>KZ308342.1:672002-1007062 GCA_000376725.2 Ladona fulva | reverse complement strand
TTAGGAAGATAACAGGAGTGACAGACATCATAGATAAGGTAAGATCACTGAAATGGATGTGGGCAGGCCATGTTGCAAGGAGAAACGACAACCGATGGACATCAGCAGTTCTGAACTGGATACCAAGAGACGTGAAGAGACCAAGAAGAAGACCAAGGGACCGATGGAACAGAGACATCATTCAGTATTTAGGGGTAACATGGCAACGAGAAGCTCAGAATAGAGAGAATTGGAAAGCGCTTGGAGAGGCCTACATCCGACGTCGGATTGAAAATGGCTGATGATGATGATGATGATGATTCTTATGACTGAGAAAGCTGAGCTAAATATGTAAATTAATTTAAATTAGGATTAATTGGATTTTATCGAGTCTGGATAACTGAAGATAGAGTTACGAGAGAAGACGCGAAAAAGCAAGAATGGCATCTCTAAATAATGGGGTTTCTGTAATGCACCAATGGATCGAAGAAGAAAAGTACATCTATCCTAAAACGTTGCTAACTTTGGGTAGATAATGAAAATGAAATTCGCATGCAGCATGTTTCCTTCTTTTATTATCTTTTCCCTTTTCATTACTGTATTTTATTACTTCAGTGAGCACAGCATTAGTTTACGATCCACACCCTAAATCCTTTTTCATCCATATATTCTCGAATATCATCTTCCCCGGGAATCCGGCTCCTAACGCCTGCATTTGTCCTCCTGTAGACAGAAATTGGCTAACGGCGGCGCTGCACTGAGTAATGCTCTTTCCTCTTCATCCACTCCTTTCTTTTGCCGCTTCATCCCCTCCCACGTCTCCGATAACTTCTCGCTTTTCACTTCCCCTTTGGGATTCCTTTGTTGTTAGGCACCAGGGGCATTGATCCTCTTGGACACTTCTCCAACCACACTTCTCTCCCTATAAGCTCAGGTAGCAGTGGAATCCACTATTTTCTTTTGTGCTCTTCCACGGGCGTCTATTTTATTTATCAACTCTCGTTACTTGCTCTCGGGTTATTTAAAAAAAGAAAACGTTTTATTTCCATACTTTTGGATGCTTTCGATTATATTTAGATTAAAACTGTCCAAAAATGTCCTACTATAATTTAACTCTCTGATTATTAAAATATTTACAAAACAGTTTATCAAAATTTAGGTATATTATCTGTTTCTTTTTGTGATGCATTCGTTTGTTGTGGAAACTAACGCTAAGATTATTAACTCAATTACAGAATCGGATTGGAACACTAAAAATTTGAGTTTTATTTTCTGTTTCATGAACGACTTCTGAAGTCAACGTGAATTACTTCAGATATATGTAATATTTTAATCGAATAAGTACTCGAGCATAGTAATCCTATTTCATCTCCCCAATCAAAGAAAATTACTACGTACCAACAATTACATGAGACGAATTTCTTCTCATTTTCTCTCAAACATGAATAGATCTCGGTTGAAAGTGGTTAATTCCTATCTCAAAATAAAAAAAACATCGATTTCAGTCGATCTCCCTATGGTATTTGAATTAATTTCCCAATTACCGCTGCAAACATGTAGGCATGAAAAGCAGCTTGAATTAGCTTCTCGTTACAGTTCGCTCGACTGTTAAACCAATGACGCGCGCAATTATTTACAAAAGGACATTTTTAAATCCTCTCGTCGAGCGCTCCATTCACCGCCTGTGTTCTTGAATTAGCTTCGAATGTTCCACAGTCGCGCGAACAAATTAACGTTTCAATTACCACATAGGGTAGAGGGATTGAAAATAAGTTGCTGTTGTGGAAATTAAGCCCAAACACGGAGGCGTAGGGTAATAAAATATGATCACGGAATTATATCTCCCGCGCCACTTTCCGCCCCCAGCTTCCCAATTCCACGATCATTTCTCGTCCTCATCTCCATTCTCGAGCCTGTCTCTACTTCATCCTTTCACCTCGGTTTCCCTTACCCTCCGCCTTTGAACTTGGTTGCAATGCCGTCTACCGGTGTTGGTCTCCATCTATGCGATTTCTGTCCATTACTCTCGTCCCGCGTTTCATGTTGCCGTCCTTCCTACCCACCAGCATTAGCTATCTCCTCCCTCAAGCAGTCCCTCCCCATTCCCTTTTTGTCCTCTTTATTTGCTGTCTTCAATTCCTCCCCTCTTTCTCTTCTATCCCTGGCTGCAACTTTGATCTTCACTATCCTGAGATTTGAACCCCTCAATCCGTTCTCGTACGTACTCACTTTTGCATTGTTTACTTCATTAATTTTGGTGAATGATTGTTTTGTTTACTCCCCGTAGATTGCCTCTTTCTTGTTTTCTAATTGATATAAACATTCTTATTTTTATCGTCAATGTGATGATTTTTATTTCGATCGTCGAAGTCCCCTTTTCCAGGAAATCCGTGCTATGCTGGTTGCCTCGTTTCAGGCGGTCATATATAAAACATTTTCCAATCTTATAAAATAACAAATCGAATATCATTATAATTATTTTATTATACCATTACATTAAATACAAAGGGATTCTTTTCTGTACGGGATAAAAGAAACGATGGACGGCTCATTATTGATGCTATTATTCATGCAACCATTACAAGGGAAGTGAAGAAATATGTTTTACTTTTCATTACTTCTCGTTAAATTCCTATTATTGCTAGGTGCGTCATTTTTAAGAAGAAGTTGAATATTTCTATTCATTAACCGCAGCTAATGTAGTAGTTACATCCAAAAGGCCAATTATTTTAAGGCTAATTATTTTAATCCAAGTTGCGAACAAATTATATATAACTAAACTGAAAAATTGGACTCAAAAAAAGTAGTAAGAAAACTCTTAAACCTCTTTTATAAAATTTCTAAAAAATGTTTCGTAATATATTTCGATATTTTTCTTGTGTGTTTATATATAGGCAGCAGTTTGAAAAATTATTTTAAAATTTGATTTTATTTACGCCTAATGTTTTGGAATGCAATTGAGTTTGCTGTAAAGTAGTCTGTTTTTCTAAATTCCCGATTTTCTGTATCTATTTAGTTTTATTCTCGGTGTATTTGAAGTTCACATTCGAACATGACTGCATTTTCTTAATTCATATCACATGTCGCTGATTTCAACAGGCTATCACGTTTAAAATCACTAAAGTAGATGAAAATCCAAGTGATATATTTGACGCCTTGTATAACACTAGATATGTTAATATCCTCTTTCCTTCTTCTCTCTGGGGAAGAATATTAATGAAAATTTCCAGTCTAGTGATCGTTTCCCAGTAATTCAACCGATTATTCTTTCTTCACTTTGTCGGTCAACAAAACGGTGCACTACTCAAAGATTTCACGCATAGTAACCATAGGACGGGATATTCACCCGAAGAATTTTAATAAAAAAATCATCCCCTCGATGGAGGGAGGGTATGGAATCCATACATTTCCTTCCACGTGACCATCCACGTCCAATCAAATATCTTCTCCGCCCTGTTCTTCCTCCGCTCTCTCGCACCCATACGCTCACGGGCTCATTCGTTCCGCGTTCCTCCTAGCCACCCACTCAGAAACACGTGCCATCCGTACCCCATCCCTTTCAAATCAATTCCGCATATAGTGTACAGAGGGTTAAGAAGGGGATCTCGGAGATAAAGAGGATAGGAGAAAGAACGGAAGAGATAGCGGCTACACAGAGGGGAGAAAGGTGGAATGAATTCTATTCGTCAGCTCCGCGAAATAAAAAAGAGCCGCCTCTCCTATAGTGCGGTTGAGAGGCGATGTGGATACTCAAAACCCAGGCATTTCAATGTCGTTACCTGTTATCCGCGTTACCCTGCTAGCTCAGTAAGTGCTTCTTTTTTATTTTATAGCACATGCTTCTATTCATGAGTTGCTCTTTTGTGCCTCGACACGCATTCCTCCATGTCCCTTCTGACGCTATATATCCACCCATTCGTCTGCTCCTCTCTTTCCTGCCCTTTTTTCCTCTGTTCAGTTGTTAGCGACTGAAGTGTTAATTTATCAGTGATTTTCCTCCCTCTTCCGTTTTCCCTTTGCCCCGGAGGAACTTGCTTCCTTCCCTTTGTTTGCAGAGGTCTATTATCTGGGTACAATGGGAGACGATGTTGATAGAATGCGACGTGTAGGCTCTGTCCTAAAAGAGTATCGGATAGTAATCCTCCAATTACCTCCCCATTCTTCCCTGCTCACGAGTTATTTTGCCGTGTCGGGATTGAGATTTCTGGTGTCATGTAGGCGGCCTTATTAAGGTGTCCGTGAAGAGAGGCACGCTTTGTAATTATTTGTAACTTGAGGAGACAGTGTTATCATCGCCGCAGATTTTTTCGAGCAAGTGATATGCGGTGATAAAGTCTGAAATTGCATCACTCTATGTAGATATATTCCCCCATTGATGTTTTTTACTCTGAACAGACTATACCGTAAACAATTGCAGTCCATCTTTGCCACGTAGTATAATATAGATAAGCCGTATACGACAGAAATTTTCTTGGTGTTGCTCAAGTTGTATTTTAGTGATAGTTAGCTTAAAGTCTTGCTTCACATTTCCTCGATTAAAATTTTGGATTGTAAAGGAATGAAAAAAATCTTGCAAATCAACAGAATGATTTAATATTATCATATTAGAATAATTAAATATTAACGACATAATTGCAATTTTTATTAGTTAATGCTGTCTTTGCAGCCTCGAAAATTGATGATACAATGTTCATAGAATGCTAATTCTATTTCAAAAGGAGTGAAGTAGATTTTTTTACTTTAATTACTGACAGTGACATGTTTTTCTTTTATTATTTTCGTTTCTTTAATGTAAACATTATTCTCACACTATCATCTCATCTTATATCCATGGTTAGAAATATTAATATTCGTATTCTAAAATATTCTTTGCAGCAGCAGCATTAAACCGAAACAAAATTAAGCTCATCCAAACATTTACCCAAATATTTTGATAACTTTAATACATANTTAGGACCATAATTACTGTTTTAGTCGTATGCTCAATTAAATTGAGAACAATATAATTAGTTAAATTAATAATTTTTTTGGAGAAGCCTTAAATAAAACGTTGATTCTTACTTAAAATTAACGAAGTATGGTCTTGATTCTCCAAGCAACTACGTGAATATGGTTATTCAGAATAAATATATTTCCGTCCTTTTCTACTCGTTTCTTTGATTCGAACAATAATTAGGTCTTGCCTTTTATGTAAATTTTAGTTAAAATCATTAATAGGTTAAACTCTCTCGTAGAATGTATCTGTTTTTATGCAATGAAATATTTCTTATACGTATCCAAAAATTGGTGTTTAAATATGCATTCATATTTTAAGATAAAACATAGAAACGTAATTTCATCTAAACTAGTGAATAAACAATCTAAAAAAAGTATATAATTTAATGAGCCGTTTGTATTCCTCTCAAATATTCAGAAAACTTATTACGATTGTTATCAACTCAGCAGATGATTTGCCGTAAGTAACTGAATTGTGAATGAGAAAAGACGTTACATTATAAATGTGTGGGTTTCAGTGTTTGCGTACCATCCACTTTTACCCTTCGGGCATCCTCAGTCTATTTTACAAAACATAAGGATGGAGTTAACAAGTTGCGAGGCAGATTTAAGAGAGATGGATTAAGAAAAGTAATGAAAAGGAATATTTCAGACGCTGTAAATGAGCTCACGTCATTTCGCTCTTCGTGAATCTCTCTTCGTTTATCCATCTGATCCGTCCAAATATCTAGCCTCAACCTTTCACCCAATCACTTCCTCTTTCGCTCAACAACATCGATCCCCTGACTTTTTTCCTTGTTCAGATCTCGTCTGTCTGCGTGATGGCATACCGTCTGGCTTCAAGGGGAGTCGTGGCGCAGGCGCGTATTTTACTCGCCGTTTTATTTTTTCTCTCAATTTTTCGTCAGTCCGAAATGCGTAATAGGTTGCCCTGCAGCGAATCTTCAAAGCGTCCTCCGAAGGAAGGAATGAAAGGAAATTAGAGGCAAAAGATTTTGGAAAAGAGAGGTAGGAATAGTGCTCAGAAATTTAGGGCTAGAAAGGGAAATAAGCAAACAAATTCTTACTCCTGTGGGGCATCAATAAGTCAATTTCTCGTTATTAAGGCCAGATTTATTTGTTGCATCATAATAATAGCACCACAATTACGCAGAAGTAAATTAATAGTAGTGTAGAGACCCTTCGTGAATGCACCTATCTCTTGGAGAATGTTGGTAATAAAATACGTGTATAAAATGTTGCCAACATGTATTTACCTTTAACATTTTAGATAATGTATTGTTAATAATTTTTTTCATTATATATATTCAGATTACCAGTTATGCTGACGTGTTTTTCTATGCACTGTGCGCCTATTGTGGCACTGCATTCGATTAAGATCATAAATGTCTACCAAAAAGGATTCGGTGTGTTGACAGGTGAAAGTGAAACTTTTCGAAAAAGCATGTTCAGAAATTCTCCTTACGTTTTTGATTTACGAGAGACTTTTTTCCATAGTAGTTGAAAACATATATCTATCTCAGGCACATATTTCAAGTTCTGCTGACTCTCTTTATGGACCTTTATCTCAATTGTCTGTTCCTTTGGTCTCCTGAGAGACATAAGTTGCCGAAGTCGTAGTTTTCTTCCGAGTCGAATAATGGTCGCTAGACGCCTTTGCATGACAAACAAATACATTTGATCCGCAGCAGATAGTTTAATTACTCCTCTTGAGCATAACGAACACATTATTACGTACATTCGTACATCAGATTGATAAAATATAAAAATTTATAACAGTCAGGAAAGTGACGAATTTTATAGAAATACCTGATTAATACAACGATTCAGAATAAATGAAGTAACTGATAGAATTCAGTGATTTGTGTTTAATTTTGCGATAAACTTCAGGTCACTCATTGCCCGGAGAAGGATAGTTATCCTACCTCCAAAGCTGAATTTGCTGGCATTTAAAATTTAATTTGTCTCTTTCTGTCTTTTACATGCTGTCTTATTTTACAAAAATAGAAAAATCACAGCAAATTCAATTGCATTGCTTGTCAAAAGGGTTCCTTCGCATGTACCCTTCCCTTAATTACACAGTTAAAGAAGTTTCCTTAATAAGGACAAAAATAAGGAAAAAAGAATTTTTTAACAGTTAACTATATTTCCTTAAAAAATATATTATATTAAAGATTTTGTCTTCCATAAATTTAAGTTTGCAACTAAATAATTCAGACTAAACTACATTCTCAGATTCAAATCGATAAACTAAATCACTTACTTACCGAGATCTTAGAGTCACTTATTTGTATGTGATAATTTTCTTGCCTTGTAATGTGAAATTTTCATCTCAGGTCTTTGTATTCAAACATTCTTTCCTTTTTAAGCGGAGGGCACTTGCCGCCTGTTTCGTTTCCCTTGACAACTGTGGAACATTTCGCATTTCCGACTTCTGCGGCAGCTATTAACGTTACGTATCTCTCCATGGAACTCGTGCCTCTCTTTCTTGTCGCCCTTTATCCACGGCAATCATTCTTTTCTGCAGTCAGGTTCCTTATATTGTCCTCTAATTACAACCATTCAGCTCTTTGTCACGCATTAGTCGTGCTTTCCACTCATGCGAATGCCACCCTTTCACTTTTTCTCGCATCACCCATTCGGTTCTATAGTTTGCTCGTATATATGTTTCCCATTCTATCGAAAGACCTATGAAAAATCTATTTTAACACGTCTTTGCCTTAAATATTTTCCTTCCTCCCTGCTTTATATAGTGTCCATAGAAATCGTTCCCCATTTAGTAAGTTCCAATTTCTCTCCGTTACTTGAGAATTGACATTACGTGAATTATTGCTCGTACTCTTATCTCCTTATCCTATATAAAGTAATGCCAAANTGGAAGATACTTTAGCCAGGTGTTTACGTGTTTTGAATATGAAATTGGGATGGTATCAAACGTTCAATCCGATTTATTATTTTCCTGTATATAAAAAAAATTTCGAAGTTGTCGAATTGTTGTTGGTGAATAAACTCGGAGAGGCCGTTCCTTTCCACGACGGTGAAAAATCTTCCATCGTGGTGCTACAATTCTATAAAAATAAATAACTTTAGCCGTTTGATCAGAAGGTCTCGAGATGGCTTCAACAAGAGATCGTTTTTCTTATTACACTAAACAAGTTGGTGTGGATCCCGGCAATATATATCGGGTCTCTTATCGTATACAAAAGGGGCGAGGTATCAGAAGTTTTCTGACAGGCCCGTGGCGATGTGCAAATCCTATGTTCTATAGCGGATTCAAGACGATAGGAAAGGAAGCAGCATCTTCAGGGGCAAAGATGGTTGCAGATTTGGGTACCAAACCAATTAAGGAGATATTGCGCACTCAATTGAGGGAAGCAGGTGAGAATTTAAAGAGAAAGGGGAGTGAAAAGCTACAAATATGAGTGGAGGACGAATGGCTAAGCGTCCACGCTTGAACAGAATAAAAGCTGACGATAGGAGAAAGACACAGCATTCTGCAAGAAGGCAGAGGCGAGGCCGCACCAAGGAAGATATCTTTTCAACGTAAACCATGGCAGTGACCATGTTAAATTAGTTGGATCTCTTCCACCCCAATCCTCGGATTCAGACTAACATTTTGTCAAAGAGACTCGTTTCTTACAAGCCTATGTCCAAGCTAGATAATCGGAGGGTGATCGAATTTTCGATCAAAGATTCCGAAGACGCGTACAAGGACTTGAACAGCATATATCTCAGACTAAAAGTGAAACTTTGCAAAAAGGATTTATCGGACTACACTAGCAACGATGCAAATCAACCAGGTGTTGTGAACAACTTGCTGCACTCTCTATTCGAGCAGTGCTGTGTTCTGCTCGTTTTTGACAAAACTCCGGACGATACTGGAAACGAGGATTATGTCAGCCTGGGTGATACAGGCACCGTGAGAATAGAAGCGAGATTTGAGAAATAATTGGATAGGACAATAACGTGCCTACTTTATGCGGAGTACGATGCTTATCTGGAAATTGATAAAAACAGGAACGTTATTACAAATTGCGATTGATAGCGCACAAATCGATACATTACTGCGAAGTGATCGCAGGACGCGTAAAATATTTCGCGGTGTTTATCCCTCAGATAGATTACCTAAAACGCCAATCAATGGACTGTACATAGTTGACTTGGATTCATCCCACTTACCTGGGTCTCATTGGATAACAGTTCACGTACGCGATCGATTAGCAGAATTTTTTGATTCATACAGGCTATAACCTTTCATCAAGAATATTTTAGAATTTTAGAAACCTTTTTCCCTCACAGAATACAATCGAGCACTGATACAAAGTTTTCATTCCGACATTTGCGGTGAATTCTGCTGTCTCTATACACTGAGTAACTGGACATGCACTACACAAATTTCTCTCCCAGTTCCATTACAAACATCCACATCTCAACCATCGTCACACTCTGAAACTGTTTCACCATGCCTTCCCACAAATGACTATGCAGCTGAGAAGAAGATGGAGGACCTGTAATCCTCGAACGCAGCGGTGCTGTTCAGGAATAAATAGGGGATTTGCGGCTGGGCGGTGACCATTCGCAGGGAAGATGCAGTTCGTGGTGGACGTCTGTTTTTCAAAAGGGGGAGTGACGGAGCTTGCTGTCGTCGACCTCAACTCCAATCGGTTATTCTGGGGGAGTTTTCGCAGGCACGGCATGTTCACCAGTGGTGGAAAGAAGCTCCGCAAACCGGATCCGCTACGCTCCGATGGGGAAGCATCGTTTGAACAGGGTTTCCCACGTCGAACTGTTACGCTGTTTGGAATCTGTCATAGAAGGAGCAACTGCTCTTTATGCCTTTGGCGCGGACGTCTGTGAGTCTGTCTCCGATCTCACAGGCCGCACGTTCATCTCCATGGAAAAGGAACTGTTTTGCCCACCTCCCATGAAATGCTCCTTCCCCACATTTTCCTGCCTCGACCCATACCACAAACTACGAAATAGTGTTTGTGCATTACGTAACGCTCACGCCCTTGATCGATGGTTCCAGTACAATCGTCTTAAGTCCGAAACTGATCCTTGACAGTCACACGATTGCTCCACTTCCCAACCTCCTTCCTCTTTAGGAAGGAGCATTCCCATCGCTCGTCAGTTGCCATGCAGAAAAGGGAATACGTTTTCGTGGTGTCTCCACCCACCAAGAGAAAGAGATGTGCCAGCCGTCTTCCCGGGACCTATTCCAGCAGTTTTAATCTTCTGCTTCAGAATGTGTATTATTTAAACTGTGTAAAATCAAAAAGTATTTGCATTGGATTTGATCCGAGCCGAAATTTTGAAGTAGTTGTGCAATTAACGCAAGCAAATAAAAAATTAGTTGTAATTCATAATTAGTATTGTTGCTCAAAAACAGCTGGTTAACGACTTTTTTTCGACTGGCGTAAAGAATCCATTACCAATTCGCACGGTTTACTATGTAAATTATTTAGGTTTCAGACATATATCATTGAAAAACTCTAAGGGTATTCCATTTAACGTTTATTAGGAATGGGATTACTACATTAAGCTTTCAGAGTCAATTACTCTTCATCTTGATTCATGGAAAAAAGAAATCTTCCTTTCCCGGTAGCATATTGCCTAGAGGAATAAACGTGATCAATTTATAGCTTAATGGTTGTCCCTCGCTGAAAAAAATGGAGAAGAACGAGGGATGTTTGATACAACCGCACGTGAATGGAAATTATCAGTGCGACAGGAAGAATTGTCGTAAACTAGCTGATTGGTGTACGAAATATAATGTTTATTGAATCTGTTGGCGAAACAATAAATGTCAATTTCGTACTCAATTTGTTTTTTATTTAAAGCAACCTTTGGAATGAAAAAAACAAAACTAGATTAGAAAACCCCCTGCCACACGCCAAAAGGCAGCTTGCAGGGTATTTATGTAGATTTAATATCTTTTATTATCATTTTCGAATCTTTTTTTTATTAAAATATCATTATGAGTCGCTTTTGGCTTGTTGGTTGTTCACCTTCAATGGTTATCTTAAAAAAGATCACCCGCAGCCGAGCACCATTGACAGCATCACTGCTACCATATTTCACTTGAGATTCCTTATGGTCCGTGTAAAATATAGGTTTCTTTGGATCAGCATCAACCTCCGTTCTCCGTGGATCAAGTACTGCTGAATGATTCGATTTTCCGTCAACCTCCTTTCTCCGGGAAACATCACCTCCCTTTAGTTCAGGCTTTTAGGCCTCATGAATATCTGGCCAAATGACCGGATGCTGACACTTGGCCTTGCGTAGTTTTTCTGGATCGGCGATGTCCGTCTCCAGGGCGATGTTGAATCTCTCCGCCTTTCCTTCCGTATCTGGGAAACCTGAAAAAAATCACCTTATTCCGGACAATCTCAAATTCGCAATTTTCATAGCTGAACACATAATAGTAGGAAAAACGTAATTTAATCGTCAACACGAAATTGGTGTTGTTATTTTCCAGTAATTTTCGGGGAACGTATATCTGATAACCATCCACGGATTTAAGTAGCTCCACGCGCAAGTCAATGTTCCCTAGGCTCGCTTCAGGAGGCTCTAAAAGATATGGGAATCCGGAAGACATTTTTGCTTGAAAAGATTTCCGTTGAGCCTATCTTACATAAACTAGTTCAGGTCTGCTCTGATAAAGAAGCTTATAATCATACATTTGTGGAATATTTATCCATGGGTGCGACCAGAGCTCACATAAGAATTCTTGAGGATTCTGAATAAAACGTTAGAGGTATAGAGGAAAAATGTATTTATTACTCCAAAATCAAGATATTATTTTTTACTGAAAGCATTAATCGTACATTCCCACTCAAGGCGTTGAAGTCATCAGGTTTCTCCGTCGTTAGCTGAAAGTATTTAGGTAGCAAAATGCGTCTAAATGCCCCGTTACATTTTATTTCCGCTACCAAGGCGTTTCCGTATCTTGTATTCATTTGCGCAAGTTTCTCGATCAAATATTTCTCTCCTTCCTTTAGATCATGTTTTTTTCAGAAATTGTGACTCATCTTGAACTCGCAACAACCTTGCTTTCGTCTCAGATATCTATAAAATGATTGAGAGAAAAGCTTAATTACGTTTGAAGGTATAAAGATTATACAATTTACATTAGAATACAATAGACATTATAAAATTTACTTCTATACCACTTGTTTATTTGTTCCATATCAATAATAGTTTGGGCGATCGGAACTGCCAAATCCTCTTTCATTACGACTAGTCTGGGAACTAGTATCATCGGTAACTAAAATACTGATGCCGATAGCAATTTTTCGAATATAATTTGACATATTCGATTTTTCACTAGAAAATCTTCATCGCTATGATTATAGGGAAGAACTTTGATTTCACCTCTGAAATTGGCCTCGACAACACCGGCACCGATTACTATACTTTAACGAAATCCCAGATTTAGATACGAGCCTTCCATAGAAACCTTTAGGAATCTTAATCGTTGCCACGCCCCCTTTTAGGAATAATATTCGACTGGATGGCTGTAATATCGCAACCCGCCGGACATTCATAGCTAGCTTTGGGAACAACTGCGAATGGATTTAATTTTCTCATAGCGATGAACATTCTGTATCAAAGATTTAAAATATGTTAGGGAATGAGAAGAATTGGCCAAAATTCATTTGTGAAAATTTACTTGGCTTAGTTATGCTAATAACGCTATATACTTTCTTTTAATCGGTGATTTTGACTTGGCGATTTCAGCAAAGAGATGACTTCTAATGGCTGGAATTCTCTTAGCAACTTGATGTTGAATATGTTTCCTTTAGAAAACGCAGATTATATAGCAACTAGTAAACGCCCCCGTCAAGCATGACGGAACCTAATTTAGTTAGGTTCACTAATTTAAAATATATCTATTATCGTATATATCTGTTCCTCCTAAGCACAAAATTCCGTCGTAAGATCATAAGAACTCAATATATTTCTAACCATTAGTTATAATATTTATTCAACTGTTCAAGTCATGAAAGCCTACTTCACGTAACTTTCTTATAAAAATTATAAGAACTGATTATCCCCATGCACTTATATGGGATAATTCATGAAATCAACATTCAACGATGGCCTTAGTCGTCAAAGGAATGGGTTGTTTATTTCCCAAAAATTTTACGAAATTTCCGTGTGTTTTATCAAAATTCTCGAAAGATTGGATCTACATAAATATTTCACGACTAAAATAAGAATCTATAATCATTTTCCTTTCTTGTGACACTTGTCTCAATTTCGTAGGACCATTGTTTGTAATTTAACTTTGTAAAAGGAACAACATCTGCAAGTCATTAAAACGTAATTTACGTCGTTCATTTCTTATGGAAACGTATTATGGGTTCCTGGGTTCGAACACGGGCCTTTACACAGATGAGAATCGTTTTCCTGGGGGTTTCAGCATCGTAGAAACACAAAGCAGTATATTTCAGACCTCTAATGCAAGCCGTTTCTGAGATAAATACGGGGACAGACAGACGGACAGACATTTGCTTTTTATATATATGATAATACATTGACAAGAATGTATAGGAAAAATATCTTATTTAAATTGATTTTGTAAACTAGCCATTTCCTTGGAAACAAAAATATATGAATTGACGATAAAGTACACGCAGATGTTATGTGGGTTATCCATAATTTACGTTTTCTATTAAGTTTATTCGTCATAGTATTAAATTTATTTTCTCCTCTGTACAACGATCATGATTTTTACCATTTGAAACTTTCAGGCTACAGACCTCTAGCACCAGATAACTTTGATAACTGAAAAGTTGAGGAAATGGGTAAATATTTATTATGGAGGAAATAAAATAAGAAAACGCAAGAATTTTTATCTTTCTGCTTAAATTTCTCATTTATGGCCCTTTATATCAACTCCAACGTGCACCCTTTCAGGCTCTCATTCTTCTGCCTAATCTCATTCGATCGTTTCTTCCCATTTCCTTCCCTTCGCTGCCTCACATTCATTCTCCTCCTCCCCTTAATTCGTTCCTTTGCCAAGTTTCGTCCTCTGTTTCAGTCTCGTGCCCTCTGGTTAGCCGTCTCCTTTTAGATCCCTCTTACTGTAGAACAGTTTTAGATCGTGCTTTCATTCCAGGTCATGGCCGATGAGATGGGTATGATCCAGTGATGAGAGATGACAAGTGAGAGTCCATGACTTTGGCGTATGTGAAACCTCGACCTCTAGAGCCGATATACGATACAGAAATCAACCCATCCCTTCCCACGCCCCTTTGGTGATCACTCACGGTGAATTCCAATGCAGAATATGTACTTGTCACTATTTTCAGAGATGCATTTTGTTAATCGATCGTCATACATAGTTACAAAAAATATAAGAAAGAAGACAACATTGTCCCTCTTCATATCTTTCATTTTCGTGATCGTTTCCTCCTTTTCTGACCGACTTGAGGTTATGATTAACTCAATGTGGGTGCATTCAGAGATGAAAATATCTTATGTTGGAAGTCGTTAATATATTTTTAATCCTAGTCAGCAAGATTTTTATTTTAATGAATTCCCTGCACTAAACGGCTACCGCATAGACTAATTGTTAGTACACTTACACCTACCTAGGTGGAAGCGATCCCAGGTTCTATCCTGGAAGAAGCCCAAATTTATCGATACATATCGGTCATTGTCAGAACTATATTATCTCTTATTTTTTACTATATATTTATTTTTTATATCTTTTACCCTATGTCCTCCCCCGAATATTACTATCGTTGTTTCTTATCAAATTAGTCTAATTTGCACTTATTTTATCCTGTTCAGTCCAGAAACTCATCTGTAGGTCGCTCCACCATTTGAATCTTTCCCCTCTTTTAATAACGACTTCGGCGTCTCCTTTCAAATCTCACTTCTTTCCATTCAAATCGATTCCCTCCGTGCCTATTTGCATCCTCAATATCTTTAGAAAATTTCATTTTTCCTCTTCCAGTTGGCAGATTTTTCTTTCCTGAACGTTGGAAATGGATGAAAGTTCGTGAAAAGATTTGCCATTCCCATGAAGCACCCGGCAGGCAATCTCTTAAAAGGGTGTGCTACAATAAGCTGATTCGGACTTAGCTAGTGATTTGCACCGAAAATGAACATACTCAAAGGAGTTTTTGTCTAACAAATTTTACAAAATATCCTCTGGGCTATCCTTCTTAGATCTTCCAAAGTTCACCTAACTATGAATTTAGTTTACGTAATTATTTAGTTACGTAATTTACGTTTATTGTCGTCTTGAGCTGAAAAGTGCTGATCAATAGTCGGCCATTAAATAGGAAATCATTTTCTAAATTTAACATGTTTTGCCGTCAATTCTTTGATGCAAGCAATTCTTTCTTTTTACACCACGAGTACTCCAGTTAGAGTAGGGATCCATCGCCAACTGAGCTATAGGATGAAACGCGATTTAAATATTCTTTCTTGCTGCTTTAGTAGTCTATGATGATTGATCGGAGTAAAACGTGGCCTAGACTTCTATTTTGAAATTAAATCATTTCCATTTCCGTTTAACCATAAGTCGTTCATCTTGTTCATATTATGAAGAAATCAAGGTGCCTCTGAGACGTTGAATTTGGCTGTACTTTGATAAGAATGGGTGGAATTTTGACCAAATTAAGTTTTTATTCCTTTTCAAAGAACTCTAATATTCTATGCATATTTCCTTTACCGCTAGTATACGATTTTTCATGCATTTTGAATCGTCCTTATTAATCATTATTATGGCACAAAGTGGGCTTAAGATTCACACTCGGGCGTGCAGTAATTAGGTGGTAAGACTGTAAAAGTTATCTTGAAATAGTAAATTTAAAGTAAGCTATAATACATTTCTGGAGGATATTTAAGGTTTAAAAGTAATTTTCAGTTACTGTTTGTTTGTATTAAACGTCATTAATATCAATTAACCAATTTCACTTTTGTGAAAGGGTATGGAGAATAGAATTTGCTGTGAGCCGAATATATTCCTCACTAAATAGCACTCACTACTTCCTGCCTCTTTAACTCTCTCTATCTCGCCAGCTTATTTTCACAGCTTCCTTCGACCTCTTCCACGGAATCAACCAGATGTATTGATTTGATAGAGCACACTTTCACTATAATCTGCGTTAGAACAAACGGTAACAAAATTCATCGTACTCGAGCGAAATTTAAAAAATGTGAAGAGTAAATCTGTATATGATAAGGATCGAGGAAAGTGTGCTAGGGGTTGATGTCAGAGGTAAAATGGGCCATTTATAGTGGGCCATGGGACTTAGAGTACTAAAAGAATTACGAAAGAGAGCGTTTTAAAATGAAATATCGGGGAGCATAAACAAAATTGATATCCTTTGACAGAACATTTTTTTGATACGGTGAGCCACGAGAAGACTAAGCGTCGAATCAAAACGAAGGTCTGTAATTTTTTCCATTTATCCAAAGGAGTTTGATGGAGAATGGAAGTTTTTTAAATGAGTTTCTGAGGATTGCGGGATTGCGTGCGGATCCCAGACTCTGAAAAAAGGGGATTTTCGAGGAGGCTTGTGACCTGTTGTGACAGCTTTGCCGAAGACGGAAGAAAAAAAAGACGGGAAATTGTCCTTGCTTTTCATTTCCTTTCTACCCTTAAAAACTCGTACAGCTCCGAATGAAGTTCCGGTCTCACCGACATTATTTGCAAAATCAAACATTTTGTTTTGTTAAACTCAAGTTATCAATGACTTCACAGTATTTTGCTGCCTTTCCCATTACAATAAATAAGACTATAAGCATATATATATATATATATATAAGACTATAATAAGAGTATAAGATGTTGAGAGTAATCCGGTAAATGTACATATGTATGCTATTATATACGCTGTATATATTTTACATTTCGAAATCATCAGGGTGCACGCTATACTATTATTGAAAAAGAAAGGTAAGAATATTAATTATAGAGACAAAGAAGTATTTCCACAGCAGGCCTTTTAACGATTGGAATTACAGTGATATGCTGCCGAAAATAAAATTCGAATACGGCCTTTCAAAGCAAATGTTTGTTGATGGCTCTTTAAAACATTCTCATTTTCGACAGTTACAGTATCAGTGATGAAAATTCAATTCCAAGAAATTGAAATTAGAGTTCCTTGCATAATAAACAATGTCGCACTTGCGGTTTTATTTTACAACAGAATTAAATTTTATATACCTAATATTATTTACAAAGGCATAATTTTTATATCATTAATTAATATATCCAGATGAAAAAATTTAAATATGTGAGCATTATACCCTCGCCTGGCAGCAACATTCTGATAAAAGAGGAAATAGAACGTAAAGACTACATCCCTTGAAGCGATTATGAACGGCTATTACTTGTATGCGAAGCATTTTCCCTAGGAGAGCATTTTCTAAAGATTAGCTCTAGTTGAAATGAGTGAGTGTAAAAACTGCGATTCAAGAATCGCCCCCAGCATGCCTTCACGCAAGTAAAAAAACTCCGCGTAGTTAAATTTCTCTTTCCCCCTCAAAAAGTAAAATGCTCTCAGCCTTTGTT
This sequence comes from Ladona fulva, assembly GCA_000376725.2. NCBI lineage: Eukaryota > Metazoa > Arthropoda > Insecta > Odonata > Libellulidae > Ladona > Ladona fulva. Next base: position 989,550 of record KZ308342.1, on the reverse strand, counting down.
TGTAAAACCCTTTCAGAAATTAATTTTTTTCCAAACTACACCGGAGAGATTTTCTAAAAAATAGAAGATTCGTGCACGCTTCGTGGTTGTACTATTCTTGGAATAGTCGAGAGTTTTACAGGAAGGCTAGGAAGTTGAAGAAGAAGACGTTAATGTTATCTCCTTTTCGCAAAAAGGGATGTGAACACCGTAGACTCAAGACTATCCTTTAGAACCTCTTTCCGCGCATCTTTGCTTCAACGGCCACGTGCTCACTTTGTGTGTTGGCGGTGTAGGCATTACACCCTTGAGGGAAAATTACTTGCGTGACTTGCCTTTTATTGCTCTCATTAAAAGTGAGGTAGCGTCTTCTTTAATAATGCTAGCTACTGCTTTTAATTGACTATCCTTTTATATACCTCTGTAACATGTGCTTGTCATGCCACGAGAGAAATTACAAGAATATATGTATGCATATGGTAATTTATACTCTTGAATATTAGATTTTCCAGGTTGTCCAGGTTTGGATATAAACTTCGATAAAGCAGACATCAGAATATTCAGAGATGTTAAAGAAAAGTTATTCAAAGACTAAACAGACGCTATACAATCACTAATAGTAAAAACAACCCATAGGGGAGTAGGGAATACATTCTAATTAATGTGGTAAATAGCAATGGAATGCACGAGGAAAAGGAAGACCTAAATCTTGTCGGAGTGGCTCTCTCCCGAGAAGAGAAGAAGAATAGGAAGATTCTTTCACATTTTTCCCGGTGGAGAAAAGGAGAAATTAAATCATTTTTCTCAATCTTAAATCTCTCAATTCGAAACCCCTTCTTGGAAACATCACAAATTTTGATTCTGCCCTTACGGATCAATTGCTGATGCAGTGATTGAGAACGTTGAATGTTTTACAATTATTATAAAATCTAGAACACCATTGCAGAAATGTGGATAAAGGAAGCGTTGTCGTTTTCATTCTGTTAACAGTGAAACAAAAAATTCGAATGGAATTGAAAAACAATGTTACCATCTTTCTTCGATCCTTTTTCATTTCTCAATTCGTTCCTCTGGACTTTCTTTTTTATTTTGTGATGATTTTCTCATACCACAGCTATCGATAATTTATCTCTTAAAACAATTCATCTGTCATCTCTTAATTACGATCAAATATTAATTATGATTAAAAATTACTATATTTTGATAATCTCTTAGACAGACAAAACCCGATACCCTATGATTGTCAATTTCTATTCTTTATCAAATTAATGACTTATCCAATTATTTCAGAATCGGAATTTATAAGGTCCGGTTTACATCGGTTGATTATCTTGCCAAGAAATCACTACGGCTTGTCATTTCCCGGAATTTTGTTCGAGTTTCCTCAAATGAAATTCATCTTTTAATTCACCGACTCCCTGTAAAATCATATCAGAGGTGCGTAGATACATCTCTTCCTTCTAAGCCAATCAATTTAAGACATCAACAAATTACAAACTCGGTATTTTTCAGTTTTATCTCGCTCTCTAGATTTCACAGTAGATTTGAATTAATAAGAAAATGAGAAGTAATCAATTCATGATTTTGTGAAAAAGTAAATAAAGGAATTTACGAGTATATAAAATTAACTTCCGTTTTAAATCAAATTAGCTGTATCTTAATACTCTGTTTTAGCAGCATTGAGAAATTGATTCCTTTCAATAATTTATCGGAGGTGTTTCGTTATCTTCTTTCGCAATACTACAGAATTCCCGAACCATGACATCGATTGCAGTTTCTAGTTCATATTGGAAGATGGTAATTACGGACTAAAATTGACTATTCCAATATCACGGATCTCCATTTATTCTCTCCAGCATCCAATACAGAGACGGACTGTAATACATTCGTAGCATGAATGACCTCAGCGGGTAATCATAGACCTATAAGACATCTTAATAAATGTTTCTTACGATGTACTTATTATATTAGTGAAAGATTCGTAGCAGAATTAGTTTTTTGTATCATGAATACAAATTATCCAAAATTTGATAACCGGAATTGATTTGGCCAGCATAACAAAAATACTACTTTGAGTCTAATTAAATATTGAACTTCTCCTATTCTCCTATATTGATAATATTAATGGTTGATATTTAACAATTTCCTTGTGGATTCTTTTTTCATTTGCGTAAAAAATCCCTAAGCGTAATGGATTTTTGGAATGTCAGCATTACTTTTACCACGAGGCGATAGAATGTATCCAGGGCTCATATTTACAGCATTACTTCAAGAAGACACGACAAGGCCAATTCAACCCGCATCAGCAATGGCAAGCGATCACATGACGAATTAATTGGAGAGTAGTTTTGGTTTCGTTCTTTTTTGCTTCAGCGCCATGAAAATTTTCATTGGCGCTGGGGTCGAGCGGGATTTCACATTTGTAGTGAAAAGTTCGAAGGCCACCGTCCTCAATGCTGACCATCGTTGCAATTCGAGCATCCAAAAGAGTCAATGAAAAACTCATCATCGAGAAAGAAGGATGGCATTCCGGGATGGGAGAGAAAAAAGGAATGAATTGAAAAACAAAATATTTAAAGATAGGGACGAAAGGTCATCTCTTCGCATTAAACGAGAATCGGTGACGAGGTGCGACGAGCGTCCATCGGATCGACCTCCGTAATTGGACATCGGACGGCTCGTGTCGGATGGGATGACGGTCCTCGATGCGGAAAGCCCTCCCACAAGGAGGCGCCGTATTAATCGAGGGGCCTGTGCGGTTTTCGCCATCTCCCTCATTCATCCCGGTGCGGTTTCAGCAGGGAGTGGGTTCAATTGGCGATAACTCGATTGAATCTTTCGGCAGTGGAAGGGAAGGGAACGGCATTGCTTTCACCCCCCACCCCCCCCAGGGAATTTTCCCCTTTTTCCGGCGATGCGACTGTCTCCGATGGAGGTGATTAGGGCGCCGTTATGCAGCGGCGTAATTTTGGCTGAGTAGGTTTGGGCGATTTTCATTATTCGGGACCGCATAAACGGTTCGGTGACATTCCGCGCCACTCGCATGAGAAAGGTTGGGCCGTTTTATTTTGTGATTGCCAGGACTTCGTTGCGGTTTTCCGGGCTTGGGCTAAAAACAACTGATGTAAAATTAAATGAGTTTAGTGATTAAAGAGAAAAGGTGGACTGAATGCTTTGGTGAAATTGTGCTGATAATTTAGGAGTTGCGGTTTGCTATCAGATAGGTTTTCTAATCATGCTTGAGATTCATAGAAAGGATAGGGAAGGGATATACTAGTGCATTGAATTAGAGTTTTTCTTGCGATACTCAAGGAAATTTTACGTACGGATATATTTGGAGTGAAAGAACCTTTGAGCCTTTCAGAGAATAGATGCCCATAATAAATCCTCAAAGAAAGTTATTTCGTGTAGGATTCATGCTATTATAGTTTTACCTTGTGTTTCCAGCTTGTATTTGATTAAAAAACAGAGAAAATCTCGCGTTTGAGTATTTGCCAAGAAGATTACCTGTTAGATTTCTACCCACGGTAGATTCCGTTTTCACAATTTCCTCGATCTCAATCTGAGTGGCATAATTGTGTAATAAGTCATGATAATACTTATATGAGAAGAAAATTAAAGGATCATAGTGTTCTTCCTGGGTATATAATATTGGTTAAACACAATAGAAACAGAAGCGCATTTTTCTAATTCCTCCTTTTATTTTCGTAAATTTCTTTGAAACTCCTGTCATAATTTCACTATTTACCCCACTCAGTCTTTTCAGTAGCCCTCCTCTTCTGCCCATCCCACCTCTACTCCAGATGGTCCGAGAAGAGTGACTCGACGGGGCGTCTGGTGAGGGCCTTGAGAGGGATTCCGTCCGAATTATAAGACAGAGTCACGCGATGGCACCCCTTTTCTCATTCCATGCCCATCACATTCCCTTGCTACTCCGTTGACCCTCTCTTTGGTCTCCTTGGTAACCGTCTCCGGTCATCCCACCGTATTCTTAATTCCCTATTAATATCCTCTTAGTACGTCATCCATTCTTCGGTTCACATCTGCCGTCGCTCGCATTCTCTAGCTCTCGTCCGGTCTCCGTCCTGTATCAGACTGGATTTTTTCAACATCCTGCTCTGCTTTCTTACCTCTGCTTCATCTTGTAGAGCCTTAAATTAACGAACAAAGTTGATGTGGATATTTTACCTCCTAGTTAGGTATTTACTAAAGATAGTATTAACGGTTTTGCATCATTCCGACATAATCAGTTGAAACGTATAAAAAATACTCGTGATGTTTTGGGTTTCATCTAAATTCTATTTTCTTATTTAAAGTCATAATTTTCTATGATCACTTACTTTTTGTCTGTCACAAGTAGAGTTCGTTATATCCGCTTGGCTGAATAATCATTTTAGATAAAGATGAATTGTGCAAAATAAATTCAATAGGAACCTTTTTTTAACAAAAGAGGATATAAACACCAAATTAATGGAGCATCTTAGATTCACAGCTTACAGGTGTAAAAAGATAGGAGTGGATTTTTTGGACGGCTTAAATTGCTCCCACTCCTATTTCAGATACCAATATGTTCCTCAAGAGTGTTTCTTAACAACAGTGAATACGTAACCACTCTCTTTATATTATCTATCTTCTTCCTTAATATTTTTACCGAACTAATATCTCTAGCAAAGAAGAGAAATTTCTCATCTTTGATTCTCATTTCCTAATCAGTTTTCGTCTCAGTTTGGACGATTTTACTTCTATAATGTCTATAAAGGTTCCACTCAGCAATATAAATCAAACGTGTGTATAAAATTGTTTTCCGGTACATCTTCGAATTTTATAATTCCTAGATATGGAAATTCTAGCTGATTCTAATGAATGCTCATCCCTTAAATACTATTTAATACAGGTTACATTCATCAATCAATATATATTAATAAATTCTAACTTACCTTTTTATCTTTGTTTAATTTAAATCAGGTATAATTCATTTGTACACGAAATGTCTCGGTTATTCTGGACGCCTTAATTTTTTTACCTTTCCCTAGACGCCAACCCGCTTACGTAATATTTTTTGGGCATACACTTTCGAGCTCCTTCTGCTTGAATGCGTAGAACGCATTCTCCTCCTATTCTCTATTTTACAAGTTGGTCACATTCCCAGACCTGAATCTCGTCGCCGTCTTTTCGGTAAAGTCCTTTGGATTTCACGGATCATTTTAAACAATAACGCCACCTGACAGCCGTGCATGTTCGCGGTTAAACTTCTCTGTCGGGCGTTTATCGGTTGAGGGAGTGCGAGTGTGCCGGGGTCAGGTGAAAAAAGACGGATGGATTGAGGCAGGGATCGGCATTTCGATAGCGTGATCTGGAGAGAGAGGAGCGGGTTAATCTATGCACTACTTCGAGTGCATAGATTGCAAGTGCGAATGATTTGACAGGGCAGCTGTGACAGATTTTTGGAACCAGAAAATTTTCTCCCGAGTGATTAAAATTTAAGAATTTGATTACTTTGGTATTTGTGAATGAAGTTTTAAACTTTGCGTGATCAACTCCCCTTCAAATAGAGTTTATGTTCTTTCGTGGTAGCTTAGTAGACAGAGAAACCGCCTGGAAAGTGGGAGACCGGGGTTCGATTCCCGGCTGTGGAAGCCTTTTTTTACTTTCGTGTCTTCATCTTTCAAATAGTGCTAAGTGGCAGCTAACGGACGGTTAACGGATGGTTTCTTTCATTAGAAAGTCTGGCAAAATTAGAATCAAAGCCTTTTCAAAATTTTTCATGTATCGGTTTATTGATCCATTTTTTCTTAGAGTTATCAAATCCTGCATCGCATGGATTTAATTTGGTTTTAATTGACTTTCCTCTTTAATCTGCTTCGCACATCCAACATTTCAGGATCAAGAATTTTCCAAAATCGTTTTCCAGGTTCCCGATTGAATTGGGCCGTGATAACGCTGAAGCAATTTTTTGATTGTTGTCTAGCTATTCTGAAAAATTCAAATCTGTGCTGTGCTGTTTTTTTAAGAAAAAATTCGACTAGAAATGATCAGTAGCTATAATCAAATCTGTATGTTGAATGGTGCATTATGCTTAAATATTTTTGAAACAATTACGAGAAATGGATATCCCCACCGACTGTTGTATGCAGGATGATTCGGCTTTCTTCTTTTGTTTTCGCTTTCGATATCATTTCTCCAGGTTGTGGACAAAGGAGGTGTGGAAATCATTTTCATCTATCCCACCTCCGTTGTTCCCAGGGTTTTTGCGTGTCCCTGCGATTTGTTTTCGGTATACTGCGTAGGGAAATTTTCTTTGGATTTCCCGAAGATTATAGCTCATTAGTCCGTGCCTTCAATGATGGATAGATAGATCTCTTAATGGGTGAAGAATTATGGCTAAATAGAGATCAGCGCAGTAATGGAATATGTTTATTTAACATTAAATTAAAACAAGACAGAGTAACTGGCTAGACTTTAGAGATTATATGTTTCTGGTATTGTTAGATAAATAAAAAATAAGATATTGTTAGTCTTTTCTGTCTGTCAGACTGTCAGCTCACCGCAGAGAGAAAGTTTTTCAATATTATTTACTTCAATAGTTTTATACATCAATTTCAGCTAATTTCTTTGACTTGACTCGTTCCGCTGACATTGAAGTTGATTTTATTATAAATATCTTTTATTTAGGATAAAATCAACAATTCTTATCATCGAATTGACGAAGAGAGACCGAATATTATTTTTCAATACGTGATAGAAATGGATACTGAAAGATCTCCATTACAAGGAATTCCTGTATTATTAAAATAAACTGGAACGCTCTTTTTACTTGATACTTTCTTTCAAATTATCAATCATTACTTCTTGCAAAGAAATGAAATTACTAAAGGCATTAATGTCCTTAACTCACCTATTGTTCACCAATTCCTAACGTTGAATAACCCTTTCCCTATCTCGCTTTACGTATGTTAATCAAACATCAGACGTACACACACACGATGTATTTGAGGCTAGATACCGTAGCTTCCAATTACAACACTGTAAGTACGTTTTCATGTTAATTATCATGATATTTTATTAGCATTCCAGTTCGTTTGTGATACGATGGTAATTTGCACGCATCGGGCGATATATTCACACGATATAGTAAAAAGCATCCAGAGTGCTTCTGTTTTGATTAATAAGCGAAATCGAATAAGGAGCCGTTTGGTTGTGGAGAGCGTAACAAACTCTCTCGCTCTCATTAATATTCAACTAGTTTTGATCGTGCTTTCAGCAGAGGCTCGAATCGTATTAGAGGGCATAATAAATACCTTTTGTTTATGCTCCATTCCTATACGCCTAATGGAGACCGCGTGAGAAAAATATTATTAATTGGAGAGAAAAGTCGAAACGGAAACGAACGTATGCTGATGCGGATCGCCTATTTGTAGACTTAACACGCCAACACCCATTGAGACAGGGGCAACTTTCCAAGCGTCGAAATCAAATCACTTCCGCATTTAGCCTACGCATTGGAACAAGGCAATGTAAAAGCTATTACAGAGTGACGCGTGGGCACAAAATGCACGTCAGTTAAAGGGATGTAACCAAGGAAAGCGAAACACGAGGGCTGAGAGAGAATGCTGAATGAAGCCGCGGATAGTGGTTAATGGGGAAATTTAAAACTCTTAAGAGATGCTGGTATCTGTCACCAAATGGAAGACGTGCAGGAATCACTAATCATCGGTCTGGAGATTGGCTTACTTCCACATGGCAGAGAGCGTTTAAAAGTTCGAGGGTTTTAGGACTTTTTACTATTTTTCCAGTGATTTTTCATGACGTCCTTTAAATGGGGATAAATTTTACCCCCACGTCTACTTTATGAAATTATCCCACGCTGCCCAAGGAGTAAAAAAATTGGAGCGAAAATATTTCTGTTGAATTTTAAAGGAAGTTATATTATCGAGAAATAACTAAGATAGCTAAAAAATAATTGAAATAAGGTTTCCAACTGATTGAGGCTAAGAACTTTTTATGTCGTTCCAGCTTTCTTCTCTATGTGAGGAGAAAACTATTAATTTCTACACTTATTGTTTTACCAGCTTATACGCTACTTTTGGTATGAATGAATGAGTACCTTATGAATGCAATTCAAGGTAAGACTAGATGCGATAGTTGATAAAGATTTCTAAGTTATGCATCAGGTCGTAGAAGAGAAAATTCACTCTGAAAGTATTTACTTGACACTGGAATTGAACCTTGAAATCATACTGAAACGTAAGAAAATTGTTAATTTAAAAATAGTTTTATGAGAAAAATAGGCCACAATTAAAGAAACAGAGGAACGCTTATTATAGTATTAAACAAAATTAATGCAATCTTTCATGTAAAATAACGTCTCACACATGTTTCCTCTGGGATATTTTTTTTAAGATGCAGCTCAGCGAAATATTCCACCTATTCGAATATAGGATTTAAGTTAAGATTAAACATACATTAAACAAACATAAACAAAAGTTTAAATTTAATGAGGTCGTTCGATATATATCAATGGATTTATAGCTTTAAAAATTTGGCCTTTTGGCTAAGCCACTTTCACTTATTCATTTATCTAGAAACCATTTGTTGTTTATTAGCATTATATTAACTCTAGATTTGATTTTTCTCAACCAATATGTATCATCGTAGGGACTGAAGAGAATATCAAATGAAAGGTAATATTTTTGAGGAATCTCACATTTTGTTTGAAACGACTCCAAAATTGACAAAGGAGTAGCTTTCCAAACTCACGAGGCGGAAATCATTTCTTTGGAAAGTACGTATAATTTCGCAACATCCGCCTATTTAAGCGTCTAGTTGACATCACTAGATGGTAGCGGTGCGCACCCAAACAAAGGAAACGATTTCGATGCTCTTTTTTTGTGGTAGAATTTCGGAAACAAGAGTTTCGCTACACTCTCTCCCTCCATTCCGTCAAACGGGGCGGTGTCTCTTTTATTTCTTCTTACCACCTCTTCCGCCAACATCCACTGACTAAATGAATGCGTGGGCGTGAGCTACCTGTCACGGCACCCACCTAACTCCTCTTTCTTGTCTCCTATTCAACTCCCCCTGTCGACCCTATTCGACCGCCGCCGACTGACGCAATGGCACCGCCCTTAGCGTAGCGCCACTCCCGCTTCCTGCCTCCACACCTGCACTTCAAAGAGATGGAGTGGAAAGAGTCAATGGGAGAGTAAAACCATCAAGGCAGTCCATCGCGAGGATTCGAGCAGCAGCTGGAGTCCAACCGCTCGTGCGGAAATGCCTTAAACTTTCGTCACGTTTTGAAATAATTAACGCTCGTAATCGTCGTGAAGCTTTGGCAGAATTAATCGGAACGTGTTACTCCGTCATAATTCTACTCTGGGAGTGCTCCACCGTTGAAAATACTGACTGCTGTGATTGAGCTGAGAGTTGAAAAATACATCCCTACTTGCGTTAAAATTCAGAAATAGGAGCTTTCTCCTTCGTGTGGTGGTTGAGATAGCAGAATTCTTAGCGAAATAAAGAGGGAAGTTAAAGGAACAGGAAGAACTGACTCGCTTCAAGAACCAAGCAATTACACGTCCATCCCTCCTTCGAAACAGCAGTTTCGTAATTGGGTGCAAGTTTCCCTCTCCGTGAAGCAAATCGCTGTGCTGTTTCTTAGATACTTTTCTTTGCGCTGAGAAGTGGAGCAGTATGTTGTTCGGAATCATCAATCAGTTTAAAATAGGAATTATGCTAATTAATTTTCAAGATTTTCAGTGTAAAAATTCCTTACAGTTGTATGTCTTTGTACAGCTGTTAATGTTATAAATGCAGTAAAAATTAGCGTAGTTGATAACATTTATTCAGTGCATCCGAATGAAATAAGAGTTTAGTGCTTCTGCGGTACTTTACGGGCTTATCTGTAAAAATACAATACCATCCAACTCAAAGCCAAAAGTTTCGCCAGTAATGGGAAGATATTTTTACGCATTACTTCATGATAAAAGAGAAAATCTATTTATGAAGCAATACTCAATCTATCGCGAACGAAGGGTTTTCGAGGTTTCGATATTTATATGGAGCAAATAGGAATTTAACCATAAAATCTTTTGACAAGAATTAGCCTTATCAGTCTCTAGGAAAGCAATTTCATTTTGAATCATCTTTTGATTTAAAAATCAATTTAAAAATAAAATCAGTAAAAATTCTTTAGACTAGAAGTATGAGAAAAATTGGATGGAAGCTGCAAAAGCAAATATTATTCATGCTTCTGATCCACAAATAAGACAGATGGCAAGCGATGCCGTATCAAAATAATGTTCTGCTACTGACGACGCTTGTGGCAAAAAGTAGCGCTCATTTTTTGAGCGAAATCTTGTTAATGGGTGGGTAGTTAATTGTGCGCCTTGGGTCACGAACATCTTGCAGTCAGATGTTTGCGATATTCAAGATAGAAGATAGTGCAATTCCATCATCATCCACGTTGATTTGACAGGGAACGAGATTTAAGACCTCCATTAAAACATAAAACACGAACCGTCTCATGGATATTGAGTCTTATGTTATCTTGTATACTCTAACTTTCATTTCCTTATATAATGTTTTAATTGGCCAAAATGAAACCATTAAAATCGCCATCAATAAAAAATTCTCCATTTTATGTTCTACGTAACCAGTGTACTAGCTTACTGCTAATTCTTACAACGTAGCCTATGTTACTATCGCGAAAGAAGCTTAAAGGGTATTGAGGTGTAAAAGGACGGAGGGAGGTTATCACGTCCTCGAGAATATATTTTGGTGGTATCTTATTATATGATATCATCCAATTACCCCACAACTAAAGGTTTAAAAGGAAGAACTTTTGAGAAATGTAGAACTTCTAATAAAGTTTTTAGTTTTTCGGATTCTGGGCTCGAAACGGGGTAGCGATTCTTAGAGCAGCGTTACCATATGGCCACAAGTCAATCTTCCCATCTTCTCAAGACAGTTAAAGTATTACCACTTTGCGACGAATCAGTATTTTGTTATTTACCTACTTAAGTATTTTGCGAAATTTTAGTTTGGTGATAAATGATAGAGAAACTATCAAAAGAAATTTTGAAATATGGCCAGAGATTAGAAAGATAAAGTGCTGTAGTGGATAAAATAAAAGTTTAGTTTGTTCATGTCACACCTAATTGGTTCGTCGGTTCCGTTAGTGGCACCCATCCCACCCGGATAGGCGACACTATCCTAGAATATATTGAATCTAAGCAACTGAAATTGATACATATGGCTAAGTTATATTGTATCACAAAACTTTCGTCTCACTTCTGATATTTAGTAAATGTTACTAAATACCATCTTTTTATACATCACTGACTAAAAATCTAAAGGAATTATATGACCCGTGTTAAAACACACCATCACACTACATTTTTATCTAACATTTGTTTTAAAGTTTACTAGTATTACTATTGCTGGTGGTAATCCCTGGTAATTTAGAAGTTAAACAATTCAACAAAATTACTTCTGGCAATACTTCTTATTTTAATTTCAGCTTGGTTTAGTAAAAGAAAGCTTCCTTAAGTTTCGTTTCATATTTTCACTTTAGATTATTAGAGATACATAGAGTATGAGGTCGTTTTTCCATGATTAATATTTCATTGAAAAGCTAAATTCACTCTTTCGTGACTTGTACTCCATCTGAACCTCTCGTCCAAATTTCATTCCTCTACTGAAGTGCTCTTCTAAAGATTTGCCGTTGCCTTGGAATCCCATTTCCATTTATGGATCCCCCGCGAAGGAATGCCTCGTCACGTGCGCGACTGTGACCCATACAGTGTGGACAAGGGATCGTTCTCGTCCGCCGCTGACATGTCCCTCCGAAGCGAGCGACGCCTTAGCGGTTAGTAAGGTCAGCAGACGCTGTGAGTGCTCGCCAGGTCGATACAAAAGGCCTCCGTATGTAAATCAAACGGTGACGAAAAGATGCACGGGGGTCTTCCTCTTGGGGAGCGATCATGTAGTGAATGAATTCGAAAGGCATTGTTCCTCTCAAGTCATAAAGTAGTTGCAAGAGTTGCTGGTCCTACAGCTGTGGGAGGTAACCAAAAGCAGTTGAACGAAGAAGGAAGAGAAGTCCACTCGAAATGCAATGGATCTATATAAAATTCGAATGATAAAGGGCGCCCTTGCTTCTCCTTTACCCCTCTCGATTCTCTGAGCTTAACTATAGCTTAAGTTTTTCGCCTTGAGGAGGGGAACGAGGGTGGTTACTGTGGTAACTTTTGATGGATTGGTTAATGTTCATGGTCAATGAGACCATGGAAATCAGAGGCTAACGTTTCCAAAATTGTGCGAATGACCCTTACTGTTCTTCTAAAAGATATTCATTTTCTGTTATCGCCCTCATTTAAGTTCTTTGAGGTCTAATACGAGGAATACCGGGTGGGATGCAAAAGCACGATGTATCAAAAATTATATTTGGGATTGTAAATGGGCATCTAATTGAAAAATGAAAATTAGGAGACAATGCAGTTGTTCAGGCTACATATTTAAAAAGCTTTTTCACCTATAATCTATAGTAATATAATAAAGACGGCTTTGGGTTTTGAATCTTTCTCATGCCGTACATCAGTCGTATATCTGTTATTCATACCTTAAAAATGGAATTCTATCGGTTCTCTTGATGGACTACATTCATAAGCAAATTAACTTAAGTATTCTATCCGATTTAGATATGAGTACAAGTATTTTTATTTTCAGTAATGAGCTTTCATTATGAATTCAATACATCCCCTCCTTTAGAGAAAGTAGTGAGGAGCTCTTTTGAAAAAGATAAAAGATATGCTTTGCTCTTCCGACAGTTCGCTTCAAGGAGAATAGCACTAAGTATAAAGGTATACTTGTTAACAACATAGGTGTCTTTCTTTATACAAAATGCATTGAAATATTTTCATTAATATTTGAGAAATAAATATATTATGGTAGTTAGGTAATGAGTAGTTTCTTTGTAAGTACAGTACTGTGTGTAACCAGTGGCAAAATACAGCAATTTCTTTATCGGGAAAATGGCACGAGAGAAATATTCTGTTAATATGTATTTCTGAGAAAATTACTGAGTCAATAAATCTTATATTCGAGTGACATCAGTGATTTATGGTAAGATAAAATTTATTGAAAAATAGTTGTACACTACGCCTTATAAGCAAACACCTGCTACTGCTTGACTTATTCGCTATTATTCACGGGTCGTAAATTTATATGGACTTGTATGAAACTGCTCCTATTGTTCACCCACGCGATTCCTTTTGATTTCCTTTCCTTTCTGACTGCTTCCATATAATCCACTCTCGTGCAGAGAAGAAACTACGATGCTTACTGTTCATAAGCGATATATGTCTTTGGGGAGAGCTCATGGAGTAACTCACCAAAAGTATTCATGTATTTATAGGATTACTGCAATATTATGCGCGTCTTTTTATCAGCCGCCATTGTTCCGATAAGTGATAAGACCATGGATCTGATTATTTCAGCGACAGGTCCGCCTTTTATTTCTTCTCTTTGGAAATTATTCTAAACTTTGTGAGTTGTGGCTTCCATTGTGACAGGGGTGTGAAGCATTTTTCCATCATAAGGCCTTATAAGAAAAACAGCATGTGAAACCATCAGGCCAATCTTGCGTCGCGTATTGCCTACAATCAAATTGTAAACACCTCGAAGTTTTATGAGAATAAACGAATTCATTCGCTGAGTTGATTGTATCAGAAAATATTTATTTCTTATTTATTTTTCATTTGGGTTCATTTGCAAGATTGGAAAATAAAAGTATTTAAATATAAGAATTTCAGGAGTTATAGTTCAGGAATTATAGTTTCAGGAAGTGACTTAAAGGCCACGATGAACGAAAAAAAGGCCACGTGTCACATGAGGACGCAGATTTTTCTCTTCTTCCTTCTGTTGAAAACATATTTGCCCCTTTTATATAACGTTTAACGCCAATAGTAAGTTCCTAGCCATGGATTCGTATGGGACGAATTTCCAGTGTTACAGAGAGCATCTGTTTAATTTCTATGCATGTTTATTTACGTTCTCAGCTTCCCATCTAAAGTTCTTAGGTGCGACAGTCCATAAATTTCTTTGGGGCATCCTCTTACGTTGCTGGATCGGATTCGGGATGCGACTATTACACGGTGCACTTATGACGTTAAACACGGAGCGTAAATAAATCATTGTGGGTGTAATCCAGTGAGGAAATCTGTTGCTAGGTTGATACGTGATGTTTGATCTGGCTGAGAGAGAGAGAATTAATTTGACATCCATTCCTTATTATATTGGCCCCGAAGTAAAGAATCGGCCTGGAAAATAAATCAGCAAATGTTCTTTATTTACCGACTAAATAAAGTTTGTCCTCAAACCTTTGCAAGTTTATCGTACCTAATGTGGAGACAATTTTCTTCTTCCCTTCGCGATAAATCTACGCTATTCTTTCCTCCACATCTCTTCCATCACCGGTGTTTAATCCTAGTTGAATACGAAAGCTCGTAAAGTACACATCATCCCATAAAGTTGCGTAATTTATATTCACCGATTTCGTAAAAAGAGGAGGAGATTTCCCTCTTATTTTGTAGGATCACTTGGCTCATGATATGAGGAACATGGCTACCGTATGTCTCGGATATATTTGTCGTGTTTCTCTCCTCCTCTCCATTATATTCGCTCTTCGCCTTTAAAAACCCGGGAAACCATGACCCTTGTACTCCTAGAAGGCAGTCGAGGATCGTAAGTTTTCTCCCTCGTCTGTCTTGAGAGGCTCTTTTTTCCTCGGTTTGCGTGCGTGCGTGTGGAATTTGTTCGCACGGCCGCCGGAGACAGTGGCAGGATGGTGTGGGTGGGATTCCTTTGTGGACCAGCATCATAAAGTGTTGCAACGGTTATCTTCGGAGAGGAGCTTCTTTCTTGCTGAAGAAGAGCGGATAAAAGCAGAATGGAGGAATGAGGATGTGGCGTGTTTTGTGTCTTTCCATCAAAAAAATAAAGAAAAAGAAAATGAGGAAACTAAGCTGAAGGAAGAAATTTTATGCGTGTTTCGCGATAGTTGTTTAGCCTACTTTTCCTTGTCTTGATTGTTTAAAGTCTTTGATGATCCTGTTGTAAAATCCTTATACAACGAGCACTGATATTTTCATTAACGATCTTTGTGTTAGTTAACAATCGCGTCCACAATCATCACTCTGATTTTTGATGAAATGTGTACCTCAGTCTTTTGTGTAATAAAAATAATTAAAATGCTTGAAACGCGCTATTTTCCATAATTATCGGTTTAAAGTGTTCCGATGGGTCTGCATCAGAACCATGGTCCAAAACATATTTTGGATTCTACTTTTTTAATAATTTATGGTCCCAAAAGTACACGTCTTAAATATATATTTTCGAGTGAAATCAAATATCTAATTATATTTGTCCAATACTTGTACCACAGATTTATATTTAATATTTCAATTTAAGTATTCATTCTATATTTTATATTCCAAATATGTTGTCATTAATGCAATCACTCAAATTTTATTTAATCCTTAACCAGTTCATTTAATCACGGTAAGATAGCTTACTGTCAAATATCACCCCAAGATCTTTATGGGTTGAGATTTTCCTATTCGGCGCATTATTTTGGTGGTATACTTCATGAGTTGCATTTTTATTTAAGGATCATAACTGCAGTTATGGTAAAATTTATCCTCAGGTCCCACTACGAGCACCAAACATCAACTAACGTCAAGGATAGCAAAAGTCAAGTTGAGAGGTATTCTCAAAAGATCTGATGGTGTATGGCAGTGAGATAAGTTAGACAGAATACCACCTTGAAGAGAGCCATGTTGATGAGGATAGTTGTAGACAAGTGAGAAAGAGAGAGGAGTTTCAGAAGGGAAGTGTAGAGATAGGACGGTAGTTTTCAGATTGATCATTGCGACAATTTTCCGGAATAGTTTCCGTAGATTTCCGAGAGGAAGAAAGAGTGCCCGAAGAGAAGAACCCACTGAAAATAATTGTTAATTGAAAATAAAGATTGCGGAAATGTGTGACGGAGGAAAGTTGATCATATGTTATCAGGTCCTTTGGCTGTATGGAGTAGTAAGGCGGTTAAGAAATTTAGGTCTTCATAAGGAGAGGTAGAAATTTGGGAAATAGAATGAGAGAGTACAAGTTGGAGAAGAGGAGACACAGGATTATGAGTGGAAGAGAAATTGGAGGAGAGATATTCATTTAGGACGTAGACTCTCCATCTTATCGAAAAACTATCCCTGACATACGACTGAAGTGTAACATGAGGGGACTTCCTACTCAAATTAACAAGTCCAAAACTGCTTGCAGTTTCCTCTTATATCTGAAAAAATATTTTCAAAATTGAGTAGCTCCGCCGAAAAAGCTTTCTTGGATTAGATTGGTATTAATATGATGCCTTCAATCTTTGTATATGCTTTTTTCCTAAGTTTTAGGCTTACATTTATTTAAATTCACTCTGTAGTTTCTTCCTTTTCTATTTTTATTGCTGTTATTTCTCTATCTTTATTTTTAAAATGACAAAGGGTTAGATGTAAGAGGAGACTTTTTAGTCTCAATCTCGCCCTGAATAAAGACGTACTCTATTCTATTCTACTTTGGAAAATCTTCTTCAGAAATATTTCGGAGATACATATAGGTACGGCTCGAAATTTTTCATATGCTAGTGATACTAAAAATCACAACGATAGATAGATAGGAAGTCGCTTTATGCGCTATGAACTTAAGTCTCTGGAGTAAAATATGGCAAGTTGTTCATTTAAAAGAGCTGCTTGTTCACATTTAGTATTTTACCTTTAAAATTTATAAAAATTCTTCTTACTATCCCAAGGGATTTTGTTCGAGTCCATATTAAATGCAGTATTTAAACAATCGTTAAATCCAAATGACAGTCATTTCATCCTTGCCTTAATGGAATAGCGAATGTTTGACCCTGAGTTGAGTAAATCGAGCACCTCCTTGGAATCAGCGAACTTTCTACCTCCACATGCTTCCTGCGCCTGCTATGACTCAATTGACAAACATGGGGTGTCTAAGAGATGCAGTAGGACTCCCGCGCTTTCCTTTTCCAGTTGCATATCAGCAATGCAGTCCCACCGCTTCCAATCCCCTCTCTCTTTCCCCAGAGTACCAGTTATGCTAACAAGGAATTGAATTTACTGCCAAAGACGAAGAATACTATTATTACTCGCTTTTTGTTTCCTTTTAACCCGTTTCGATTGCAGTAATAGTCCAGAATTTCAGATTATTTCTCGCATCAACTTACATCACGTGATTTGCATTTTAACGAGTGATGGTTATTTTTAAGCGGTGATATGTCCTCTGAGCAATGCTAAACCTTAGCTGATTTTTTCTTATTATCGTATTGCTTTTACCGTGATTCGGGCTCGTTTTATATTCATTCCAAAATTGAGATGATGGTATTGCAAAAACGGCAGTAAATTTTCTTTTTATTACCACACCACGATAAATAGAATAAAAATTTTAAGAATATTGCATCCATATATCGTATAAAAATATTTTGTTAATTATATCTTTTAATACTCAAAATCATACAAATTATTACGACACTACTGTTTGAAAATTAAACCTTGAAATCTGATTCCTTAATTATCATCGCATTTCTGATCTTTATCTAGTGGTAGTTGGAGCGATTTTTGGTTGATCATTGCTTCTAATAATGATTTCCAAGAATAACCTTGATTTCCTAGAACTTCATCTCAGATCAATTGATAATGGATAAGAAGCTTTTCCAGTATTGGCTAAAAACGTTACCTTTAACGTTATAAAACTTTCATCTTGGCACTATAATTACCACCAACCTACAGACACTCGTGGAAACTGTTATCATTTCAGAACATTTTTTTTAATGTAGCGAAAAAGTATGATATTGCGTGTTCATTTTGCTCTATTGAAGTACAGCTTCTAGACCCATTCGTATATTCTTAACGTTTCGAGAATTACTCCATCATAGCTTTGGAGTATTTAAATGAAGGTCAATGAAACCTCTAGATTCCCAGCTTTTACTTCTCTGTTTCTCATATCCAGCAATACACTTACTTGTAAATTACTCAGTGCAGAGGTTTGGAATCTGCGGCCTTTTAGTCACTTTCTGAAAGATATTCCCGTATTTAAATAACATTGCTTCTCATTCATAACGAATGAAATCATTTTTTTCATGTACAATTTTGTTGTTAAACTATTTGAATGTTAGCAAAACGCCACTCAAGAGCGTCCTGTGTGTTCCTCATACATCCCATATTACACAATCAAAGGATAATTGTTGGCTTCCGATGAAAAAAAAAATTCTCAATCCCAGGCCCAGTAGTATCATGCATTTTCCGCAAATTTTTTCAGCTGGTTTTTAAAATTGTTTGAATGGAAAAATAAACAATCCCGATTCCCCAATCCTCAACTTCCTCATCAAAAGGACCTAATAAAGAAAAAACAATTACATTAAACGATTATATTATAATGTCGTTTATAATATCAATAGATCGCCGATGCTCGTCGCTCTCCAGTTTCGCCTTTAAAACATTTTCCTAAGTGCATGCATTATTTTCTCTTAGCATGCAAAAATGCTTAGATAATATTTTTAGCAGTGAACAATAAGTCACTTTGAAGAAAGCGGATGACGGTTATCGACCTTTCATTCTATCTTGCTTTTCTTTTCGACTTCAATCACCGAACTGTATCTGTGAGGTCATTGTATTTGCTATGATTCGTAAATAAGCGACGATTGCAGTCGATACTTTTTAATCTCTTTGTAGTATGCGCGCGCATACATCCTCTTTCTCAGCATGCCGCTTCCAATGCCTCGCTTACACTTCCTGTTACTATGCGATTGTCCTTTATCCGACCTAGATTCTCCACGTTCCATTTTCATTTATAGCTCAGTTATCGTCGCAGAATTGCTGCCGCAATGCCTATTTAAAGAATTTAACTGATAGCCACAACTGGTGGAATGGCGAGCATTGTTTGGCGAGAACTCTGTCGCATCATTGCGTCTCTCTGCTGAGGAATTTCCCTTTTGGGTCAAGAGTGAAATTCTACATATCTTAGGTCTAGTCATCTGCGAATATTCTTAAAAAATCTCAGCTAGAATTTGCTTTCAACTGCACTTCCGATGATTTTGTTTATTAGAGTCTAACATGGTGATAGATGATGAATCATCAAACGTTATATGAAATTCAACGATTAGCGACAGATAATACAATCTTTAGAAAGTATATTCACCAAATGACATCCCATGCACATGTTTATATTTAAATTATTTTCGTCAGTTATTTATGATAAATTCTAAACGGATCAAATAGTATAAAACTGTTTCGAAGTTTATTAGTTAGAGGTAATTATTTAGTTTATCTTTTGTTAAGATTTTTGAAATCACGTGAGGTAAAATCACATGTAAATCTATGCATACATATGAAACAGGAAACAATATTCTGGTAGAGAAATGTTTTTTTCGCATATTACTGTGTAACAATTCGAATTAAAATGTACAGTTAAAATTGACAGTGCTTTCTTGGAGCATATCTCAGTTGTGAAAACAAATTACCCACGTATCGAAAGATGATATTTATATAGTAAAGAGGAAGATGCGATTTCAAATTTACCAGCGTTAATCAATTTTGTGTTGATATTGTGAAACTCAAATGATAACTATGATTGCCACAATTTTCTTCAATTTTAATCAAATAAGATTCGTAAAAATAGTCTCTTCTGTTAAATAGTAAAGAGGAGAAACCTTTGATGTTTTCGCAGGAATCGCTGTGCGTCATCACGCACTATTAGTTTTCTCGCATATTGACAGTTCCAGGTCAGATTCTTCTCTACGATTTCGTCATACTCTGATTGTCTCGTCAAGCGTCATTGGAATTTAATTCGGAGCTTCTATTGATTCAAATTGCGAAAATAAAGCCATTGTTGCATTCACATCAAAGTGATAATAACCTCTCGTTTCCTCTCTGTTGCATAACGTCTCATTATCTTAGAGAGAAAAGTAGTATGTAATTGATAGATATTACTCACACATTTATCATGCCTACGAATTGCTTTTCTTGTCATAAAGTTTTTAATGAAATTTATAATTGGAGACGGTTAGGGAGAGGGTTTTATCTATGACTAAATGGAAAAGAAATGCTTTTAGAGTTCCTTTCTCAGGAACCCAACTGTTTCATACACATGTTTTCCTAGTAAAATTCCCTTTGTTTTGCTGGCATTTGATCGTGCGATGAAAATATTTTTTAGAGGCTATAGTATTTCACAGAATATCATAATATTATAATATGCAAATTAAAAAATATATCGATAAATATATTAGGGTTCCTAGGAAAAACAGTTGAGAAAAATAGCGCCATGACTGGGACACGAACCCCGGTCTCTTTGGGTTCGTATCCCTTACCTTCTCCTTTCCTTTACATTGAACGGGTATGTGTACGCCTGTGAAATAGGCAGCCCGTCCGACACCCCCCCCTTTGACCTCCCATTTCTCTACTACCCTAAATTCCCAAGTATAACGCGCACTCATGCATAACGCGCAGGTCAACCTTTGGCTGTTATCCGCATGTCTCCAAAATTTCAAGTATAACGCACTCATATATTACGCGCAGGACACCCGCAGAACCTTGTCTACTGAAAGTCATGTTCTCGGAACCATTGAAATTCGCATTTTTTCAATAAGGCGGAGGAAAATCCAAAGCAATTACGCAAGGGACGAAAAAGTAACATATTGTAGTAGCTATTGTATTAATTTCACTTCCAGTAAAGAAAAAAATCAAATCCGAGAAATAATTACATTATCACCATGTGTTAAACCTACACAAAGTAGTGAACCTATACTAGTAATTCTTAAGCATAACGCGCACTCGTTCACCTTATGTATAACGCGTATCAAATAATTTCGAAAATATTGCAAAAAAAACATGTATAACGCGCGCGTTATACTTGAGAATTTAGGGTACCTACTTGAAAACCTCTGTCCAGTTTTTAGTTTAAAATACATTGTAAAATTAATATAAAAAATGAAAATAAGAGCATTCTTCGTATTTTAGTGATTTTGATGATATAGATGTTCAAATATTAGATGCTCGTCATCTACATTTGATGCTTACCATGCTATCGTTATTATGTCTCTCATATCATGAAAGCTTCCTCAACCTCAAAATTTCATTCCTTTAATTCTTGATACCTTATCCCTCCTTCAAGCCATCCGTAATATTTTGTCTTTTCCCTTGCATCCTACGCTCATAAATTCGATAAATAAGAAATTTTGCTATTTTTCACGTTTGATAGCAACTTGTATCGTAGCATACGTGTCAAAGAGTGATTACGCAAATTACTAAGCAATGCCTTGTTCCTTATCTACAGAAAACATTGCTTATGTCAATGTAATAATTACATTGGTTATGAAATACAAGCAATCAATATTTCTTTCTAGGATATTGGGAATATTTATTCACATAGCGCCATCTTTTTCTTGTTCCTTATTTAAATTTTTATCTCGTCGGATCAATATATGAGTTTAAAATCAGAAAGTAGTGTATTTTTGTTTGTTTTTAATGTTCCTAAAGATCTCCTCTTGTACAGGATATCATCGTGCATGGTTATTTTTCCTATCTCCATCTTATCTACTCTTTTATGAGAATCTTGGAGACCCATTTATTCCCGCAAAATCGTAATTAAACCAGAGGGCGGTAATTTTCACGGGGAAAAAGCGCCATAAATCTTGGTTAATTTAACAACACCCTCCGCTAAACCCACTGGCAGTTTGAAGAACTCATCACACCGCACACGCCGTTCAAGGTACACAGTGTTTTAATAGTCCCTTTCTCCCTTTTTCTCTCACGAGAGTAAACAAGTGCTTTTTTGTAAGCCCAGGAGCCAATTCGCCTCGCTTCCAATCAACTTTCTTTGGAGAGAGCCTTCCACCATCCGAAGCAGGTGGTGCCCTACAATAATCCGATCAAGCACAGATGTTGACCGCCAATAAAGAGACGCTTTCCTAGATTCCCTTCGGCGTTCGGATCGGTCACGGCTGTTCTTGGGACGCTTCGACTCGGTCCTTTATATAAAGCTTTCCTTCCTCCTGTCGCTGCGAAGGCCATTTGCATCCCTCCCTCTCAACCTTGCACTTCGCTCCTCACCTCTTACTTTCCCTTGCGAAGCTTCAGAGTCTGTATTATTTTTCCCTCCACGTAAACTGGTGTCGCTAACAATCATTCTTACGAGTCTTTCTTGACGATTTTTATGTCCGTAAAATTGAACGGAGGAATAAAATTATTGACTTAGTTGCTAAAAGATTCGGGACTGATGCTTAAGTACATATTTTCTAATGGTATATGCTTGCAAACATAACAAATAGACTTATATTGCAACCTTAACTACAATTATCTGTTTGATTATGCGCAAATTGTATTTCCGGTATAATACGATTGATATCAGTTCGTTATATATCCGAGAGAAATTTCCGACTATCTGATAGTTTCAGTAATCAAGTAATAGAAAACGTCTGCAATACTTTTTTCTGTGTTATTTGGCAATCCAAATACTTAGATTACAGTTATTTTAAGTATTACTTGGTTTTGAAATTTATGTCAAACGATAATTATCGCATGTGAAAAAATCAGCAACACCAAAATTTCAATAATTTTTAATACCTAAGGAGATAATTAGTTAACAGGATTAGCAGAAGGAACTGAAAGCCTAAAAGTGCCAGAAAATACATTCTACAGATATGGAAAAACAAAAACAAAATAATAAGTAACATTTCGTTGTAGGTAAATTTATCTTCTCTCTTTATGAAATACTCAATTGAAGTAAGGTGAAGATGTTTCGAAATAGAAGGACTTTTGCTTTTCAGTAATTGCTAATTTTCAGTCATTATTAGAGCATCTAATTCGGAAAAATATAACAAGAGTCGGAAATAAAAGTAAGGAACATTTAAATGATTGTCTTATAGTTTACGTCAAACATTAGAATCGATTACCCTGCTAATGCGTTTATTTTAGTTTGAAATATGTCTTGCCTTTAAAACAATTTTCACGAAAAGGGAATAAATAAAGTTTCGATATTTTAGATTATTCGCCGCAAAGGACTCTCGATCGTTCATATTTATGACTTAAATACGACTCATAAATTATCGAGTGTGCCAAAAACAAACATAGTGTCAGCATTCGGGTAACTGTGTTTGTGGCACTTGACCAAGATACTTCTTTCCTGTTTACCTTTCCAATCTTATTCTGGATTGCGCCGCAGTCCCTTACAGTTTTGCTGCACCATGATTCTGCACATTTGACCTTGTTCGTCTCAATACTGCATTGGCCTTGCCCTTTCCTTGTGCCACCTGTTCAACCCCCTTTGACCAAAATTTCTCTCATTCAATCAATAGTTCATGGTTACAGATAGCTGCATTATAAGAAGTCATACAGAAGAATCTTTGAATATCAAAGAAAGGATTGATGGTTGAACTTCTCTAGATATTATTCGGAAACAATCAGAAATATAGTCTGATCATGCTCGTAAAATGTAACTTAACAATCAAATACCAACCTATAGTTAATTGGGTATGATTTAAAGCAAGAGTAGTTACAACGAATATTATTAACCCAACCAAGAATGCAATTAATTCCAATCAAGGGGATTGAGAGAGAGAAAGAGACATATTCTCGATAAAGTGGTAAATTATAATTAAATGTAAGGAATATTTTCATAAAACCTATTTTTAATCTTAAAAATTATTGTTATGTATAATTGATTATCTGTAGCATCAATGATGAAGAAATGTTTGAAATTTGAAAAATAATGAGTTATTTACAGATTACTGTTTAACAATCAACTATTTTGATATCAATAAGGCAAAGTACGACGCGAGATCGGGGTTGACCCATGTTTCTTCGTTTAAGAAAGTGCGTCTGGGTGAGAATAGAATCTCCGGGTAAAAATTTATTTCTATATTTTTAGGAAATCGAAATTTGATAACAAGAATGGACAATTAAGTCAGAATTAGAGCTACACATTCACAAAACATTATTAAATACTATATTCGATGTGGAAGGGCGATGAAAGCTGTCCGAAAAGAAAACTTTAAACCTTTGGACTGAAAGCGGCTAGTCTAGGCTAAGATCTTCATCGAGTGAAGTATGAAACCTAGAGATGAAAGAGGATGACGTTCCTTATGAAAAGTAAAATACAATAACATCGTTTGCGCATTTACCACCCATCGGCAGTCTTTTGCTAACCAACGCGCATAAATGAATAAACACGTTTGCAGTGAATGCGATTCCCGATCGCCAGGCGAGTCATTCCACGACCCCTCTCGTCGGACGAGACGTTTCGATCAATTAGGTTGGGCTCCCTCCCCACGGCGAACTCCGAAAGGATGCGGCGCCGTTTTTATCATCTTCCTCCGGCCGTGAAGCCGTCGCCGGAAAGTCCTGCCGAGGTTCTGATGGTCGTACTTGAGAAAGAGATGGGACATTACTTAAATTACTTCTGAATTTATTCATTAGGGCAAATGTGCAAGAGTTAGATTCAGTTGCCAAAATTAGAGTTCGTTTTCGACTTTTTCTCGGAGATAGTTTCGATTGAAAGATGTGTGTAAGAGAGCAGGATATATAGTTATTGAATCAAATTCAATTATTTTCACGTTCCTTCTTTTAATTACTAACAAATTCTCTACTTTTTCTTCTGATGGTTTTATGTTATAATTGAATTTTTGAAAAGTATTTAGAATTTGAAAATACAGAAATGTTACAGTTATAACGCTAATATTATTAAGAAAATATTTAAATACTTCTTTATTTTGAAACAATTTTAAAAGCTTTCTTTTCCCTAAGTAAGATAACTACCAATGATTGCTGTTTGGCAAAATCATATGTTAGTTATAGATTTCATGTTTACTAAAGCATGAGTCGAGAAAACTTAGTCCAACGTTCAGTTCTGAACGGCCTATATATAGTAAACCCATACCATACTTATTACTCAAAGTTTTTAAAGCCAATTTTCATCAAGCATATAATTCCTTCTCGATATTCAAAAGGTACATTTACATTTACGCAACCTAATTAAGCAATTAAATTTTAATAACTGTACAATCAGTCTTTTATCAAAATATAATTTTTATGGATTCGGATAATGCCCCTTGAATATCTACAAGTCTAAAATGCGAAAATTTGAAACTTTTAAAAAGTATGTATTTGAAAAGGAAAACTAGAGCAGACTTTTTACCCATCCCTTTATCCTTTGGGGTGTATGTAATTTAAACGATCAAACGAGACCCTCCGAAACAGACGACCGATAAGTAGGCTCACATTTCAGGAAAGAGGACAACGCCATTAGTCACAAGTCCCTCAGTCGAATATTTTCTATAGATTCTCACTTTCTCCAAAACCTGTACACGAGAGAGTAAAAATCGGAACGATTCACTTTTTAATGACGGCGGAGGAAGTCTCAGTATGCCGCCTGTACCAATTTCGCCGCACTCTCACCTCCCCTTCCTGTCCAAGCACGCCATGGCCCCAGGGAACGTCCGTGCATTCCTTGGGCGGCTGAGGGAGGAGAGTGTGGAGAATGGAGTCCCGGCAGCACGTCACTCAGGCGTTGCAAGGTCGGCTTGGTGAAAGAGAATGCCACAATCCGCGGTCTCCGTTTCCAGCGTCCTCCCGATCTCTCTCACGAGTTTCTTGAACGTCTTCCTTCCTCACTGTTGTTCTTCTCATAGATTGAGACACTGGTTGTCTAGAAAGAAAAGGGTTTTCTCTCCTGCGAGAGGCGAGTGTTTTTCGTTCAAGTCGTGGTAGTTTGCCGCAAAGAAGTATAACTTTTAGGATGACAAAAAACCTGTTCTGTGTGGGCGGAAATGACTTTTCGTGGTAATAACATTCTCTGTGATATTCATATCAAAAATGCATCACAATCAACCCATCCTACATGTGAACGTTTGTCCGATTGTTTTTTCTTTAATGATGTTAAAGGAAGCTTTATTTCCGCAAATTCACTTATTTGAACGAATCAACTTAATCGACTTTCAAGAACTTCACATATAAATGATAAATCATTATTCATGAATATCTTAAGAAAATTCAGAAATTTTTATTTGTGGATTAGAAGAGAGGATAAATGCGGAAAAATAAATAGACTGCCTCAATTGCCAATTATTCGTCTATAACTTAAAATAGTAGAAAAATACTTACAGGTTGTTTCATATAGGAATTAATCGGATATATCATTAATTACATTTTAATGTAATTCAAGAAAACGCAACATCTATTGGGTTGTAGATAAGCTCTAAAAGCTTAACCTTTAATACAAATTATTACAATTCCATCATAGTTATTAAATTTTGGACAGTTAGTAAAAATAGATTTTCAATTTACTGTTAGATATTTCCTTCATTGTTACGCAGCGGATCTAAAATTCAATTGGGACTGGTTATCTCTTTCAATTTACTAGTTTCACTTTTCCATCCAAAACTCTCAACTTTTTATAATTGCCGGAAGTTTCGATGGAGTAACTGGAGGAAACGCATACGTTCAAAATTGCACCATTTTTTGCCATTTTATTTCTTCATAAAATTAAAGTAAAACGCCCTAACAGCGAATCCTTTCGCTATTTTTATGCATAATTAAAAATATTAAAGTTTTATATAATATATTTACAATAACAACTATGTTCTAATGTACTTTTATATTTTATGAACTTTTTTATTTCGTCATTTATAACTGATATTATTATTTTTATTTACAGACCAACCTTCATAGGACCAGGAGATTTAATGAACCACTTTTCCTAAGGTAATTGCATATTTCTCGTTATTAAATTAATCAACAATTAGCTAACTGTCACAGCAGGAATAAACAGTCACGCAAGTAATTCATTGCCGTCCGTATAAAATAAATGCATTGTGATAGTAACATTATGTGCTCGTGCTTTGCTATTATAGAGAAGACAAGTTTCAGTTTATTTATGTAACTAACAAAAACTAAGTTCAACCGTGGTAAATCTGAGAAATATTACCTCACCTATTGAGGATTACAAACGTATGTTAATCCTTTGTTGTCAGAGATTTATGGTGATAAGTCACGCTGAAAATTAATTTCAATGTCATACTTTGGTAATGTAATGATTTTAAGTCTGTCAAAAGGGTAGTTGGTGGAAAAAACTGTTACAAATCCTTCCTGCTAGAGGAATACTTATAGGTTCTCGATGTCGTCAGAAAAGTTTGCGGTTTCAGTTCCTGTGGGGAAAAAAATTCTCCGAAGGTGTTGAAAACGCTTCGCTTGCTTGACCTTTCCCCATTTTCGCGGTCCAGATACTTTTCTGGCACGGGCCAACCGATCGTTTGCGCCCACTGTTGCGATGAGTTCTTAACGGCCTCGTATTCGGTGACGAAATCCCTTTCCGAAGGAGCTCGCTCGATTGCCTCTGCCACACCCCTTCGGAGACTGTCACGCGCTGTTTGATGTCCATCGGAAACAGTGTATGGCCAAGCGCAACGATACTGCTCATCCGTTATCTCAACTCCACAAATAAGGAGGCTTAAATATACACAGGTTCATAGGAATACTTCGATATCGTAATCGAAAATAAGTGTAGCAGATCGAAACTGAAGATTTTTCAAGACGAGCCTTAGGAGATTTTCTCTATGTGATGAATTGGCAATTCTCCAGCAAGTTTGGGCGAGCCTGAAGCTTTGTGACTTCTTTATATTGCAGTGGTAGCTTAAACACTTGGCGTTGTCTGATTCTGAAAGAATAATTTGTTCTCAAGTAACATCGTTCGCTGAAATCAAAACACACCACCCAGAAATAAATTTTTAACCACGAGTCAAAACTTTTCTAAAGCTTAAAATTTTCAAATGTCAAATTTTGAATGCAATTCCCACAATACATCTGTTCCAAGAATAAAAAAAGAGCGAGTTATTAAATTTGTGTGATGTGTAGTTCCTTAGGTTTAGAGGAAAATTTGCGCATAGGTTTTTACGGAGAGCTTTATAAACGGTTCGGTGTCGAGCTCTGAATGGTTTTAAAGAAAAACGTAACCTACTATCTGCATAAGATGGCAATTAATAACACGAAAAGTTGTAAGAGTTATGTTATAAATAGTTCTCTAGTGTTGGGTGACTTTGCTAAATTATACTTGTACATATAGTGATTAGGATTTATTCTTGTGTCTTCCATAGAGAATAAAAGAAATGGCATCCTATCTCTCCTGATCAAAGCAGACTAATTAAAATTATAACACGCCCAAGTAAATAGAGTCTTTAATACAGTGTATTCTGCTCTATCCCTCAACTTTTCTTCTTATAATCTATGGGAATTTCATTGATACGATTTTCTTCTTCCTGTAATTGAGCACTTATATTATTAGATGATAAACTAATTGAATTTCTGGCCTCAACATTAAGGTAGAAATATTATTGATTCAGGTAAAGAAAATAACTGAGAGATAAAGTGCGACACTAATATAACATTGTTTTATATCTCTCAATGGAAATTTAGAGTGTTGCGGAGAATTTTTCTTAGGAGCGTAACCTTGTCTCTTTGCCCTATTATTCAAACTAAAGACAAGAATTATGTGAAGGGGATAGACGTTCCAATTTCCAATGTCCAATTTCCTAATAATAATACATTCTCTAAATTAAAAGTATATTTTTGGCATTCCCTTTTATTAAGGAAAATTACAGATTTTATCCTCGCCATACAGACAAATTTTCATTCTTTACTTAAGCATAGATGAAGTAACAAGGTAAATATTCTGCTAAATCTCAACTGATTGTGAGTCTCATCATCATAGTCTTTTCCTCTTTTACGCTTAAAAATTTTCTTTGGTCTTTCATTTGGGATCCTATCGGAAAACGAACTCTGAATCGCTTGTTATAAAAGCTAAATAGTTACGAAATGCTATATAACCTCCCTCTATGAATATTTAAACAATGAAAATTCAAATCCGTAAGACGTGACGAATTATTAAATTTTCTTTCTTTTTTTTCTAAGAAATAGTGAAGGACTTAATTATTATTGGCAATATTAGGATCAAAAGATTGATAACCTAACACATTTTACAAGAAAAACGTCTTAACGTCTTGAAAATACCTTCCAATGGCCCAAGTGATTTCGTTCAAGGTGACCTCTCTTAAATATCTGGACAAGGGTAGTCCAACTGTAGTCGCTGCAAGAACACGTTAGCAATCTTATCAACTGCATTGGCCGGTAAAGATCCCTTAATAAATGTCTATAAAATTGATCATTTGTATATGTATTTTGTGTCGACCTTTTCTCCAAAAGGCATTTATATAAATATCAAAAACATCGTTAAAAACTTCCACACCAACAGAATTACAAGCTAAGCTATTCAGTACACAAGTACTAAAAATTTACTCGATTCTAGAGTGATTTCAATGGATGATAGTATAAGATGTTCGATTAGTTACTCTTATTTAGCCACAGATGTATATATCGAGATTTATGTAGTTATAAATTCTGTAGAAGATCAAACACCTTTAATCCTTCAACGAGCAGCACTATGGAGCCTTATGTTAGACAACCATTATTCGACATAACTTTCCACTGTTTAGATGTTTCCAAAAGAATTCCTTAGAAAACAGTGTGTATCTCCGTAAATAATGGCATCAATTAATCAAAATGTATTGCATTTAAATAAATTTAAGATTAATGTCTGAATTATGTAATTGCCGGGTAACGAATTTAAGGAAGGAGTGTCGTCACAATGACGAGTTCCTATCGCGTTTATAAAATGGTATTGAAAAAACGCTTTCGTTTTAATTGCTTTATTTCACATGCTGTAGCAAGGACCAATTAACTACTCGAACAACCTCGACCTTTTACTTCCGGCGCCGTGTTTTTTCATTCTCAGAGTACATCGAATTGTGAGAAAACGAGCTTTTTGTCCACTTTGAGAGCAGCTTTGAGCTCCTGAGGAAGTGCAGAATTATCCATCTGCTGCGGAGTAAATTTATTTCTTCCTCCTGTACTTCCATTCATTTCTTCATGACCTTCCTTCTCTAATTTTTTTCTGATAGATCATTGATTTTTCGTTCTTTTTGCCCTTCCGGTTATTAATTCTTTGTTGAAAAGAAAAGCGATTTCAATCCATTCACCTCTTGAAGGTTTTTTCGGGAATGTTTAACGTTTATAAACCAATCTTGCCTTCTTTCTCATGGATCCAACTGTAATTTAAAAAAATGGCTGTTTAATTCTAATTTGGCCACAGTTATGTAAGTGTAGCTATTATGTAAAAGTAAACCGCAAATTAGTTGTTTCGATTAAATTTTTTCAATGTGCACCACTCACCTCATGAATGCGTAGTCTACAAAATATTGTCATGTAAAAATTACGATATTTGTGTAAGTGATATTTCCCTCTATCAACAAAAACAACTATCCATTTAAATGGTTTTCTATAAGTTTAATACATTTACGATCTTAATGCTCATGGAATATCCTCAGTTTATGTAAAATAATAAAACTCTATCCTTTTTCCTGAAATACTTTCCTTGTAACAGTTCTTGTAGTACCCAATGATTGAGGTTATACAGT
This sequence comes from Ladona fulva, assembly GCA_000376725.2. Classification (NCBI taxonomy): domain Eukaryota; kingdom Metazoa; phylum Arthropoda; class Insecta; order Odonata; family Libellulidae; genus Ladona; species Ladona fulva. The sequence goes on along the minus strand of KZ308342.1, from coordinate 958,994 downwards.
GTAACATAGAAAGCATTATCCATTGTAAAACCTATAAGATGCGCTATAAAGTCGAGAGACCCTTAGTTCCCATTTCTCTGGAAAACAGCCTTCACAGGCTGACAAATAAATCGTATAAAGGGAGAAAGGAAATTTCTTCCCGAGACAGAGATGAAGTGCAAAACTGCGTATTAATCTAGTCTAACAAATTACCGAAACACGTTGACGTTGATATAAATTTCCTGGAGAAAGGTTTCTTTCTCCGTCTCCTGCCTTAACTTGATTCCATTTTCATTTCAGAAGTCGATTCCCCTTTTTCAGAATAAACGGCTTCCCTAAACTTTTCTAAACTGAAGGTCACGGAAGTTTAAAGGAATGTTTTCCTCAACCCATGAACCCACCGGTCCTTATCCAAACTGTGTCTTTCACCGATTCCGGTAAATCGCTTTCCTTGGACAAGATCCAATTCATATTGACCGCCCTATATGCTTCCTTTCACACAACGGGACACCCAGGAAAAGCAACCACCGTTGCTTTGTTCATTTTTTTATCTCGGGAAATTTGGCGTGGTTCTCGGATTAAGAGCGAGTGGGTGTGGTGTTGGTATGCAACCCAGTGAAAGGTTTCCTCGCCGTGTCGTTGTTCTCTAGATTTAACAGATGGCTGGACATGATTTAGAAGCGACTCGGATCGAAGATATCTTTGGCCAACTGGGTCGACGAACTGGAGGATTTTTGTCAGCAGCCTTTGTGATTAACGGTAAATCGCCCGCGTGTCAAAAGGAGACATCCTTTGTAACCTTTTACTGAGTCCCCTTACTTATATCGTCACAATAGGAAACGATGCCCAGTGTGCCTGGATAGTGAATGTTCGCTAATCCGTTCTGAACTCTCCGTGATCGAGCCTAATACGTTGACTAACTTCACGTGATTTTCTCGATCGATTAGTTTCGAAGAAATCTCATTTTGTAGCTTTCTTTATAAAAATGTTATCGAGTCAAATGAAATGGTTATTATTTTGTTAGCGATATCAAGGGGAATAAAGTAAATGCTACATGATTTTAAGGGGGAGATTTTAAGTCTTAAGTAGTGAATGGTTTGCTAGCAAACATTCTATCCTATACCCTCATATCGTCTTGTGGTAAGAATTTAAAAGATAAATCTGCTTATATACCGGATTTTTAATATCTTGTTTCATAAGTGATTTTTTTTCGCGTGAAGTCAATATGTGCTGAAATTTGGAACACAGAATTTGTTAGAATGAGAACATTATTTTTGATATCTTCCTTAGCTACGGTAGAAAATGAATGATTGTCTCATAGCACTGCCTGTCCCAATGCAAATTAGGATTTGAATTGTAAATAAAAATTAATAGTTTCAATCACAGAGTCAGCTGTAACTGTTTCGCAAAATAGGGGCTATTCGCTTTATCTCTTTTCTGAAAAGTTATCTTAACCCTTCTGAGGCATGCTTACTTTAACATAATCTCGTTTGCTGCTTTTAGTAAATTGTAAATGTGTCGGGAATTTTATTAGTGAATAAATAGTAATTAAAATATTGCTTATATTGAAATTACTCGAGAACTGACCAGAAATACAGCATACACCGCTTATTAAAATTTAACCCCCGTTCATCACCTTTATCTTACTTATGTCACTCATTTCAGATTTTCAATACTTCATCGTCCTGCTCAGGATGAGATAGAAGATAACGTTTGAAACTTTCTCGTCTCAGGAAAATACATCTTGTTAACCATATATTATTAATTTCTTAAGATAAAAAATAACGATTTAAATATGTAAGCCTTTTTACAAAACGTTTCTATAATTTATACTTTCCCACTTATTTCTCGTGTTTTTGGAGACTAATAGATATTCTTGAACTCATATGGCTCTGCTTCGTGAGTGGCATTCAATCCTTTTATTTGGCACGTCATCCTAATTCTGGGAACCATCAAACTACTACAATAGGCGGGAAAATGTCAAACAACTTTATGACCAAGCGTATTTTTTGACAGCCGAAAACATTGATCTCGAATGCAGTCAATGTCGCAAGCGGAAGAAGATAATCTAAGAATAGGGCATGAATTTTAACATTGCCATTGGTTTCAATTAAAATATATTTCCTAAAAATATAGCTCTCATGCCAAATATAGCTGGAGCTAATGTGCTGCCGACATTATATCTTATAGCTAGTAAATATGCAAAACGTCGGATTATCTAACTTTGCCTTCGCAATTCCAAAATAGACCGGAAAAAGTTATCGCATTTTCTATATTTAAACGAGATATCAAGCTTTATTTTCGTTCAACACGCAGAACAACTTCTATTTACAGGGAAAACTTGAACTGCTTCGTAATAATCTCCATATTTCAAAATATTCACCGCAGAAATAAATAGAAGATATAATTAAGATCACATATTTTATCAAGCTATTTACAAAGTATTTTATCCTTATATTTACATACTATATGAAATGAATTTATCGCAACGAATCGCTTTGCTCTCACTGTCGAACTTATATTTTCTAATACACGTAAAGAAAATATTTCGGCTTACTTTATTCCAAATATATTTTTATTTACGTTAATGATTTACTGGAAACAAATATGTAACGGACTGAAAGGCACTCAAAGTTTTATTTAACCCGGAGAAGTCATTAATTAATAAAAATTGTGCCTTAACTGCAGAGTTTCGTGCATTCTTCGGTACTATTTTCTTGAGCGCGAAGTAAATTTGTTTAATGAACGAAATATCCTTTGTTTTGTGAGTCTCTCTTAGTTTTGAATTAATCAACTTATTAACTTCTTCTTTTCGGATGCCGTTTCTTGTTGGAATTCTTTATGCCAAAGCAAGTAAAAGGCACGAAACTATACCTAGTGGAACTTTTCTTTACGAGTATTCCCCAGGAGAGACGGACATGAGTAAATCTGACAGGATCGGGAATCGATCTTCCTTTCCATCTTTCTCTTTCCAATTGACTGCCCTAGCCAAATGAACTATTGTAACATAAGAATTATACATACCATTCGGGAAACTTTGTGAGATTTCTTAAATTTTTTCTTTGTAAATTTCTTTAATAAAGATAAATTCTCTTCTCGTATATTCAAGATTTTTTCAACCTTTAATAAACTTTAAATAATGACATATATGGTAAAGTTTTAATAGAATGGCCTTAGTATATTGTTACCAAGAAATTAGAACTTCGATTCATTGTTGAGTATTGGTTATTGTTTCCAATTATAAGCTTTGACGTTTGTCTAATTTGACGTTTATACTTAAAAGATACTTCCTTGCTACATTTATGCAGTTAAAATAATTCCCTTGAGTTACAGGGATGGAATAGTTCTTAAAGTAGTATATGCATTTTTTCTTTTTTTTTTGTTTCGTTGAAGAATATCGAAAACGGTTAGAATTCATAATATTATTCTAAAAATAATATATTCTCTCCTCTTAAATACTAGCGTGTGTATGCGTCCATGCTTCAGTCTGTTAACTTCGGACATTAGAAAATGATAGGTGCCTCTGTAATTTAATGTACGAGTCAATAAGATTTCCTTGCACCGCACCGCGAGATACGCACGCGCGTATTTCTTATCCCATTTCTTTCGCTAAAAGAAAATCGAATTAGAATTCTCGACACGAGCGACAGTTTCCGTATCAAATAAAACGTTTCTCCGCTTTACTGTTCCTTTATAGGCTTTTACTCATTTCCTTGAAAGTAGCGGATTGAGATAAATCCATTTCTTCCTTTTTGCAATCTGTTAGCTGGAATGCAATATCTTCAGAGACTAAAACCGAATTAAAGCACGTACGCTTCGTTCTAAAAAGCAATCCCCGCCAAGTAGTGGCAACTAAGACTATGATAAATGCTTAGAGTACTCGCTGAAACAGCTGGGAGCTGGTCGGTAAATGATACGTTGGATGAAGTGCTGAAAAGAGGCCGAATAAATACCAATGATTTCTCTCGCAAGGGAAATGGAACTAACTTACGATGTTATGCAAATATGTATCACTGTGTTACGTCTGGCCGTAAATGAAATTATTAATCTGGGGGACCCGCATTCTTACAACTTTCACTCTGCTCTGCTCCGTCCAGAACGGGGCCGTTATCCCGTTGAAACAGTGCCCGAGAAACTGTTACGCAGGTTGAGAAAAGAGGAAAAAATCGCGTAAGATCGAAAATGAAATGAATCAAGAGTAAAAATAGGGAAATCGCTGCAAATTCGCCTTCACTCGCTGCCTTACTTTCCAAAGCAACTGTGGCTAGAATGACTCACGGACATCGAGGGGTACATATTTACGCCAAGGAATGAAAATACCGGCGAAAATTCGTGTTTTATTCCTTTTCCTTTTTATTCAGCAGGAAATTTGACTGGTTAATTCCTTAATCAATAGATCTACTTATTCCAGTCAGGTAATGTTTCTCAATATAGTAAAGTTATAAGGCACCGATGATAAGAATTCTTTTCGAAATCTCGATCCCGGAAGCATGAATTTCGATGCCGGCATTAGCGCTCTTTGATATTGCAGCCGCGTGGCATTACTTGAATTCCCACATTTCCGTTCCTTTTCATCTCTTGCTGATTCATCGAAGCATTCTTGTTAAGTTTATACTCTAACAGTTGAAATGTAGCAGGAAATGAAGCATATTGACTATCAATAACTCGTCGCAAAATTCGACAGAAAGAATGAAAGATAAAAGCCCTAGCTCTGTGATTGAGTTATAACAGTCAATTTTTATGTTCATTTTAACATATTTTTCAGTGTATCATTTAATCTATTCATCTTCGAGAGAAGTGTATCCCTCGACTTCATTTCATTTCTCCCTCATGATAAAGTTCTCTCTAATCGTTTCCGCATTCTCTCTAGTCTAGCAGTTTAAATGTGGAAAGAATTCCAAATCCTGGTCATTTTACGTAAGAATTTGAATTCTAAACCTAGGATAACTGTAAATTACATGTCTTAATTTAGCATGGATGGACATTTTTAGCTTTGATATATTTGGCTTTTACATCCACGTATTATGAACGAACGAATTTAGAGGAGTATTCTGCCAATATCTTTATAGAGAAGGTTTCGCGAGGATTTTTATATAGCTGGTCGATAGAGCTTTGGTCATAATAATAATAATAACAAGTTACTTAACTTAAGGCATTCATTACTCAACGATCATTTAGACATATGACTAGATTTCCTTGGTCAGTAAGGATACCTCAGTCATTTTGTACACACTACAAGAATTGGCACAGGTCTTATATGAAAATAATCATCAATTAATTTGCATTTTAAATCGCACATTTAGCCTCATCATCTCCTTCGAGATAGGAACTTATTCCAAGATCGGTGGCGAATTCGCTTGCAACTGCAGACGTAAAATGCCCACCGTCTGCAAGGGAAACTGGCAGTAATGTTCAGACAGACCGGGGTTACTTTTCGGAGTACCGTTAAATATAACCGTCTCGTTAATCAGACTTCAGTGAGGCATCTTTTATGAATTTCCACGACTCGTGCTGGAATATGAAGACCCGCCCACGTCTCTCTCGCCCCTTCTCCGGTCAACGCCAACTCTCCTCTCGTCCTTGGGAGGAGGAATAGAATACACAAGGGAGAGATCCTCCTCGGCCCCCTCATTCCATTTATCCCCTTCTCTTTCGGTCACCCACATATCTCCGAGTGCGCTTTAACATCCCACGCGACAAAAGGTCATAAAGCCATCGACGAGGGGACACGAGCCATACGGGGATTCTTATGAGGAGTTTTCCTTTCCTTTTTACTCGTTTTCCACGCGCGTGCGACCAACACATCCAACTCACGTTCCGACCACACCTTACCTCACACAGATAGGCCGTAACAGATTCATTCCAGGGATCTCTTAACTGATTTACGTACCATAGAGACCTCTCTCCAGAATCGCGTTTCAACGGTGGATATTATTCTTTTCGCTCAATACTTTCAATCAACTCTCTTGGATTCATATGCGTTAAAACTGGGTGTCCAGGCTTTGACCTCCAGTGGGTCGCAAAAGGACTTTGCGGACATTTACTTCGCAGCAGTCTCATAAATTAACAATTTATTCGGAAAATTGCTAGTTTAATATATTTATGACGGTGATATTTAAGGTATACTTCACTTTATGGCTAATTCCAGTCAAAGTTTGTTTTATTTGGAAAGATCAATTTAATTGATTTTTTGAGCTATCGAAAACTTTACCGACTTTTTCTTCTCTATCTTGGAGGTCTCTAATAATTCTAAATATAAGATAATTCGTCGTATTCCTAATCACATGACTATTATAAATTCAAGATGATCGTTTCATTCGTGTTTCTCCAAACTAAATCAATGAAAATTGATACTTAAAATTATGCTTTATCGACTCTTAAAATTATTCTTAATTGTTTCTTTTTAAACACTCTTAATGAATTCCATCTTGCCATATCCTTTCTTGGTAGAAAGCAGCCTTTCCATAACAAAGCTCAAATTTTCGCATAAAATTATTTTCTTTTGCTGACGAAAATATTTTATGCGAAGTGATAATCAAAATTATTACAGAGGTACGCATCTTTTAACGAAATACTTTCAATAGTTTTAAGCTGTTCTCGTATTACCAGGACCGTAGTTTAGGTGAGGCAAAATCCCGGGCGCAACTCAAGGGTGTAGCAAATGTTGTCAATTAAAATTTGTGCGAGGCTTCATTTTGCAAGCGGTTTCAAAAATCTCTAAGATGGTTAACGTAGGTCGTTCAAGGTTTAAATACAGTCCCTTCACAGGACTTTTTACTTTTTCACATTCCATAGCAGAAACAATTTACACTGTTTTGATTAAATATCATAAAAAATGTTATGATATTTTTCATAACAATCAAAATGGTAAAATTTGCAGATATTTTTTGAGAAAATTGCAGATTTCAATTCGCCTATTTCTTCCGGGCATACAAATGGCTTCCTGCATATTTTACAGAAAAATAAGATTTACATAACGTAAGACAAAGTTGTTTTGCTCTATTTATTTGTATTTATAAAATCTGGTCTTCTTTGCTCACTATTCCAAACTAACATCAGCAGAAACTCTCGTTTCCAATAGAAACCTCATTCACTCCCATTCATTGCTTTCCCATGACTGAAAAATAGATCTCTTTGTGCTATTCATTTCCACAACCCTACTAGGGAAACATGAATTCACCATTGGGAATGGGAAAGGCTCTTTGACGTCTCAATCGTGGCCAGAACTTAAATTTCCCTCTCTGCCGACTTTAAAAAACATACAGCCTCTAATGTTTTGAGGAATCGGCTCTCCCATTTCTCCTAAAAGAACTTCCCATCTCCTTCCCTCTTTAGAAATAAGAAAATAACATCCGTATTCTATCCAATGTGATCGTTGATTGACTACGATACGTCCAATCACTCTCATTACGCTCAATTCTTTTCTTTCGCGAAATTAGTGGTGCTTCAAATGTAATGTGCGATGTACGGTTCAAATGATTGAATCTTATATCAATTTGAAAATTCATGTCCAATTGTAAGTTGAGGACAGGGGTGGGGATCCTGTTTCCATCTAAAGGCCTCATACGAAACCAGTAGACGCAGTTGATTGCGTATTGCCTGCCTTCAAGGATATTGATAGTTGTTCATTTATGATAGCTTAAAACCGAAATTGTGTTTGAGTAATCGAATTAATTCGCTTAGTTCACTTGAAGCGAGTAGTTACCATTATGTATTCACTTGGCATCGTTAGCGAGGTTTGGAAACACATTATTTAAATGTGGGTAATAAGTAAAGGTAGTGACTAGTAGACCGCAATGGACGCCAAAAAAGGCCGCATGTGGCCTGAATGCCGCAGACTCCCCACTTCTGGTCTAGGTTTAGTCGAAGAATAGTCTGCTCATAATTAATCCAGTATTTATGCTGTTAAAATATGAATGAGATCTAAAATCACTTATAGTTTATATGAGTAATTTGTATGTATGACTAATTTGTGGTAGAATACGGGATGATACGCCTAGGAAATAATTTTCTATTCCCTTGAAGGTTATTTTGATTATTAAAAATGAATAGGGGTAGGATTGGGGAGGAGTAAGAATCACGGAGGCGTATTCAGATTAAATCCATAATGGATTTAATTGATTCTGTGTGGTCAGCCTCGGTATCAAAACACATTAAATATATGTTGCATACCTCTACCGTAATTTGGATTTTTAACTTAGGATTCATCAGTTTTAATGTTGCCATTCAATTCACCAACTCCTTCCTCAAGACCAATCTACGTAGTGTCTTCACAGCACCGGATTTTAAAAAATCCATCGATAACCAAACAAAACGAGTCCTACAAATCATACTCATGAACCAATTTTTCCTGTTCTTATGCGGCACGATTTAGTTATCCTTACGTCATGCAGTCCGTTAGTTTACTTTTTCAAGGGACTGAGTTCGAACCCCATCAGTCGCTGAAATATTTGTACGTTCCCGTAATTTATCTTCCATCTTTATCCTCGTCATCGTTTGCTGGATGATATATGACCTCAGACATCGTCCCTCCTTAGAAAAACCCAAGTGCAGCAGCTCAGACATGACAAAGCTTTGGCGACGTACTATGAGAGAGATTCCCTCGAACGGCATATGGGCGTAAGGAGTTGGATAGCTAGCGGCCTGTCGTTAATGCTATGACTGCGGATAAGACGGAGGAATTCTCGTGGTCTAGGAGGCGTCGCTCTCCCCGTCACCGAATGACGTTGAAGGAGAGTGGGTGCGATGTGTCTTCAGTAACAAGAGAGACGAAAGACGATGGTGATTGAGCGATAGAGAAGGGCGGGGTAGCAAGTTTTGGTGCGCTTGGGGAGAGAGGAACGGAGAGCGATTTTTTATATTTCGTGGGACGAAAGATGGTTGTTTGTTAGAGGCATAGGTGGGGAAGAGAAGGGCGAATAGACCGCAACGCGTGCTTGGTGGGCAGCCTTAGGAATCCGGTCGCTGTGCGGAGGGGAAGGTGGGATGATTGGTATGATACGGAGGATTAAGTTGGGAGTTGAGAGAGGTGATCGATTCGGAGATGATTCGCGCACTCTCCGTGACAGGTTTGGTGTTAAAGTGACGATGAAAGGTAGCGAAATGCTATGATCGATGGGCGCTTCTTCGAAGGGGGAAGATTTCACGCGCACGAAGAGACACATTGAAGGCGAATCACAACGGTCTCCGGATGGACGATGCCATCTGAATACACTGAGGAGCAATCCGAGAGTGAAATAGATTGGTTTACTGAAGAATCTGAGCTGATAGGAATGATATTTTTGCATCTTCGTCGTAGTCCATCAAAAGTCGTTCCCGGCAGTAAATTGACGCGTGGCAAATGGGGTGTATAGATCAAACAATCGACCGATTTACGTCACTGCCTGGATCGTTTGTGAGAAGAGTAGATGAGAAGGTAGATTGCGGCGGTTAAATCAATTCACTAACGTTAAGTTTGCAGAGAAACACTATCGGAGGAAGGAAGTTATAAGGAATACAAAAGTGATATAATGCCACGACCTAGCGATTTCGGGCGGTCCGACAGTGAGCGCAAATATAAAATAGATAACGGGAAGACAATTCTTTACAAATTGTCTTCGCGTTACCCTGTCATTGGCGACAGTTTATTGTATAAGCTACGCAACATAGATTTTCATCGATTCGATCTAAGCTTACAATTTTTAGTGCTTTTCTGATTGCTTTTTTATTATCTTTCGTATTGTAATTGTCTTTTATTATCCTTAGTTTTATCATCATTTCCTTTTTTGGCTCTCATTTTCTTTTTTCTAAGCATTTCTTGCAAATGCATCTTCAAAATGCCAACCATTGGAATTGAGCGATTTTGCAAAACACTCCCATTCAAGGCATCCACATTAGAACCTCTTCGGAAACCTACCGTATGAAACGATAGTATATCTATTTTAGTGCAAAATAGGTCATGAACATTATGGTATTGCTTTACGTTTTCCTATCCTTGAAGTGTTGAAATTAAAATTTATTCATTAGAACATTCCATTATTGAACACTTAGTCATTGCATTAAATTATGACAAATTTTTACTTTATTACAGGAGCTATAAAGAATATAATGATATTAGCGGTACGTTCATACTATTCTATTTAACAAGGAAACATAATTTATAACTCCTGCGCTATTATACGAATAATTAACAGTAATATAAGGTCAAGAGACTCACAGTCCCATCATTACCTCAACTGCCGAAGACCAAACTAAAAATAATTCTTTAATTCGAAAGAATGAATGTTCAATCTAGAAAGAACGTCATTACTAATCTCCAAGCAAATAAATGTAATAAATATAATAACCAACTTCACGATGTATAAATTCTACAGATAGCCAAGAAATAAACACCACTTACTTTTAGGCGTGTTTGCATTACCCAAATTTCTGCACCTCAGGTTGTAGTCATTTTCCAGAGGTAGAGGCATTTTATGCAATTCCCACTTATCGAACAGCGTACCAATAAGAGCCGATTATCTCAACCACCGTTCTAATCATAACGAGTTCTATTTGTCTGAAGAGAATTATTGGTTTTTTTGTTTCGTTTTCAGCCTCGCGATAACTCTTTGCTATCGCGCAAGGAGTAATATCAGAATTGGACAGGTCCTAACCTACTTAAGACGGGAGAGGTGAGTTTCGGGCCGTGCGAGAAAAGCAGATGTGGCTCATTAATCTTTGAGACTTAATGGCGTTAGAAATCTCGGCGAAACCACTGGACCAGACTGCTCTCCTCTAAGTAACATGATGATTCGCAGAAAAGTTTGAGACGCTTCCGAAAGGACATTGGCTTATCAGTTTTTCGTCGTGACGAGGGATGATTGATGAGATTAGGAGTAATCCTCCTTTCATTACTATAAAAGCCGTTATCTATATATAATGTACGCGTTATGGCTGACCCGTGGATATTCTATTCTAGAGAAAATAGGAATCGAAAGGACTCGTTGTTGAGGAATAGAGGCGTATCAACGAAAAACGAGTTGATGAACAACCATGAGAATAGGTAGATTATCTTAAAGTCGATATAGTACAGCCTTGATCTATCATTTGCCGCTTTCTTGTATGTAACGTTCGTTTTCTATAGTCCCAATTGCAGCCCATAAGGAGAAATGATAAATATTACCTCATGCGTCGTTCATAGAGCTGTTTTCTTGCATCTATTGTTCATATATATCGGTTCCAACATTTCCCGAAGTTCAACATTCTTTGGAAAAAATAAAATCCTTTTTTTTTTACCCCCATGAAATTAAGAAAGTGGCAAATACAACCTGTTAAATATAGACATATCCCTCTTCAACTTAAAACAAAATTCTATAATAAAGCTGAGAATGTCACCAGTTTCCTCGATAGTTAATCAATCATTATCAAGCAACATAATATAATAAATATTTTTATTTATTACTTGATCGTTCGATATTTTAGGATTATTTTAGTGGTATGCAATTTTTAGTTATCATTGTCTGTAATTTTGTCTTAATAATGTAAACTGAATCCTCATTTACCGTTTTTTTCCTTTTCCCTAATCTAAAATTCCTATTCTTTCTTCTCTCTGTCGTTTCAGTAACGATGAATCTAGGTTCTAAGGTATAGCGTCGATGGCCAAATCCCTTAGTTTAGTGAATGCTCATTTGAAATTTCAGTTCTTTAGATGTTATCACTACTTTCATTCTGACCTTTAATTAAATGTAGCCATTAATTCACATTACATCAAATTGTAAAAATCCGGAAGTATTAACGTTTACAAAATTCTTCGTTAAAAAAATACCTTTTCAGCAACAGAAAGCTTGTGGTATAATTAAATATGCAATCAAAATATACCCTCTGAAAGGTAATATATGCATACATTTTAATTATGGTACAAAATATCTATAGTTAATTGATCACATAAAATTACGTTTATGTAAGTGTACAATACTGATCAATCTTTGATAAGATTGTTAGCTATGCCATTAATTTTCATTTATATGACAATTCATCTCGTAGCAGTCCTTTATTTTCACCTGGGAAATGTGGATTTGTGAAATAAAAGTTCTGGAACTTTTTTTTTAAGGTAAATCATTTCCACATCGGAGTGAATGAATATGAATCGGATAGAATATGTAAAGTTAAACATTAAAAGAAGATAAAATTAAGGAAGAGATTTAGGAAGCCAAAAGAAATGGGTAGTGCAAGGGCACGCAGTGGTGACGATGCTCTCGATTTTAGACGACAGTGGTCTAATGGACCACTGTCGTATTCCTAATGCGAAGAACGTCTCGGCAACCCGTCCACCAACCTTGAATACTTCTTCTCATAAAGGAAATGACCCACTGTTTAGACGACAGTTTCTGGCATCGTATGCTACGGAAGTCGGATTTTATAGTAGGCGTTCGTCCATCATAGCTACTTATTTATATCATCACTTAGCATTAATCTCTTTCCTTAGCGAATTGTGAGGGATTTCCTGTTACACTAAACGATTCAAGGAGTAGGTACAAATTTTGTAAGATTAGAAGCGATTGAAAAATGTTTTCCTTCATATGAGTAAATAATCTCTGCGGAAGGTTTTGACACTCTAAATTATAATTAAAGAGATTTTATGTAATAAAGTTTCTAAAATAATGATCTCTATTACTATTTGGAGTAATTTCTGGAGTCAAAAGTGATCACAAAATCGAGATGGATTTGGAGAGCGATTTGGCGTGGACTTTCGGATCAGGTTATCTGTCAACTTGCTGTCAGATGGAAAATGATTTATAACTTTCTCAAAAGGAAAAGTAGAAGCAAATTGATTCTATTCTTCGAAGAAAGGAATCCAAATTAATTTTCATAGTATTATTGGAAAATTTACGAAGGAAACAGGCATGCAATACTGCCCTCTAGCTTTGTTGGCATTCTTTTCGTATCATTCCCATATATTCATCCATAATCGGTTTTAATACTGTAATAAACTGCTTTCCTGAAAAAACCTTTCTTTGTATATTATTTTCTTCCTCCATTTCAATGAAATTATCAGGCACGTGTATGAAGTTCAAATAATATTGCTCGTCTAACCGAAAATGGTTTGTACTGAAAACGAGTTATATACAAAAGTATGAAAGTTTAATATCACGTTCGATCGCTTTCACAGATAGTTCTGGAGAGAGTGCATCTGAAGACGTTTCCTCTTGAAAAGTACCTTCCTCGTAACTTTGGGACATAATTATTCATTTTAGCGAAGAAAAATCAGAAGCCATTTGAGGTAATGCAACAGCAAACATAAGTACGTTTTATTTGTAGTCGTGTCAAGCGAAAGTACCAATTGGCTAGGCGAAAGGAAATTATAATCTCCAACAAATTTGCTTTTATGATCGCGCGTTAGTTTCGAATCTTCGTGAAATCATTGAAAATTTGATTGAGCCGGCGGTGAATTTGAACCTGATTTCCTGTTTTCTCTTCTTTCATGACCGCATTATTACTCAAATGAACAGATATGCGTGTGTTTTGCGTGAATAACGAAATAGGAGAACGCCCGCTAACTAAAATAACTCTCTTTTTAGGTCAGGTATACGGCCTCCTTGAGCAGTAATTGGTGTTTATTGAAAGAAATATCATCACAAAAGGTCTCTTATCCGAGAAATGATTTGCCTTAGCCTTTCAAGTCGCCCCATACTTATCGCTTTATTCCCTCATTATCCCTAATATTAGCACTTGTCGTCAACAGTATCTTCTGATTCGACCCAAGTCCTTGTTAATTTCTTCTTTCCATTACTCCTTCCAATAATTTTTTCAAGAGATTTTATTACTGATACTTAATTTGAGCTTGAGCGATATTCTTGCATTTCTAAATATCCATTACCTGCTACTTATAAGCTCTGAATAACTGTCTTGTAGCTATAGAAGTCATGCTGTGAAATCCAGCCTTGGCAGCTCAAACGAATGTAGCCGATATTGAATTTTCCAGAGCTATACGTTATTTATCGCATCAATTTTTTACATTAATCGAATATAAATAGGGTACTAGATCTTTGAGACTGATTAAGTAACCCTTACTCTGATTCTAATCTCCATAAACTTCAGAGCCATGTTTTTGTTTATTTATTACTAACCCAAGGGATCCTTCTTTCGACACATGGAGACAATGCAGCCGACAACCCCCGAGACGCCCTATCTCTAAAGGACTTGACGGAGCTCTTCCATCTTTTCTGATTTTGCGGCTTTTGCTGAGACGACAGAACAAAAAAATCCTTTTTGCCTACCGTTAACCCTTCGCCCTCTCGATATGGAAGTAGTAGATCTCTCCATTTCTGTCGTTCGATCTTCTCTCTCCCCATCCCTCTATCTCACCGCGCTTCGGCTTTTCTCAACATCCATCAGTATCTCTAACACCCACTCTCTCACTTTCCCGAGGATTTCGGAGGTAACCTCCATTACATGAATCTCTGGAAACGAAAGGGCTCTGTCCCAAATTTCATGTCTTTCACGCTTCAGCGATTCGGTCCGAATGAAGTTCGGGTCGGCCGAGAAACACTCGACTTAACTTCCTCACCTTAGTAAGCTTTCCTTCCGCTCATCGAGCTCTCCTATCCGAGGCTCCTCTTATGAGATAGGAGTGAAGAGGAAAGATTGAGGGCCTTCCCGAGGGGATAATTTCGATAACGAATGGTAACTTCTCTCGATACCAGTTGAAAGAGTTGCTTTATTTCTGTATCTAGATGCACGCCTCTATGGCATACGGAACGTGTTACCTATCTATCCATATGGAGAACTCACCACTTTTAAAGTAGTATTGCGTGTGACTAAATTTTCAGTACAAATGTATGTTTGATATACATCCAGGCGGACGTTTGCAGTGCACTCATACATCATTACTACCGCGATAAAGAAAGCACAAGGAAATTTTCTTTCATTTTCATGATTGTTCGAGGAATATGATTTTTCAACTTGGCCGGTTGATCTGAGGCCTGGTGCTCGGTTATTATCTGTTCAAAGAACTAATGATATAACTAAATGTAAAGAAAACTTCTTATATTTTCTTAAGACTAACTGCCAGAATCATGAATTGTTGAAAAACTTGTAATTTATACCATTAAGAGCGAAGTTAATGCGGTTAGTAACGAAAAACTTCACTAGTTTTTCGTTTAGTAACGAAAAACTAGTGAAGTTTTTCGTTACTAACAGCACGTTTCTTATAAACAACCACTATTAATAATGTATGACGGTTGATTCTTTACTAGATTACGTATATGTTTTCCGACTGTGATTAGATATCAGTATGCGTCAACAGAAAAAATATAAATCTAAAGTTTTGCTACTTAAAAATTCTTGAAAAATGACCGTTGGGGATTGTTATCACCCAAGATTGAAAACAACCTCATAGTACTCATATGAGTCTCGGTCGATCTAAACATCCCAGGAAAGTACATTTTAATGTTACCTATCTAGATCTACATAAATACCCTATAGTCCCCCTTTCGGCGTGTGAGAGGGGGGGAGGGAACCAATCTGTTACTTCTAAGCACGGAAGTGAATTTTCACCGAAATCTTTAATTCTTCAGTAACATCTAAAGTCTCTTCTAAAAGAATAGCAGAAAACGTATGCTACACTTTCGGATGAAACTCTCCCAAAAGAAATCTACATCTTCATAAATACCCTGCATGCAACCTTTCGGCGTGTTCGGCAGGGAGAAAAGATTTCTTCATTCGTTGTTTAGAAACCGAGAGGAAACATTTAGTAAATATTGTGATGCCTTTTATTCGGAAGTGGGAGATGAGGCGTTCAAATGCAGAAATATGGGATATGGAATAAATTAATTGACGTAAATAGACCAATCGACGCTTCCACCTACGACTGCGTGTCACATCTGCGTCGAAGATTTTTATCATTCAGAGGTAGGATCATTTGGGAGATTTGCAAATTTTTAAATGTTTTGAGAACATTGAATCTACCATTATTTTACAATTATTGTTTCAACTTTAATGTTTATAAATAAATTAGTGTAAAATCCTTTTGGATTTCCTTGCTTATCTTTCGGAAGGGTGGGTCTAGATTTTTCTCTTTGGACCATTATACATTATACAGTATATATACATTAGACCGGCATTGTCTATGTGTTAATGTGCGTATCATTAGTTATGACCGTAATTAAGAAGATATCGCATAAGGTAATCCGATAAGTAATGGATTCAACGTCCGGAAACCGATTCCGAGGTCGTGATTTGGAAATATCGTGATGTTTGTTATAGATATCTCAATATCTAATTAAAGAAAAGACGTGCTCATAATGTACTTCTCTGCTTCTTGGAAAAGAATCGTAGGAGGTACCTACTTAAAAATTTCCCATTCTTAGTTAAAATTTTCACTTTTCCCGAGAAATTTTTTTTTAATTTGGAGAGGAATTTTGACGTATCGGATGCCCAATTCCTTTACGGGAACTGGTCCAGACGAGATCGTCCTTGAAGAGTGTCGTTTGCGTCAAAGAGAATTAAAAAAATATCGATAAAAGGTCGAGTGAAATAAGAGAGGATTTTTCAATCAGTTTGATCGAATCCTTGGCCTGAAAGTTGCGAAATAAAAATCACAAAAGTTTGACACTGGAGATGAGGTGAAAAGCTGAAACGTGTCGCCGCGAAATTGGAATCTACTGTCTTATTTTCCTTCGTCCAAAGGTGTCGTAATGCTGTGTATACAAAAAAGTGTGGCTTTACCGAAAAAAATGTTGTCAGATTTTGAGGTTTTGGCATGCTTAATCTGCAGGAATGAAGCTTCACCTTACAACGTGCTTGAACAGAATGAAGTGAGAATTAATTTGATCTCGCGGCAAGGTTTGGACAGTCGATTTTGGTAACACAGAAACATAACCTCAACGTAATGTAATTGGCGTTACAAAACTTCTTTATGAAGACTTCTCATATATAAAAATCTGGAAATACATCTCGAAAAAAGTATAAGTTAAATATTCAGTGTTGTAACTTTTTTTCAGTTTTCTTTGTCTATGTTCTTGTAGCTCATAAATCGTGGTAAGTAGTTGTAGTAGTGTTTCGACAGCTCAAGTTATTTCGCACGTAAACCCCACCTGGAATCGCTTCCGCCAAAGTCGAACGCGTTACTCACACGGCTATCCGGAGGCCCTATTCATAAACCCCTCCGGTAATAGCTTATTTCTTCATTTCTTCCTTGCAAAGTCATCCCGAAATTTTTATTCGATGACGACCTTCAAACTAGCGAATCCCCTATATTTAAATTCCGTGTTACTTAATCGGTGGGATATTTTGGCAAGAGCAGTGGTGAGAGAAGGAACGATGTATCATTGCTCCTTACATATAATCGAACGAAATAATCTAGCCTTTCTCTGGCATATTTGACATCTTCTGGAACGTTTTCAACCTTATTCGCTTATTCAAATATCGCCCATTTTATAGTTGGATTTCGTCTTTTGTTCAATCAATAACGATTTCAAAACTTCTGTAGTGAGATTCACAAAGATTGACAAGAGATAGACGATTGATAGATCTTATTTCGAATTACCCTAATATTGTTGTGTTTAAGACCAAACTGACTATTCTAAATATCGTTATAAAATGAAATTATACTCTCCGTAGAAGATAAATGGTATAAATATAGGTCTATTCTTTTCCTGATTTGTTATACTTAGTAGTGAGTCATCTACTTAAGGAATAATAAATTATTATTACGTACTTTCTTTATTATGATCAATTTCTTATTATATAACTCATGTTCTGATTAATAATGCGATGATTTTAAGTTGCCTTGATAGAAACGGTTACTTTCTTTGGTAGGTTGACTACTTTCTTTGGTAAGTTCACTCTAAAGCAAATGTGAGATATCAAAGAGTGACTAATACATTAAAGAGTTAAAACTTTGGCTAGGGTTCTCAATATGTCGATAATTTAGCCTCTTGCAGAGAAAAGACAGTGAAAATGCTCATCGTTTTTGAGTACCAAGATTGCTGAATAGTATTCCCTTTAATCTGCTTGCAATATCTTGAATGGAAATATAAGTAAGTTGTAAGTGGAAAGTTTTCTCTAACTGAATGGTCTCATTCCTGATGAAACATACCATTAATATATATATAAGTATTGGCCTATCTTTCCTGATGAAATTTAAATTTCCGCTTTCTACATATTTCGTTAAGAAGTCGACCGTGTATTTTCCCTTATTTATCAAAGGTTGCTGCGCTTATCACAGTTGATTCAATTACGAAGAGTACTCAAATAATATTAGTTATACTTTACTATTTGACGAACAACTTTGAGTCATTTGATTTTAGGTCAACACACTCGATATTGTGACGAAATTTTCGCCTATTTCAGGTACTAGGAAGTTTACCAGCTTAACCATCTCGATTTACTACGCTAAAATGATATGGGTCTTCAACCCCACCTTTTAGTTACTGAATCACTTTTTGATCTGTAAATTATTCGTAAAAAGTCTATGCACCTCTGCTCTATGTATATACAGATTTTTTATTGAATTTTGCTTAAGATTTTTTTACCTAAGCGCGAGTGGATATGGTATAGCAAGTATCCATATAATTAGTTTTAGTAACTTATATTTTAATTTACTTAAGTGGAATTCCTATCTTTTTTAATTTACTGGAGATATCTCAGTTATCTTTATTAGAGTTATCCCAAAAATGATTCCAATCTCCTTTTTGCAAACGCTGAAACAATGTTGGCGCCATCCGTAAGGCTACGCTTTTACCGAGATTATTGGCCATCACCACAACACGTTCGGTATTTTTAGAACAGGTTTTCCCTTAAATTGGCAGCCGCGGAAACATCATCCATCTCATCAACCGGTAGTCACCAGCCCCGTGAGCTAGGCTGATAACCCTGTTATGAGTGTTGAACACCTTTGCACGATGACAATCCCTCGAAAGCAATCTTCACGAGGAAACCATCTCGCGGAAAGAAGAATGCGGGAGAAAATGGAGTGAGGATTGATAGAAAGAGACGGAGTAGAGGAGTCTGGATACATGAGCACGATGGCAGGAGGACTAGAAGCGGGAGATGATGTGGAGGAGTAGGCTACGAGAAGGAATTTGGAGCCGACGGGCTGGTTGGAAAAAATATACGGGAAAAAGACGAGAGCTTGAGGAGGAAGAGATGGGGAAGTGGTCGGGACGTGATGCAGAGAGAATTAGAAGGGCGGCGGGGAGGAGTTGGCGGGAGGGGAACGAAGTGGCAAGGCGAAAAGAAGCCACGGAAACCTCTGAAATTGTGCGAGGATTTTATGAAGCAAGAAGAAATCGTGAACGTTTTTCGAGCGACCTCTCATTCTTGCCTTCATTTTCGGCTCTCCTTTATCCTCGCGTATGCTTTTATTTGCCAGCGCCAACTCGTCCCGCGGATGTTGTTAAAGGTACTACTACTTCTACTACGCCGGGGTCGATGTATTCTCTATTAAAACGCCTCGCTGATTTCAAGGGCCTTGAGGGATGCGATTTACTCAAGCGGAGGGGTAGAAGAGGCGAGATGCTGTAAGCGCCTCTCGCGTACGTGGTTTTCGGAGCATCGCTCTCATCTTCTCTTCTTTTATCTCGCTTTGATTTTACCCCTCCTCACTTTGGCGTATGACTCAGCAAGTCTGCGCGTTTTTACGACTTTTTCAAGACCTTTACGCGGTTTTTCCCTTAATTAACGAGAGAATGACGAAGGAATAGGGAAAAGGGAGCAAGTCGAAACGCCGGAAACCCGTTCCGTTCAAATTTTTGTTCCTATCCCTTTATGTCCTCAGAATGCATTTGCGCGACAAATCACTCGAGCGAGCTCTGCTTGTAAAGTGTTCCGCCACAGTTGCATCACTTTCGGTCAGACTCGTACGTACAATTTTGGAAAACCTATGCGCAATGCATTACGAGGGACCCCAAAGGTCAGGAATGCAAGGGTCAGGGATAATGGATTTTAATATATTTTAAGGTTTAATGAACATTTAAGCAAAATTTACCTTTAAATTCATTTTTATACCGCTAAGAACACTGAATTATATTATAGGTGCGTGGGAGGTTATAGGGAGTTAACAATAATTCAAAATGCAATGAAAATTAAATATTTCTTTTTTTGGCCTTGCCTTTCCATGGTAAAAACCTGCAATATATCTGCAATTTGCTGATTTGAATGAAGCTGATTTAATAACAACTTTTGCGACTTTTTGACACCCCCTCAATGGATAAAATCCGCTTTTGCCTAACGCGCCTCATTGCAAATTCGAAGTGTTTCCGGTGACGGATTCTTACTTATAAAATCATCATATCTGATGCTTTTTCTTTTAAAATATAGCCTCCATGATTTCAAATAGTAGTATGTTGGCATCGAGATTTTAACGGGCTCATGAGAAGAAGCCAAAGTTTCCTTGGTATTACTCTCCTTTAGGAGTGGAATTTAGGCAACGAAGATCCCGTTTCACATCCGTTATCCGATATCTTGAAAGAAAAGGTTAGAATGCGGCCGTTTATATGAATTAAAGGATCAATTTCTATCCAGGAGCCCTTGATAATGGATGCATTGTCTCTGAAATGCGCATTGGGACTTCCCAGAAATCTGTAATCCGGAGCTTTCCGTTTGTCTTTAAACGCGAGTTCCGCCTGCCGACATACGGCTTATGGAGAGTTTAAAAACCTCTAATCCGAAATCTTTGTTAGCTGAAACGTAATGTTATAAGATATCTCATTTCTCTCTGTCTTGAACATAAACAACCCGTTTGTCTTGGTGGGTGTGACCTATGTGATGTGGCCAGCTCTTTTCTTCGCCACTCATACAGACGGAAAAAGGATACCGAAAATTAGGCACGGAAAATATTGGAATGGCCCGACCGTTCATGTTTTCAGCTTTAAGTTAGCGCATTTATTACAGCATTCGTTAGCCAAATCCATATTCGTCAGCCGAGTCCGAGTAATAGCGAAGAAAATATTCGTTAGCTGAAAACTTCGCTAGCAGGGACGCTCGTTAGCCGAGGTTTCTCTGTAGTAAGGATAAGTGGTCGTGTTAGAATACGGTTTATAGCCGTATATTTACGGGTAAAACATTAGCAGTTTCGAATAGTCTTAAAACCCTTACTCTTTTAGTAGTGAAAAGGTCGATACCAAAATTTGTAACGATTCTGTTGCAAATCCCTTTACCCTTGCAAAACCTATTTCGACACGATTCCCGATTCCGATCCCTGCAATGGGTGACGCACTATTTTTGTTACCATTGTTTGGGGAAAGGAATACTAAATAAACGAAGCTAATTTATACAGAAGTCTATAACACTGAGTAGGACATATTTTTTATCGAAATATTTGGGTTAATGTTCGAACAATAAAGGGAAATTTATCTTTAATTGTATTATCTAAATATCATATTCAAATCTTAAAATTCAGAGCAATAATTTTAGTTAATTTTATTTTTATAGTAGCTCCTTTTAATTATAATCGTTAATATTCAATGGGTGAAATAACGGTGTTAAAAAATACTAACGATAAAAATTTCACTTGGAACTAAAGCAAAGTATAATTGACTGGCTCAATGAAATGTTCGAAATTTGGGTAGTAATTCAAAGATTTCACATACAGGCAGTGACAATTAAAATTATTTAACATCAAATGCCATTCTTAGGTATTGTTAGGATATATAAATTTTAGTTTTATAGATGATTCTTTAATTAACTATTTATCTATTTATCATTAATCATCAGTAATGGACTGAATTATAAGGAATGGGAGATTGAATTTCAACCCAAAAATTCCAACGGAATCGTTTTTGAATTCGGAAAGTACGTTTGCAATTCTCCAATTCCGTTTCCCAAAAAGGTTTCGATGTTTCCGATTTCGATTAAGCATAGTATCAGTAATATTTAGCGTCTAATAATGGTATATCACCGAAGTAACAGCACCGTTCATTTTGAATCTGGGAAATTCCATCGTTAGAATTTCTAAGAGTACGAAACCACGGAAATCTAAAACTTACTTCTTCATTAAAAAGGTATAGTTTATGAGGTAATGGGTAGCGTCGAATCATTCACTTCTCTATAATTGTAAATAAAATAAAATCACTTTCTATAATTTATTTATCGAAAACGAGAACTGGGTTAACGAGGTGATGGAATGTCCTGATGAGCTTATTTAAGGAAAATTGAATTTTAATTGTGTGGACTGTTGTGTGTACACATAGTTAAGAATGAGTGAGAAAATGTTCTCAATTGAATCATAAATCTTCTAACAAAACAAATTCCAGTAAATAAAAATAATATCTTCCATAATATGCATTTCCTCCATATCCTGTGCATTCTTACCTTACCAAAGACTCTGATTCTGATTCTTAACATTCTCTGATCTTTTGCAAATATGCAACTATGGCAATCTTTTGCCTGCCTTATTTATATTACTCTAAGATGTACTTAATTTTTTGATTTCCTATTTACCTACAAATTGTTTAATTGCAGTTTTTCCATTTATCTCCTATCTCTTTGTGCGTCTATTTTCTCTTAAACCCAATAAGGAACTGTTTCGATTGTAAGCTCAGTATAAATAGCTTCTTACCCCCATTCACGTAAGGACTGTGACATAAACACAACAGGGAGCAGCTGCGTAGGTAAAGGCTTTTGACATCAATGACTATTAATGAGCGAGAAAGTGAACAAAAGGCAGTGTGCATGAAAGCTGCGGTCATAAAATCGAAGACTTTAGACGAGTAAAATTACGAATCCCAAGATCTTTACGATGTTTGCGAAAATTATTTCTTCGTTAATCTCCCAATAACACTTACAATCATTCCACACACAGATTTTATTGAAGAAGTAAAATATTAGTGCTCCAAACCTCACGGAGACGCAAGAAGAGATATGGAGAGGTAGAAGTTTCGAAATGATATTGGTTATTTGTCACTGAAATACAAAGAAAGTATAAAAATATTATTGGTGATATAAAATATGGGAATCCCAGAATTAATCAGGAAGTTAAAATTGAAGTATATTGATGTTAAATTTGCGTATTAATAATACGAATATATATATGCACAACTAAAAACTTACAGCCACGAACGATTTTTATTTAATTAATAATATCAAATTATTTGAAATAATGATTTTCATCTCTTAAGAAAAGCTTCGATATAACTTTAAGAGAATGGGCAACATTCTGGGCGCAAAAGGACTTATTTATTTTGAATGTGAGATTTATTTTTGTCATTAAAAAATGGATTAATACATACGTCGATGAGATTGCTTAAAATTTTTGACCATCCGTTTGGAAATACCAGAATGGGTAGTTCGTCTTCAATTATTCAAATACGAAGCTTTCTGCCACCCTATGTTTGAAACGTTATTGAGGAAAACTATGGAAGGATCGGTAGGTGCGTGCGGGAAGGCGTTATAAAAGATCTGCGAGTTCTGTTTCTTGTTTTCGCCGCCTCCGCGTCCACGAGAGAGAGAGGCGATGTCCGCCTTAACGATGTGCAGTCGGTGGCTCGTGTTGCACCGAGAGAGGGAGAGAGAAAGGGTAAGTAGCCGGAACACGTGTAAGCATTCCTCGCTTTCTTTTCCTCTCTCGGAAAAAGAGAAACATAGAGAAGGAGATTAAGAATCGAGATAAATGACTGCGGAATGCGCGTGCGTCATGGGGATGAGGGAAGGACTCCTTCGAGCTTCTCTCGTTCTCTTCACGATAGATACTTATAGAGAGGGGAGGATGGTCAAGTAGCAAATAAGAAAAAATGGCGCTCTGTTTCGGCCTTCTTTTCTCTCAAGACGTGCAGCCCAGCATCCATGCTAGCGATATGATTCTCAGGCTCCTTTCTATTCATTCAAAATGTTTTTTACGTTTTGTCACCGAGGTTTTTTAAAGTCCACTGTTAGCTTAAATATCCTCCAAGATATTCCCTGATTTAAAAAATGTAGATCGACAAATGTCAAATCCCTGGATAGAAATGCATGAATACTTCTACTACTTTCAACGAGGCACTGGTAGCACCACCATTATTTAACTTATGCTCAGTATCATAGTGAATTCAATTTAATCCATCCCATATTGCCTCTTGCAGTCTATCTTTTAAAAATGTCTCGATTAAATAATTGATAGATTTTCAATAGGCTTTATTTTTATCACCAAAAGGACTTTCTAATTGTTCAGAATTTATGAATAAAAAGTATGTGGAGAGCTGAGGTTAATTGGTCTGACGCTGAGCCTCCGTCGACAAACGTAGTCGAAGTATAAGTAATTTTGACCAAAATTCCATCGAACTGATAGTATAAAATTATAATTTTTGTAATTAAAGAAAAATATCATCTATAGTTGAATACGGCAAAAATGCATGTAAAAACATATACCTAGTTGGTACTCTGGTTCCACGTCGTAAGGCTGTGAAGAACTATGTTGTCGTGACTACGTAAGTTAAAGTGTTTATGGCCAGCGAAGTGGCTGAAGTGTAATTAATGATATCTAAAGCACTAATTTGTGATTGATTAGAAGTTGTAGCTGTAATTATAAAAAAACGCTTCGTCAGCTAAGGTCATGTCGCACGTGAGCACCCACCGAGATTCGAGTCCGGAGCCGCCTTTACCGAAGACGAACGCGTTTCCGACATGGCTCTCCGGAGGACACACGATTGTTTGGATTGGCATTGTGTGCAATTCTATGGTACATACTACCAGCACGACAGTAAAAGTGGACCAAGCATCGCTTGGGGCTGCAAAATTTTGTGGGCGAAGATTTGATTCGCAAGACAAATTCCTTATTTTGCTGCCTTGGCATTTGACGAAAATCAGGAATTACTTCAATTTAAGAAAATACGAAGAAGATATGAGGATAATTGTTTTAGAGATGACGCTCTAAAAGGAGGTGAATAGGAAACATTCTTTCGTTTTGGAATCCTTACCAGACATGCAGCAGAACGGGGATTTTCCTTTTTTTTTAATTCTGCATATTTTAATTGGTAGCAAATCCTACAAATATACATAATGTTACAGAAAAATTTTATTATTTTTCATCAAACAATAAAGTTCTATTTCTCTCTAGGATGACTGAAGTCTCAAAAAGTCATCGATTTGGGATATCGAAGCACTTCTCGCTTGGTGCACCAGTATTTCTTGGGCCTTTACTGATCTAAGGTGCTTGTAAAGAAAATATCACAAAGAAAAAGGGCATTAAATAGGGTTCTTGATTGAAGTTTTAAGCTAACTCTGTTCAAATTAAAACAGTACCTGAATACAGCGGAGAATGTGATAGATCATACTGGGGTTCATGGTTGTATAAGGGATGGTATGTCGGTGGACTGCTTTCCACCATAAATATCCGTATTTTAGTAGAAATATCGCTCTTAGAATTCAATTTTAGGAATTGTTGGATGGTATGTTGGAGAAATAGGAAGACTCACTATTAAAAAATTCTGTCCTACTCTCTTAAAGTTTACCGCTGTGCATGTTTAATTATTCCTAAAGGATAAAATATCTCATCGGCTATGCTTTTAATTTGATCACACTTGAATAATGTTGCTTTAAAAATTTAATTATGAATTTTTGTTTTTTTCAATAATTTAATATTTGTATCAATTTCTAAATAAGTCAATCCGAAATATATATTTAAAAACCTACTACATGTGTAGAAAACGATTGCAGCTCAAACGCGGCCACTAATATAATGTTTATTTGCGTCAATTTCAAATATATTTCGTTTCAGAACATGAGTGCGCATAGAATGTATAGGCAGACATAAAGGCGTATGTGTACTGCATATACATTACTAGATGTATTTTAAAAATTAGGCTACGTTGATCATTAATGTAGTTGGAGATGTTAAAGCGATAAATGACCGAATTAATGCAAACACTCGATCATTTCAATAATTCATGAGGGCATATCAATTTTTGAATGAGATTTACTTTAAAAGATAGAATCGCGGAAATGCTTGATTGATTATTGAAGACTCTTTGCGATATTCCATTAAAAAGTTGTTCGCGACGCAATACAAGCCCCCTGAAGCCATCAGTTGTAATTGCTGAAATCTGCGAAATTAATTTGTTTCATGACCATTTTATTCTAGGAACGTAAATCAAGTGTCACCCAACCGATTAGTAAGCAGTCACGAGCAGATCGAGGGAGCTGTTGAAAATTTAAAACGTCAAAGCGCTTAATATTTTCTCTCTCAATTAAGTCAAACTCCGCAGCTTGTCATTTTCCTCCCGTTGCACTGATGAATTCCCTTTGGACCCCTCCTTCCCTTTCGCAAACCACGTCCGAGAATAACAATGGTGGTTAACGTTGAAGTCATAGGCGAAAAGTGCTCTTTCGGTCTCTTTTAAACTGTTCGCATATGTTACCTCTTTTGTTTCCCCGGATGAGCCTTCACTTCTCTCGGACTACTTATCTCAAAAAAATCGCTGCCTCCCGCAGAATTTATTACTTTTGCGTTATGCTCCGTTCACTCGCGTCGTTTTTCAGCAAGAGCAGATTAATAGAGCCCATTCCCTTAGGAGTACTCCCTTCTCCCGACCCTTGCTCTCTCTACATGGTAAACATTTTCCCTCCCATCAACTCATCCGTCTAATTTGTAGCAGGAAGAGTTGCTGAAACTGTCCAAGTCACCCTTTTGTTGACTTCCTTTTAAAGGAAAAAGGAAATTATCTCTCGCGAGATCTCTTCGTATGTTTCCAAGATCTTTGAACCGTTCCAAGCAAAAAAAAAGAGGTGAGAGGTAAGAAATGTACACCTTTGGTCGCGAGATGTGAATTGTAGAGGGAGATGAGAGTGTTAGGGCCCTATGAGACGCACTGTTTGTATGCCTAGACATTTGTAATGGAATACGGGCTCGGGAGATAGGGCTGGGAGGAATATTAGAGAGAGACGTGAGAAGAGGATTTTGAAACCTACAGCCGTAGGTCGGAGATATTTTCCTTTGGGTTGCATTGGAGAAAATGACGATGATTTTATTGTTCGGTTCAACTTTATGTGGCTGTGTCTTCAATTCCTTAAACATTGTCTCGATCGAGCTCTTGGAATACCGTGCAGCGCGCACTGGCGCTTGTTATTTGTTTTTCATCTGTTGTCGCCAGTCATTGTCCTTGTAATGTAAACGATACGATTGGGTGCCGTTAACGGCATGCAATGAATATTCAGGTGAATCTCTCCTCTCTTTCAAGAGTAAGTATCTCTCTACGTCGCTTCGGAATGACAATAGCTGCTACCTCTTGACTTCTACCACAGCCTTCGTTTTTCTTCCGCGTCATTTTATCGCATGTATCGTCTAGTGATTTGTAGAAAGAGGAAATATGTAAATGATGGCCACCTATGATTCCGCCAAACTCACCAATCTTCGCTATGAAAGTCATTATTTAGAATGTTAATTCCGTTAGATTTTCTTCTTCGAGCTAAAAGAATGCGACGTTATGTAGTAGTATTCCGTAACTAAAAGCACATAAAACTTTTCATTAACTCTCGTTTTTATAAATGACGGAGAACGAGTTACAGATGCCACATAGCATTTGATCATATTTTACAACTCACTTGATTAAAATCTCATCCTCCTATTTTATATTTTTATTCCATATGAAAACTATCATGGTTCTATGGATACTATTCTTTGGATTGTTACCATATCAATTAAAATTTTCATACGGTTACATGCATAGATTAGAACGCTCTGTTCAATTTAATTACTGATTATTTTCTTCTATGCCGTTTTACTTTCGACAGTTTTAATTTGTGCTTTCATTTAGTAACATGTTTTACTTTATTTACGCATTTCCAGAACTGAAAAGTAAATAAATAACTTGCCGACTTATCCAATAGATACTATCATTCTTTATTGTTGATAATATGATAATTGTTGATTAAAAAATAAATATATTAGTTTTTTGCTTAAATAAATAATAAAGCGCTATTAATTAATTCGCCGGATATATACCGAAATTGTTGCGCGCTTACAGGGAGCGAATCTCACATCTTCTTGGTCGGAACCCAAAAGTGGAGTTGAGTTCTTCTTATTACAAGAGTGATGACTCTCTCGAGGCTTTAAAAATCTTTTAACACACTTAATCTGCGGCTGGACTTCATGCAACCCGGGGCAGTTTGCCCCGGGTTTGCATGAGGCAAAGTTTGCCCTTCCTTCCCATTTGCTCTACATATTCAGCTAGATACAGGGTATACTAAAAGTGCAGCCCCCGGCTAACCGCTCCCTTTTAGGTAAATTAGTGACATGGATGTACGGAGAGACATTTCTTCTGTTAAGTAAATGTTTTCCATTAAATCCATCTAAAAGAAATTGCTATGAATTGAAAATGAGCTTTCATATTTTTAAAACGAATTTGGTAGGATTGTAAACCGTTGAATATATGTACCCTGTCATAGCAGATCTTATGATAAAAATATTTTTGCTGCAATGAATATAACAGTTTTCATCATAACCAGCAATTGAGAAAACATGTACATTCTGGTATCGATTTTTGGTAAACGTTTTTTCGATTTATCATGTAGGGTAATTCCCTTGAGAAGGTGCATAATTTATCGAGGCGAAAATACTTCATTCAGTTGAAATAATAAGTGGAAAATCTTATCTTTTAATGTTTTAACTAAGTTATTTATATCTAGGTTGATCTATTCTTTGTACATTCTGTCCAGTTACGGGGGAACGTCTGTCATGCTTAACTTAAGTCCCACGAAGCTTCCAAACTTTCAGAAGGGTTTCAGTGCAACGCTTTCGTGGCAGTAGAACGGGGGCACGAGACTGTGGGGCGCATCGAGCGGAAATAAAGAGGGTAAGAGAAGAGACACTTTTCGAGGATACGATTTTACGAGCCACCGATTTCCTTTGTCCCGTCACACCTCCCACCGATTGCAATGCCGCTTCGGCGCTTCGTAACAGCGACCAGCTTAAATAAAAGTTTTAAGACCATGGATAGGTTGATCCCATTTTTAAAGCGTTCCTCTGGCTCAATCTTCTGTTTCTAAAGGGCCAATTACCAGGCCTTCCATATCTCTCTCCATGGTAACCACCACGTCTCATTCAGACCTACACCATAAGTGCTTCAGCGTGATCGACTACCCGGTGCCGTTGGGAGGGAAAGAGCGATCGTTTGCTCCTTGCGTGGGCGGAATGGGTGGAGGCTTTTTGAAGAGTTGCGTGATTGGATACTACGGGATGGGAAGCTGCAGGGGATGTAGAATGGTTTCAGAAACCCGGGGATTTTGGTGCGGTTTTCGGGGAGGGATTTTTGGCCGCGGAAAGGGGAAATTGGTTCGTGTTGTTCTTCTCCCGAGAGATTCGTACTTCTCTTGGGAGTTTGTTTGGAAGGGGAGAAGCAGGAGAAGTAAAAGAAATGGTGCTCGCCAGCAATCGCCCTTTGCTTCTTCCTCTTTCGAGTCCCTCCCTTGGATTTAAACGGGAATTATTCCTCGGAAGAGAGGAAAAGTTTTCACGGGAAAAGTATCTGAGACGAGTTGAAGATGTTCCTGACGTTGCCTTTGCTTGGGTGGAAATCTGAAGACTTTTGTTTCTAGAGGTTTCAGGAAAGTCATTGGAGATATCTTGGTAGAAGATCGCGGAGATGGATATTGGGGGAAACGTAAATTATTCGATTTCTAGAGCTATTGATTGTTTTTCCTTATGTAAATAATGTTTTCACGAATTTCTTTATCATGTTGTCACCACTCTTAGTTTTTACGAGGAAAGTTGGGAGAGGCATTAAGAAGGTTTCAGTAAATCATATAATTCATGAAGTTTAATATCTAATAATCAAACTTCTGCCAGGAAGGTCTATGGCAGTGGTCTTCTTCTTCACCCCTTAAGCCATTGCATTGAAACATGCCTCGCTTTTAGAGATTTCCAGTGAAGCACGCATCAATATTCTGTGAACAGAAATATCTTCTGATTACTCAAATGAATGAGCGCCTGGAATCTAACATACGTTCTGTGATAAACTGTGTGTTAGTTAAACTTAGCAGATAAATTTTAGAAGTCTAATAGTATAAGGAAGAGTTAGGAATACAAAATCATTAAAAGATCATATAACTGAACAGTGAAGAATTCTCCACACGCACAGGATCATTGAAAGTCAAGATTCCATTTTAGGAATCGAAATCGATACACCTGGTAAATGGACAAAGTCGAGAATATATCTCCGGAAGTTATATTCTTGGGATCTATTGAACATTTATTCAGCCTTTTCAAACATTCTATGGCTCCTATGATTTACATTCATCCAACTCCTTTTCATAAAAAAGTATAACCTCCATCTTGCAATAGTATATTCTAAAAATGCTGAAACATAACTAAAGTTTCATAATACCGTTCTAAAAATCATAAATCATGAGTTAAAATTATAAACCATAATTATATCATATCGTAAACCATAATCAGATCATTAATGAATGTTACTTAGTGCTTTATTTGAATCTAACTTAAGGGTTTTAGCATGGTTCTTCATCCTCGAGCCAACATAGCCAACATTTACGTGCTTATGAAGATTGCTCATAACACCCTAGTGGTACTTTTCCATACTTAATTTCTTCGATTGCTCCCAGGGGAAATTTATATTCTTTTGCGTCAGTATTACTGACTCTCTCGAGCTGTGGGATTGAAACTGGAGGGACTATCTCAGCTGATGTCGGACCAACCAATCACCTTTAATGTACCGAAGTCTTCCTCGCATTCACTCGGGGTGGTAAAAAAGTTTCACCACACTTCATCCTTTTCCATTAAATCACCACATATATGACAATTTTAATGGCGCCATCATCCCAAAATTCTATTACAACATCCGCGCGGTATTCCGACCGTATTTCACTAAGTGCTACTTAAAAATACATCACAACGGACCGTTTGTAGAATTCCACTTCCTACAGAAAATGAAAGCTTTTCCAAAGTATTTTCTAGCCTCGAACAAAAGCTGTGGGGCGCCCTTTTATCGTTTTCGTAACGAGAGATTTATTACTTTTAGTCGGCTTGACTATGTCTCCAGGGAGTCTTTCGGAATCCTCACAGTTGTGTCGAACTTTTGAGTGAAAATCGTAGGAAGAGTGAGAAAATATTGTTTGTACGGTTGCGGAGAAATTTTCACGTCCTCTCCAGGTACCTTCCGAGATTGGAAATAAGAGGGTGGATTGAGGGATAGATGGAGAATGAATTTAATGGCATGAGAGGTAGAACCAAACGGAGTGCGAAGAGGTACTCGAGCGAAATGTGTTCTCCCCCTTTTTCGAAACGTACATACCTTGAAATAAATCTTACAAATCAAATTCTTACTTAAAATCCGGAATCTGTTATTCATCTCATATTTCAGCTGTAAGGTTCTCTTGTTCCCAATACAAAATGAAGGGACGGAATGGTAAAAGATGGGTCCCCAAAGAGCCTATGGATATTCGAGGGTGATTTGACTCGAAAACGGGGAAAAAGGATCGGCTGCGAAGGAATTTATGAATCGATTTTCCGCTCGATTGATCGAAAAAGTATTCCGCCTATGTTAAATGAGCGATCGTGTGATTTTCCCGATTTGCGCTTCCCTTTTCAGCCTTGTTCGATATCTCCCGAAGTGTGAAATTGTTGGCGATGTAGTATTAATTCTAACTGCGGACGATTTTGTTGATGACCTCTAGATTGAGGAGATTTCAGATGTTGTAGATGAATTTCATTAACACTATGTCTGCATAGCAAATGTACAGGACGATGTTTAGCTTTGTGGCAGTGTTTCGTAAAGAATATTTTCGTCATAAATTTTATAAAGGCGTATATTAAATACAAAACATGAGCATCTTCAAAGGTTAGATGTAACATTTGGTAAAAATTAACTGTGAATTTAGCTATAATTTATACAATACGGATGTGTATTTTGATTTTGAAACAAACCCCTCTTTCGGAGGTTTTGAAAGTTAATCCAAAATTGCTCACTTTTCTCAACGTATTTAAAATTTAACAATGTGTATTTCATTTGTTCGTTTTCGGTTGCTTTGAAACGCAAATTTTTGTTCAGATAGGCATTGAAACGTATTCCTTTGAACTTGCTAATTTTGCAACCTATTACTTATTACAAATAAGAGAAATTAAAAACTAACTTAAGGAGTACGAATGCAGTTTTATATCTCCGTTAGTAGTTTCGCGGAATGTTCATTCACGCGTTAGCTACTGCTCTCAATATTCCACCCCCATCAGGGCTACCAAATTTTAATTTAAAACCGAGACAGGCGTCTGCCACAATTAAAACTATTATGAACCACATATTTTGAATTACTCTACCCCATTCACCGCGTATTTACCGGTTATAATACACAAAAGTTAATTGTCATTTTAGCTTTGTATACTCTAATCTGAATGCGTACCCATTCTTACACTGCCGTACCAATTTCATAATCATATGGATGGTTAATAGTTATTCCTCTGCATGGTCATGAATATCTAATCAAGAATGGTGGGCGCATAATATTTTTTTGTTCATATCATTCTAGGTGAAATAACTCGATCAATGATAATTGAAACGAAATTTTAAATTTCATTTACATATCCTACGTGACTAATTTATGGAGATAGCAATAGTTAAATAATTTCTTCGAATGTTTTCTGCGAACGAATAATAGCGAAATTGGTTGTCTGCGAACCAGTCTAGAGGCCTATCCAGAATCTCGGTAGTTTAAGACAGTTCTCCTATATTTTTATCTTAAAGTAACATCGAAAATGTATAACATACGAGTATGAAATTGATAAATGCAAAAGTGATATAGTGATCGTAGTAAGTCTTTAGTATTGCTCCTTTTCATATCCTATGCTAATTTCCAGTCTTAATAAGGCATAAGAGGGGTCGATTCTCCCTTCGAAAGCTGCTTATACAATGAACAGCTACCATTGATATTATAAAATTTTCCCGAGTGAACTCGTTTATTTGTCTATTTATTAGACATTTTTCTTGTGATTCTTGGCCTCTTCATTCTTGGCAATTTTTTATATTATGGAAATTTTAACGTATACAAGTGCATTACAGCAACAAGCTGAACCTTGCCGATTTTATGAATCCTACTTAGAACGTATAGAGACATGAACATGCTGTTGTCAAGCTGTTCATCGCAGCCTTTGTCTTCGTAAACACGGTGTACCTTGTAGGTAGTGTACAGGTAAGTGAGAAAAGCTGTGGAGCATAACTGCTCGGCTTAAGATCGTAAAAGAAGATCGCGCGTGGGCGGCTTCCGCTTAATAACTTCCTCTAATAAAGCACGTTTATCTACAGCTCTCCACGGCCGCCTCTGCATCGATGCAGTGCCGTGAGTTGTTCCTCTGACGCGAGTACGTATAGTGTCCTAATAGCACCTCCCGCTTTACATTGTGCCTACACAGACTAGGATCAATGATAACATGCTGCGGCGAGTCCCCTAACCGCACATATGTACCAAGTGGACCATTTGGAGCACATCTGCAAATTCCTGCTGGATCTCGGCGAGGAGCTTCTCCCCATCTGTGTACACTCATTCGCTAGGACCCTTTTGCCTCGCAAATCACGTCTCCACGTCCCCACTCCGCTTAATTTATGTTCTTCAGCATACACGGCAAGACCCCATTACGTTCGCCGACCGGATAAATAGCACGCCTAGTAGTTCAAAGGACATGAACTGATAGGGATGGAGGCTGCACCTCATATCTATCGCCTGCGAAAACTGGAGCAGGAGCCATGAAGTAGTACATACATACGTACAAAAGTGGAAGGACGTATGCCTTTTATTCATCCCAGTGCACCCAATTACGATGCTTTTGCTGTATTTTATTAGTGGTAGCTTGTCCTAACGCTTCTTTAAATGAATCTTGGGACCTCATTTAAAGGAAAATAGATCAGGATTGCGCTTCTAGCGACAAAATCACAAGCACTCTCTGACACATAGGTATAGGTGGATGTTTAACCCAACTGAAAGCAAAGCTTTCGATTCATCCATTACCAAGTGAATCGAATGTTATTTTTCGATAAAGGGAAGGGGGTATAGGTCGCCATAGCAATCTGGTCTTGTTTCAGCCGCGTGATTTAATGCGTTTGTCTGAAAAACGATCGCTATACTTCAATTGGCATGAGGACGAATTTAGCTGTTTACCATAAGCGTTTTCAAGATACACATATGAGTACTCTTACGCAAACCTAAAATATGCCTCACCGATGTGTGAAATACACAGCTGAATCTGTTGAAATTCGGTTACGAGATGAAGCAGATAAATGAAATGGTCTTAAAATCCGGTCGATGTACAATTTTATTTAGGCAGCACTCCCAAGAAGATAACATCAAGAAGTTGCTCATTCAAGTTATACTGAGCATTAACTGAATATTTGAAATTTATTTTAGGGATTCAAAGTCTTATTAAAATCAATGCCCTATTCAATACTTGACAATTTATTATTTCTTTATGAATTACATAGTATTATTCTAAAATCACTTTCGATTTCTTTATAATCAAGATAATTATCTTAATAATGTCATACATTCAAAATCATTGCTTCAGCATTTACGAGAGTGAGATTCAATAAAAGGTGTCCCATATATGTGGGTTAGTTTATTTTTCAGTTTTTTGCTCCTAATAATTACAGAACGGTTTAAACTAAGCATAACAACGAATTTTTTTCTAACTGTCAATTATAATAGAAAAATATCTATAATCTGTATTTAAGGAAGGTCGTTTCGAAAATCCTGAAGACAAAACTCTTTATATGAGGAAAACACGTTATTGATGTTTGTATAATAAAACCTAGTTAATTTATAATAAATAATAATACATAATAAATGTAATAATATAATAAAAATACAAAATGTATATTAAACCTTAAGATTTTTTTTTACTTTTCTTTGTATTGGCGAAAACGTTTTGAGGCCTAAAACCGCTCAAAATTAGATAAATATTTCACAATACATAAGAAATTTGTCGATTTCAAACTGCGTCTCCTAACCGCAGTTACGAGTCGAGTTTGTGCAACATGAATATCATTTTACGATGAAACATCAATCATCAAAATTGTATTAAAATTATGCAACATGATTAAAATCAAATATCACGCTAGCAGTTCTGAGAAAGGCTTCAGGAAGAGATTAGTCAGCAGTCTTTTCCTTTGTCACCGTATCCAATTAGTAGAAGTGGATCATCGGAAGGGAAGGTGTTTCCTGGAAGAAAATTAAAACTTCTGATTCCACAAATTCTCCCAAAGCATTCTTAACTCCTCCATATATCTCTTCAAAAACATTGCTACATATTCAGAGACTCTTTGCGGTGCCTACATTCATTTGCCGATATCGGATGCATCTATGAGCGCATTGGAGAAAGAAATAGAACGCCTATCGCTTATAGGAACGGTCGGCTGAGGAACATCGTCGATCGCATTTTAGGATCTTAAGGGGTAACTGTTGTCGACTGAGATAGTGAATCTCTACCCACCTACTCTTTTCATGTAAATTCGAAGAGTAAAAAGTCTGCCGGCGCCGTTTCTGAAATGGAGCGAGCCTTTCGCCCCGGCGTACTCTTTTTTTCTTCTTAATCATCCTTTCACCGCACCACCTTTTACTTCCTCGATTTACCTTAGTTTCTGGGTCTTTGCTTGTATTTATACATCTCTCTTTTAATCTCCTTCTTATTCAGTGACGCTTTCATTATTTTCTTGTAGTTAGTGTATTGTATGCCAAAATATTTTATCTCTAGGTCTTAAAATATAGATTTTTGTTAATCATGGATTCTTATAAATAGTTCTAGGTTAATCATGGATGTGTATTACTATGTCAGGTTCCAAAATGATCGCTAATTGGATAATTAGATGAAATTTGTTTGGTAATTTTCACCAATAAGCAGCAACAACCAAATTAGTTTTAAAAATTTTCTTCAAAATTCATCACTAAATATTTCTGCACTTTCTGAAGGTTACGCGATTTACAAAGAACATAGTATTTGATTGAAAGATAACAAACCGTAAAGAATTTTCATTACGACCGATTTCGTCTACGAGTTGACACCTTCAACTAACGAGATAAATTTGACGTCGAGCTTTGATGCGACTGCCGCCGCCACATACTGTTAAAGAGATTACACATCCCTATGGCTAAATATGAGGACATTTTAGGATTTAATTTCTAAAAGAATTGATATAACCCCTCGAATTGCTACATTCATCAACTGAAATTCAAATCAAGCATCTTTAGTAATTACTTACCTCAACACTTCGTATCATACAACCAACTATGCCCAGCATCATATGCGATTATTGGTAGATTTGTGAGTAAAGATCACTCTGGACCTAAGTAAAAGTCTATAGCGCAATATTTCTTGTAAGTCATTTAAAAAATCCCTTTTTTTGGTGATGTTAATTTATTAAAGGCTGTGACCATAGACTGACTTATTTTGAAGGGAGGCGTGTTTTATTTGTTTTTTAGCTTCCATTCGCTTCTTATATCCTCTCTCCCCTTCTCTCCCTTTCGGGAAAAAGCGTCCCATTGGGATTTCGCTCTTGGCTTCGCTGAGAAATCATCGCAATAAATCGTGGAAAGAAAACATTTGAAGGCGGCAGATCCTTTTACTTCGAATTGGTTCTCTCTTCTGCTATTCGCACTTTCTCTTTTTTTCGATGAACCTACGTACATTCATTCCCGGCCACCTTCACCCTCTTCGCACTTGTACTCGCGGACGGCGGAGCTTCAAGAGGTATCCTCTCTTAAGTTTTTATGGCGACGAGTTGTTGAACTACTCGCGGATACGGAGACGGTAGCGATTTTCATACTCGGAGAGATCTATAGGAAATCTTATAAAAACGAATTAAGAATGTTTGGACCGCCAGGTATTCTCCGAGTTCGTAGTTTTTTTATTAATGGAAAATTCTCATGTCAAAAGAAAACGTACTGCACAGGTATCCTTAATTTATTAGGAGGTACCTTTAGTTCGTGTTCTTATACATATCGCCGATGGAGTAGCGTATCCCATAAGATTTTTCAATTCCATTAAGCTTTGAGCACAAAGAGTTCCTCATTTCCTGAAGTTAAAAATCTAAAAAGAAGCTGCTACATTACTCATAATCTTGTTTTTAATACATTAGTTGCTTCATGATGCAATTTTATTGCATGTGACTAAGCTTCTTCTTGAACACAAATGATACATTTTTGTTATTATTCTCTTTCGATAAACGTGATTATCAATTATACGCTAATTTTTAATGAAATTCTAACCTTTTAATAGGAAATCATTATCCACAAAATTGATTCTAAACAGTCTTTAATTTCTTCTATTTAATCATGAAAAACGATTGTGGCTCTGAATTGATGGAGCTTAGGTATTTTTCTCTGCAAAGTTCCAGCAGCATGAAGGATCTTTACATGGGCTACTCAATTATCAATCGAATGCCAGGCTTATCCCCAAAGACCCAGCGAATGGCATATTATGACAGCGATGAAAACATCCTAACGAGCTAAGGTACCCCATCTTGAGAGTAATTAATCTCGACCTTAACGTATTTATAAGAGTGGGTAATACGCTCGTTTATTACGCAACCGTCTCGACTTGAGGCTTATCTTTTTCACAAGGGTGTTAGCGCTTCATTCCTTCGCTTTAATCCTCTTTCGGATTTCTTCCCAGCCCTCCATTTAACGGTTCGGAGCCCTTTTTGCGGACATTCAGAACTCGAGAGGCCAATCTCTTGCATTAAATACGCTCCAAAGTAAATTAAGAAGAAAACTGAGAGGAGGAAGAGCTAGAGGAATAGTCGATTAAGGAGTGTGGATTGTGTGTGACGTCGGCTGAATATAAAGCGACTGCTTGGCCTATGTGGCGCCGAGTTGAGATGGAATGTACGCTGAGGGCCGATTGGAAAAAGGATGAAGACGAGGCTGCGAGGGAGATAACGAAAAGAAAGGTCGGATGTCATCGGGAGCGAATCGCAGAGCTGCGAGTAGAAACAAGCCTATATAAGGATATTTTCTATCTAAACTATTGTATTGGTAATCACTGTTTAAGACGCTCATCTAAAGCGGAATATTTACTAACATTTCATGGAAATATTTTTTTGATCTGGTGAGGATTGGTGGAAGGGAAAGAGAGCTAAGTTGACGATCAGGGTGGATGGAGAAGAACTAAAACAGGTGGATGAATTCTCTTCCTGGGTAGTGGTCTCTCTTAGGATGGGAGGTGTACAAATGAGTTTCGAAAAAGAGTAGCATTGACCAAGGTAGTTTTCGTCTAACAAAGAGAACTGATAACTAATGACTTTCTCGATAAAGAAGTAAGGAAAAGATGGGTAAAATCCTTGTTGGGATGATAGAAAAATAAATATAGAGATGCAAGAGATGGTCGGGGAGGAGTGGGTTTTAATTGAAATGATTAAGCGTCGACGGAGTAAATGGGTGGGTCAAATACTGTGAAGAGAGGGATTGCCGAAGAATATAATGCAGGGTAGAATGCAAGGGAAAAGACACACGGGAAGACAGAGGCAAAAGATGTTGGATGACGTAAAGGGTGGGTAAGGTACCGAGAAACGAAAGAAATTGCATTGAATAGGGAATATTAAGGCACATAAACCTACCTAAAGGTAGATCGCTTATGTATATATGGGGATTAGCACCCTGAGATAGCGTTTGCGTTATTGAAATTTGGCCTTGACCAAAAGGTTAATTGGTGGGAAATGAGCGGCAGGTGTTTCCCCTGATTGACGTATTATATTAGTTGATATTTTTCAGTGTATAATCCAAATTGTTTAGAAAATATTATCTATCTCCAATTCTCTTTTTTTAAGTGAGAAAGTGAGAATAGTAATTAATCTTTTGTCAAGATCTCTATGAGTCAAAGAGTCTGCCGAGATATCTCGCTCGATTTTATTTATTTTATAAATAATTAACTTAATCCTTAACAACCTAATATCTTAGTTGACTTAGTAGAAAAGTATGTTACCGCACCTTAACCAATATTTAAAATTTTGTCCTAACTAACAGTCGAGGTTAATTTGGATAGTCGCAGTATTATTCTGTAACCCTGATAAACAGAGGTAGAATAATTTTCCTCTTCGCTTTATTTCCATCACTTATGGGGTCGGGTGACGGTATTTAACGAATTTTGATAATGATGATGAATTTGGTTTTGGCTCTGATTATTACGATCGGATTTTCTTCCAAGCAAAGGCAGAATAATAAAAGGAGAAAATCACATTTATATGGTACGATCGTACATTACCTAATAATCAGAATACAGGAGGGTTCGCTCTTCAAGGGTTACATTTAGGAAAAAATGTTAAATACTTTAAAATAACAGCTTTCCCAATTCAATTTAATTAGTTATTTAATTAATCGGTCAATATATCCATTGTCTCAATAAAGTATCTATTGTTACGATTATGTCGTTACGATGCAATAGGCCACTCCCGAAATCAAGTATAGGTAATCACCTAATCAAGAACAATCAAGTCAATTGAAAACTTGATGAGGTATATCAAGGGCTGTATCAATCGTAGAAGTGATCTGTCGTAAAACAGACCTCCTCTTCGGCGAGTATAACTTTTTGCAACACTTCCGCATTGAAGTTTTTTTTTTCAAATACACTTATAATCTAAGGAGACTATCTATTGTTTAGGAAAATGTACGATATTTTAAATCTTAACTAAGGAGAGAATATTTTCATTCAGCTGGGCATTGTAAATAGTGAAGGTAAGAGAAGATTTTGCTTCTGGTATCAACTCAATGATCGTTCAGTGTCTTATATTACAATCATCACCGTATTTGCCGTCACATATCATTATAATTTTTAAGGATTGGGGTAAAGGTGTTAAAGTTTGCAAATTGAAGTTGTGCGTCTAAATCCCAAGGAATAACAAGTGTGAAAAATAGCGACATTCCCGCCTTGCTCACAAAGCATTCCCTAAACAGTGTGGAAGAGACGCGGCATGGTAGTTCAGTGGTTAGAACACCTGCCCGGAAAGTGGGAGACCTGGGTTCCAGTCTCAGTCATGTCGATATTATTCACTCTTCTTATTCCTTGCCATTATATTTTTTTTGTTTACGCATTCTATGAAGTTTCCGATACGTACAAACATCCACCGACTGGAGGCAAAATTTAATAATTAATTTCTTAAAGGTGGCCGAGGAATATACTCCAGCACATAAATATCAATCGTCATTGGTCGCCTTGATATTGTTAATAACGTAGATGTATTTTTGTGCAAATTTTATTCTGTAATTTTTACTCGTTATTTTCTGCGGTTCATCTATCAACTTGCGAGTTCTGAAACGGTTTTCTGTTTACGTATTATTTTTATATTCAGCAGCGATTTATAATTTCTTGAAATATTGAGATAATTAAATGAAAAGATCGCGTAACATCTTCTACTTAAGAAATGAGAATACTTTCGCTCACGTGATGTTTTTGAAGAAAAGCCTTCTATCAAGATTTACGATAGTCTGGTATGATGAGGGGTAGTTTTTGATTGCTGGGAAGACGAATTCTGAGATGCATTCTTATTTGTACTTATTCTGTCAATACTTATTCTATTTTTCTATGCTTATTATTTCATTAAATGGATAGTTTGTTTGGAATAAAGATCTGTAAACACGTAATTAATCCTACCGGACCCGCGAATATCTTCACGAAAAGATCAGATAGATCAAAATGTCTTGCGGATACGGGTCGGATACGAATATGAAGCTTGGGGATATGGAAATCTGTATCCGTATAGATCCTCACACGGATATTTTTGTATTACCTTGTTATTCCAAGGATCAAATTCAGATAGAAATTAACGGACATTAAAACGCATAAATGAGAAAATGCAGAATAATAAAAAATGAGACTAAGTAAGCTGGATAACACAGTTCACATTATTCACAGCTACCATTAAGATTAACATTGGTAAATAATTTCACTTGTAATCTATCGTTATCAGTCTCAGAGTTATAAAGTTTATCCAATGTATGACTTTGTAGAAGTGAGAATGGGGATATAGTACGGACGGGGAGGGTGGAGATATGATAACCTGAAATTTATCCGACCCGACCTGCGGATATCCGCAAGAAAAATTGCGGATCGTTTAAAGTGTTCTTTCGGGTCGGATAATTTTAAGTGTCTTGCGGATACGAGTCGGGTGCTAATGTTGAAATCTGTACCCGTGCAAATCTCTAGTTCGAAATTCATTCGAATTTGGCAATAATGTTGAAATCTTCGAGGATAATTTATTAATGCACCATTACGACTGAGACGTATTAAGTTGATTATGGTTTTAAAAATTGCCACAGTAAATCAACGCTCATGATTCAAGACAGTTATGATACTATTTGGCATTTTTCAGGCAATAAAAGAAATTGCTTATTTTTCTCCTTTTCTATGAACTGATTAGTAAAAATATTCTTAATGCATATCTTGTTCCATGTGAGATGACTCGGTTGTCATAAATTAACTTTAATATTAAGTTTTTCATTACGAAGGTTGCCTCATACCTTCTACTTATAAGAACATGGCATAGAGTTGCTCCATAGTACACTCAGTATTGGTCTTTTTACTCTTCGGTAGTAGTTAATGATGATTAATAGACCGATTTAGGGAATAATGGGAATTTGATATTGTACATACATGTAAGGTATTCATTGAATTCAAGGACATTGGTCAAATAATCAATCAAGCTCTTTCGGTTTGAAATAGTTTCCCTCTACTATATTTATTAAAATTATTATCCATAATAATTTTAATAAATATAGTAAGTGTCAATATTTTACTCTGTTTCATTCCGCATTTAACGTTATCATTTCCGTTCCAACTTTTCCCGCCCTTACCACATTCAATTTCCTTTCATATTTCCTCCTTTCAACATTTGGCGTCTCATTCATACAGGAGCCCCCTCCAGGAACCTCATCCTTCCTCTCCGCCTTTTTTCACCCTTACTCTCCATCATCTTCTCTTTCCCTATAATCTCTTTCCCTCTTCTGCACTTAAGACCCCATCATCATCCTTCTCTCCATTTTTCCCTTCCCTCTCATTACCCATTTCTTCCTCTAGATTCACGAATCGCCCCTCGCAAGCACTCATCCCTTATGTATATATAGATGGTCGCTTTCTCCGATCTTCCTTCCATCATTGTCGGAAAGCGGAAGCACAGATCCTCCTTCTTCTATTTAACAGGGCGAAATATTCCGCTACGCAAACTTTCTCCACCCTCTCTCCAGAAGGCAAAGGCTAATGTTGGAAGTTACGGCAGTGAGAGAGCGAAGGACGAAGGAGAATGGCTGTGTAGAGGAAATGGATAAACGATAAGGGAATGAAGGAGAACGATATAGAAACTGATGCACGCGCTCCGTGAAACATACGGTTCGTTATTCCATATCTTTACCTGATACGTTTCATTTGATCGAAAGCTTACTGCGGGATGCGACTAAAATAATTAGGATATACTTACAACAGTTCAAATAGCTTGGAAGGTTATTTACTTTCATTCTACCCACGTTACTTAAATAGTCAGGCAATGTATATATGTACCTGGAACGTTTTTCAAAATGCTAAATCTCGCTCCATTGCGAATGCTTCAATACCTGAGAGAATTTTTAGTGTGACCACGTTCAATGACTATGAAATAATGTGTGGAAACTAAAGACATAATTTATTCCTGCAATTTTTCAAAGCACAGCTGTAAATGTTGAGACAAGAATTTTATTTATGTAAAAAACAATAAATATTTATTTGAAACTAAAGAGTACAATAAAAACCAGGAAAGGCTCTTTTGATGAGACATTTCAAACACAGATGCATTTAATTGCTTTGCCAACAGTATGGATCGATCGAATACGGCAAAATTCGCTCATGCATGGAAATTTTTTTCATATCTCCAAGTACATTTGTATATGTTATAAGCAATCTCAGGAGCATAAAACATAATTACAAAGTCTCAGAGATTTTCCAGAGAAAAATTATTGATCACAAAGTAAGGATGAATTTCAATTTACATAGGAAGAGATATAACATCAGAAAAATATAAACTATTATATTAATTCATTCCCTGCGAGTCAAGCTTAGTATAAACTGGCTTATGTAGCTATGTCCAAGATAATATTAGAATTACATCGGTATCCTCGAGTTCTTAATTTAGGTGCTCCTATTCTGTTGATTGACTTTAATGAAAATAATATTCAGTGAATACATTTACAGTGAAAAGAGGAACTAAAATTTAAAAATTTTGCTTAAAACAGCAAAAATAATAGCATTAAGTATTTTAGAGATCATATTAGCAAACATTTTGAACTTTTCAATTACATAAATCGGGTTTCTTCCATAAATAATAATGGCCATGGAGGAGGACGTAGAATTAAATCATTCTGCTGTATTCATGAGCTATGATTTAGAAGACATTTAAAAATATAGAATGCCCAACAAATGACGCGTATTCAATGAGAATTCGATTTGGTAATGCAATATACTCGGGAGTCTTTCAGTCCCTACTATTTATGTGGCATAGTTTATACTTAATTCAGATTGTAATCTTATTCACATTCTTCGAATATTTTTAGTATATATTATTTATAATTTAATTTTTTTTTTATAATTAAAGGAGGAAATTTCGTGACCGCCGGAAAAGAAGGAAATAGGCTTAGGTCACATTAATCTCTACACCTGAGGCCCTAATTTGAATTGCCTTGTGTTTTCATCGTAGGATTCTATTGCATTCCAGTGTTCGTTTTCGATCCAGAACACGCTTCTTGCCAGACTGTGGTATCCCCTTCACCCTATCGTTTCTCAAGGCCTTAACCCAATACAAAAGGCAGCTGAGGAAACCGCGAACTGGAAGCCACGGGTCACTGCCACTCCAAACATGCCTGATATCTCTCAGATTTCCATTTGGACTAACTTTAATTTGCCAGACGTATCGTTCTCTCCCTTTTGCTCCAGTGGTTTTGTCAGCGCAACATATCCTAGGGGCGTTGTCAATGCTTCGAATTGGCTCGGGTAGCTTTGTGCCATCGTCGTTAGAATCTAGCTCTCTGATATGTTCCCTCTTTATCTGGCCCTTCGTCTGATCGCATCTTGTATCTCTTCCGCCTCTCCGACGTAATCTCCTCTTATGTGGGATTTTTGGTTTATGGGAGATGAATTAGGACGCGCGGTGAATTGCTGGAATCTTGACCGCAATGGATGTTTGAAAGCGAAGTGGGAGTATTGAGGGCAACTTCCTCTTGCAGTTCAAGGACCTCTTGTTTACGTGATAGAAGGCAATGAAACCCATTCTCTCATTTTATCTATCGCATATAGACCTTTAGAGAAGAGACTGAGAACTATTCGCCCATTCGCAGTATGCGATATTGAATTTAATTTGCAAATGAATATTTGAAAATTAATATGAACGCTTGTAAATCATCACTCGACTTATTTCTCGCGATACAGTAAAATTAGGATATAGTCAGTTTCCCTATCGGTGGGAAATTTGAGCTGATTTCCAATTCCGATCGAATGCAAACCATTTCTCACTCCCTTTCTCGTTAAAATAACCTTTTAAGGAGTTTATATGTTCTTCTGTAGAGGAGGATAAGTTTTAATAGCTATTTAAAGCCTTAATTGAGGCCTCCCAAACTCTGGAAAAATCTCTTATCCGACAAACCTCGGGCATTAGGTGGCCTGATGTTACCAGAATGTCTCGTTTTTCTATTTTACACATTCACAACTGCGTGACGTATACGTTATGCATGATGAACCTCAATTATTTTCGTGAGAATTCAATTATCCTCTCCTGTTTCCGAATTTGAGGATTTCCCAGATGTCCCATTTAAGGCTATGATAATCATGAGCTTGAAATTCCCAACAATTCGTGCGTTCTGCACCGTAATAATAAGCCCGCCTCAATAAACGATTCCACAAGTCTAACAATAATAAAGATGAGCACATTAAAATAATTAACCCCGGAACCGATTCCAGAAAGAAAAACTGCATATTGGACAATTTTAATGCTGGGAATGTAAGGGAATTATGTAGCGGAAG
The DNA here is from genome assembly GCA_000376725.2 of Ladona fulva. Classification (NCBI taxonomy): domain Eukaryota; kingdom Metazoa; phylum Arthropoda; class Insecta; order Odonata; family Libellulidae; genus Ladona; species Ladona fulva. The sequence goes on along the minus strand of KZ308342.1, from coordinate 914,125 downwards.
ACGCGAAATTGGTTTTACCGAAATGAATTCCAGCCCCGTCTCCTAGGAGAATGAGGGACAGAACTAAATATTACCAAACGCTCGACAAATTGAACTTTTCTGGCAACACGACGATCCCGTTATAGAGCCACAGCTCGTAAAAGTTTAAAAGGCGAGAGTAACTAAAATCCGCTCCTCCACCCCTTTGCTTCTTTCTTTGACTCCAGCTTCATTTCGGCCTCGACCCTCTGCCAAAAACCCTGATGTTTCTCAACCCCTTTTCCCTGGGTTCAATACGGAACTCCGAAATGGCCATTTCTACAGAATTCCCCCACATTATCCTCTCCTCCCTGAACGCCTCTCCATCCTCAAAGCATCCCCGCCCACGCAGACATCTTTCGCTTTATTTCTCGACCCCCCGTTTACGTTTCTGAAACACCCAATTCGCACCCCATACCCTCTGCCGCTACTTAATGTTACGTCCATTTCTTTTCCCCTTGCTTTCCTCTGTTTTTTCTCTCTCTCCCTTCTTCTCCCCTTCATATTCTTTAGTATCTTCCATGGTTTCTCCATTTTTCTCTTCTTGTTGATTCGACAAGCATGATTTTACCTATAATTATTGTTAGCATTTCCACATCAGCGAGAATTCTCCTAATGAATAATTTCATTTAAAAATTTCGACCGAATATTTTTATTATATTTTTTATTTAATTTTTTCAATTTTTATTCATTTTATTCATTTTTTCTTATGTTGATTTTATGCAATTTATTTTCTTTAAGTGTCATCATAGAGTAATCTATTATATCATTTAATTTATTTACTTATGCAACGGTAAAATACATCAAAAGAAATAAAAGATAATGTAAGCATAACTAGAAAACAAATAAAATACATTAAAGATACACGTATTTAAATGCAAAGAAAAGGAAGATTAATTCATTGAAAATGTGAGTGAAGTAATTGGTGGAAAGATGTAAATGTCTGCACATGGAAAGTTTGTGAGATTCGGTGGAGATTGGATTTATTGGAAACGAAAAGGGGAATACGAGAAATCTAAAGCGGGTTTTGATAACAATGGAACCAGAAAGGGATTCGGAAAGAAAAAAACGAAATTCTGATTCGATGATTTTGATTCGATTTTGATTTCTTCCTCGTCAATATTTTAATGATTTGGGCATTTCCGTAAATTTCAAGGTTTCGGTGTGGCTCTTTTGCCTTAGAAAAATGTAACTATACTTTCATATTTGGTGGGTCACCATTTTAAAAGATACCCTGTGTTGTTATTACTACGATTGCAAAATTGAAAATAACGACGCAAAAATTACGTAGCTCTTTTCCTCCCACCAATTATTTCCAAAGTGATCATTCAACTAACCACAGCTTACTGATAGATGAATGTACTGTTCATTTTACGATCGGTAATCCGTTTCTTATAAACTTTTTCCCATATATTCATTTTTTTCTTTTTAGAAAAATAATGACGATGGCTACATTCTATCATGTGATTACTCCGTTCTAATATATGTAGTCTTGGGCAATTTACTTTTAGCGGAGAGGAATATGTACATAAGCGTATTTTCTCATTTAATTTCCGTTTCTTTACGGATGAAGTTACTTGCCCGTCGGTCGGTACCTATCCCATTTTTTCATCTTTTCGCTTTCCGGTCTCTCTTCTACGGTTGCCTTTTGTCCCTCTTCTCTTTTTTCTATCACCCTCTTCTCTCTGCTTTTTCTTTATTTTCCATCACCCCGTCTCTTTCTCCCTGCCTCGCACTTTGCCCCCTCCCATTCTTCATCATTTTTCTCTCCTCTCCTTCATCTGGCACCGCATGAAAATCCCACCATTCCTCCCCTTTCCCCACCCACTAGGCAGCCATCATCCAATCCAGTCGCCACACCAACAAATCAACCCTCTTTTCCCATTCTCCTCATCACTCCTAAAAAGCAAACACCATCCACTATCGTGCATTTAGTGTATCGATTGTTCTCATCGCTCGTGGCTACGTTTGTTTTCGTGTGCGTGCGTGCGCTACGCAAGGCGATTGGTTTCGGTTGGGTTCATCCACCCCCTCCAGCACGCTCCTTCTTCCTTTTTCCCCATTTTGCGTTTTTTCCTCGGATTAATTGCGGTTATAAGGTTTACTTCCGAGTGCGTGTGCCGCCAAATGAAGTGGTGCATATAATACGCGGAAATTCCTCTCCTGCACCCCGTTTATCTTTCTCTCTGGGACGAAGAAGGGTGCGGGGAGAGAATAAAGAATGGTTGAGAGGAAATTCCGCCCCGCAACCTTTTGTCGTCGAGCGCTTTCCTAGTGAATTGGGAAGGGAAAAGCGCGTGCGGGGTTTCGACCGTGTTCGCGAGGGAAGCAAGTTGGAAGTGGAGAATGTCTGATAAGGTTCGTTCCGGATGTTGTTGTTGGAGTCGTGGAATTTTTTGTGTGCACGATGACTGAGTGGTGGATGACTTGATTAATTAATCTCCCCTTAAGTTCTTAATTAGCCTGAAAACGATGGGAGAAAAGTCTACCTGAAAAGTGGGACTAGAGTATTATAAGCATATTTTCCTAGCCCTTATCACCAAAGCCGTTTTTAATTAGAAAAAAAACTGAATAAGTGGAATTGGAAGACGTTAGGAAGCACGTTCTATTACTTCAAGCCTCTTCTACTTATTCTTAACCTTACATGTTTTACTTATTTTAACTTAGAATTGTATTAATTTCAATAAAAGACATTATTTATGCTATAAATTTCACTTGTGTAGTTTCTAAACTGGTATTCCATTTATAAAAACGGATTTAAGCTATTTTATTTTTAAGTACCTTCTTTAGCACACACTTTGTAGTGATATTCTTTCTGCGTGTAGCCACTTTTAAGCTGATTTTCTGGGTGCATATTGCGAAAATTTTCTGAATTTCCTGAGAAGAGTCCTGGTTTAACCATATCGCTCTTAACACCAGGCAATGTGCGCTTCATAACTTCCTATCTCTATTCCTCTGAGCAGAATCTTTGAGCCTCCGTCACTGAAATCAGTTATCATTAATTATCGTATATTGTCAAAAAGATTAGCTCGAACAAGTAATCAATTTACATTTGTCTTCAAAGAAGGAGAGCGATATAGCTACGAACACTTTTATCTTTGGTGTAGAATAGGAAACAATTACTTGTACTTGTACATACTACGTACTGTTAGATTGTTCCGAGTATTTATGAACTTTGAGCTACATCGACTCACATATAATTTTTGACAGAATAAGGCTCTGAAATCCTTTCGAACGACCTTGCTTGGTGGTAACTAACAGCATTAGTGCTTTCTCTTTCATAAATTCTATTTATTAAATAAGTTGTTTATTCAATAGAAATATGTGCGGTGTTTCCCTTCTTTATATATTGCACTGGGAGTTAATTACGACGGTATTAAAAATTTTCATTCTACATTTGGTGTTATTGCGAGTTTTCTTTCTTATCTCCAAGGATCTGTAAATCCAGAGGAAGGCTACCTTAAAGTATTTTGATTGCTCCCACAGATATCTATGAAGATTTGCTAAATTGGCATCTTCTATTTTACGACAACAAGCTCATCTACCATTTGCTGCAACGGATGCATCTCTAAAGCTTAGCTAATAAAAGTATCTGCTTTTATTAGCTACGCTTTTGAAATGTATCCTTCCTTGCAATTAATTTTGCGTTAGAGGTTCGACTTACAGAGGATGGTAGTGTGTAATTTTTAACAAACTCAACGAGGATTTCCGACCTTATTCTCTTTTCTAGATTCCTTTCTTCACCTTAATTGTCCAGTCACTTTTACCTGGGATAACTTACCGCAACCAAGACACAAAAATGTATAAAATGCACATCGTAATGATAATATAATTAATAATTTAATCTTTCATTTTAATCTTTATTTCAATTCATGCAATTTGCCAGTAATGTTGTGTTTATCGGTCGAACTGTTAACGAACACACAGTAAACCGGTGGCATATTAGCCCAGTAAGCATAAGCTTTACGCTCACTAAAGATATGTTTGATTTTATCACTTGTATAACCTTAAAACTTCTTAAATTGATCCCTTAAATCTCCGAGCGGCATGGCAGATGTTATTAAATTTGTGAAACTAAAAATTTTCAAGAAAGCAATAGAAACCAATACCAATAAATCTAAGCGCGGAACCTGTAAGTTTTTGCCTGTATTTATCTTACAGGATTAGCTTTTGACGTAATTCCGCGATGTATACAATCGCCGAGATTATTTGGAATGGATCGAATCCCTTTAACACTTCCAATGCACAATCAATCTTCCCTAGGATTTGTAGCAGCTTCTCAGCATGCGATCTCGAGTACCCTCATAACTTATGCAGAAGTGGCATTGGTAGGCTCGTATATTCGAATGCGGCGTAGAGACCTTTCCAGTCGATATCACATCTCTATCCCTTCTATACCTAATGCCAAAGTACACGCGTAAGCGCTGACACTCGCTGCTTTCCCTCAACTCTATAGCCGTTCGAGCGATGCATCGCATTCTTTGCACCGATATTCGCCCTTCCCCAGCTAACTGATGGTCAACCCTCTTCCTGCCGTCGATCTCGCCGAAGTGGTTCTCCCCTACGTAGACAAACTTCCACTCAATCTATGTACTTATTAACGACCCGGCGCATAGAGATTTCCCATCTCTGTCCTTTGTCTCGAACCCACGAAGCAAACAACGGTACGCATTAGTTGGGGAGATAGTCGCGGAATAAATCAGACGGCGAATTCGGGAAGTGAGTGTTAACGGAAGAGCAGATGAGCGCCTCGGGGTAGCGTATGGTGGCGCTTTTACAATTCAGGGAGAGGGAATGAGGTTCAGGATCGAGAGGTAGGCGTAGGGAAGGGAATATTTGGTATTTGAACGGAGGGCTGCGCCAAAAGGCTTTACGAGGGGACAAAAGGTTATGTGCCGCTTTGCCGAAGGTAAAATGCGCGGCCGAATGTTCTGCGGATGTGACGTTCAGCAAATAGAGGACTGAGTTTCGAATTTGAATTTCTGCGGGAAATTTCGTTTTTTCAATGCCCTCCAATATTTTTGTGACACAAGTTTTGTAAACCCTCCCCGATTTCCCAAATTTAAATGACATATTTTCTCCTTAATAAGTCTTTAGTGAGTTCTCGTTTACGCTTCATTGGAGCAAAATTATCTTAGCTAGAATCTCAGCGAATGTAATTTGCTATTCTTTATTTTTAGTATTGTACAGGAACTTGACTTTTACTAGGAGTTTTCAATAGCTTCTTAAAAGTAGTTACGATGTTTTTCACTTAATTTTTTCACGCTTAAGAAGGTATTTTTCTGACAAAATATAGTATCATTCGTGCAGTTGGAACGAAGTCCCTCTCGTGAATATAATAAGCCAAATTAGCCGTAGAAATCAGGTAGAAAAACAAATTGAATTCATTTTTCGAAATTTTAATTTGACATTGTTTGTTACTGTTTGGTATTTGATTAAAAAGTATGAATAGGCGAAGGTTTCGGGTATCAGAAACCAATTAACCAAATAAATTTCCTTTGAATTTCTGGTCAACTGAGAAAGGATGATAAAGCTCAAAATTATTCAGAAGAAGCGAAAAAGTTCTATGTATGTACCCACTCAGCTGTAATAATGGCGTTACGATGGGAAAAAACCGATAAAGGTTTTTTTCTTTCATTGGCGTTTGCTTCAAGTATATTGTCTCTCCAATCCTCACCAGGAATGGCATGGTAAATATATCACAAATTTACTTTCCATTTCAGATAATTTTTCAGTTCATTTGAAATCTGTCATTTATTCTGCTGCTGCTTCGAGTGATTTTTTATGACTACTACTTATGAGTGATAATTTAAAACTTTCTATTATAAAATAACGTTAGTTGCGTATTTGCTAGTAGCTGACGCATCTCATCGTGAATCAGCGTTGTTCTTATCATTAAATTTAGATGTGGGACATGCATCGAGTGTTGAATCCTTTTCAGATGTAGGAATTGCTTTCACTTAAAGCCATTTCGGAGATGACTCCCATGTCGTATCAGGAAGTATTACCCAGATTTTGCTTATCTTAAACCTCTTGTGAAAAGGGAGTCCACGCCTTCCCGATCCCTATCTCACACCCTCATTAACGTTTAAGGAAGTTCCCTTATTCGTCGGCTGATTTCCTCCGTTAGCTCCCTTTTTCCGTCCCTTACTCTATTCCTTCCTTGCCACCCACTTCCTCGGTCCCTTTTTCATTCCCTGTCTCCTCTGTTTTTATCCGGGATTTTTCCATCCCTTCTCCCATTGTTTCACTCAACCCCTAATTCCTCCCACTTTTTTTTCACTACGCTCAAGTTGGACAACACCATCTCTTCTTTCTTCTAATCTTCTCCTCCCCTAATTATCGACCTCTTTGCCTTCCCTCGACCAACAACTTTTTCTCTCCTTTCACTCTCCTTCAAATCCCTCCTTGTACTCTCATGCTCTCCCCTCCTTCTTTCTTATTTTCTATCCAGAAAAGGATTTCCCGTCAGTTTGCCCCTCCTCGTGAAATCGCGTTAAATTGGAGCGGTGGCTTTTCTCTTGCCGCATTCAGTAGCTCCCATTACGAGCTCACTATCTTTCCTCTCTCTCTTTTTGCAAACCTTCTCTACTCCATCTGTAAGGAGTCTGTTTCGAGATATGAGAAGGTATAGCGAGCTGCCTCAGAGTACAGAGAAGGAAGGAGATGTAGTTAGATGGATGCTTCGATTGGGTGCCTTTAAGAGTTCACATTCTCAGTCTGCAAGCAACGATCATCACTCATTTTTCATTTACAGCTCTCGAGATAAGTTACTAAAGTGACGCGCGGTGGTCTTAAAACAGTGATAAATAGGGCCACTCTCCGAATGACAATATTGTTTCGTTCACCTTATCTGATTTTATTTTCACAGATGTAACTTGGTATGGACGAGGTCGTTGCCCTCTAAGTACTTAACTAATATTTCCTAAGGACTCAAAATTTCGAATCTTTGGAGTAACTCGGTCTGTAACCTAATTGCTTTAGTACTTCAGTATTTAATTTTGTTTTAAATTTTACTTTACTGGGTTTACTGCCCTCCGTTCATGATCTTTTATAAAAATAATATCTATTCCAATAAACGTTTCAGCGTAGTAAATTGTAAGTGCATCGGCTTGCAAAAAAACCCAGTGAATTAAGATAAAGTTACAAACACCAAGTTATGCTTATAGAATTACTGAAATATCACAATCGTCTTATTTGGGCATTCCACTTGCGCTGTTCACCTTTTCATCCTTTTTTGCTGGAATTTATACTTCTTATTTCCCCTGAAAACAGTTTCTTCGATCGTCCATTCTCACTTTCCCTTCATTTCCTAATCGAATCTTCCCCTTGAAGTCCGTCCTCTCCCTTGTCTCGTAGCGTCAGAGCTTCCACAGGGTAGCGTCCCTTTCCCTGCACTTTTCTTCTCTCCCATCCGCAGGTCTTTCCCTCCTCAAAGGAACGCACATGCCTAACATGGAACGAAGATTTCTTTGGTAGCAGAGGAAAGATTTAAAAAAACATTTATAATTGAAATAGTTGTGAGACAGCATTTAAAAAAATTCAGGTGAGAAATAGCAACCGCTTGGTTTCTCTCTGCCTTGTTTCAAAATATGCGAATTCTCATGTCGACCCCTTATTTTTGCACATATCGCTTAGTTCAGCAACGTTGTATTATAGTTAGCTGTGAAAGTATACAGAAAATTAATTTCTAAGTTTGCGGGGTTCGATGGGATTTCCACTCTGGAAAATATCGCATGGTTATCGCACTTTATTAAACCATAGCTTCCTAATATTTCTGAACAAAGATACTACTTAGAAAAGAAAGGTAAGTCGTATCAAGTAGTACGCTTCTTAAGTATGAATTTAGGTTCCTTGAACTTCTTATAATATCTTCGATTTTGCATTTTAAGATCATCGGCAATAAAATATAAATAGGCATATTTACAGGATAAGCAATTGAATTTGTCATCATTTACTTGTGTGATGAGAATTTTGTTATTTTAATTCACATAATAAAAAGGTGCCACAAACACAGAGCAAGCCTTATTCAAAGTAATTTATATGTGAATTTTACTAAAGAAACATGGTAGTTCTATTTGGACATCCTGCCAGCTGCGTGAAGATTAAGACACTTACATTAGTGCTTCACTTTAATGAGCTCAAAGTAGCGTAACGAGCATGGTCTTAGTCTTCTTCGAACATCTTTCACTTTCTTTGAGTTTAGAAACCAACTGCTGCACGATTGCCCATATTTTAATCCCATCAGAAAATCGTTTTGAGACGCGGCACCCATTGCAGGGAACGCAACCGCACGCAATTCCTAGCACAGTATTTTATTTTCAAATGTACAGCGAAGCGGAGGGAGGGAAGAGAGATGCTGCAGCGAGACGTGAATTATGGAGAGTGTAGGGGTTGTACTGCGGGGTTTATGATAAAAGAAAACGGGCCGGGGAACGAGAGCGGGAAGCTGGAGAAAAAATATAGAGAGCGGCAGGTGTAGCGCGGTAGCGAATCGTCGGAGGGGTCGTCGGAAGAATACGAGAGATAATTGGAGGGCAAAAGACATAGGGCTAAAGAGGCGACTGATGCAAGGAAGCGAAGGGTGAATGAGTAGTCGAGCGAAAGAGTGTCGAGCGAGGGTTCATTGCAGGGAATAAACAATAGGAAGATTCGTGAAGCGCAGGCCGCAGGTGAGGAAGCAATGGGTGGAGCGCGGAAGTGGAATCGAGAGGAATGCGCGGCTTACGGTGAGGATGCAGACGAAAAGAGAAGGCGGCTATGTGAGGGAAAAAATGTAGAAAAATTTAAGATTAAGGGAAAGAGATATGAATCAGATATAGAAAGCTTAAGGTGCCTGTTGAGTTATTGTTATGTGAGTAGATGCTGAAAGGAAGATCCTTCTGGGCCGATTCGACTACCTCCATTCTGAGTCCATCGTTTCTTCATCCCCTTCTGTATCCATTCGCATAATTAATGCCAAATTTATCGCTCGGCACACCATGCTGCATATGGCTGTCAGACAAAACTTACGTTCCAAAATTAAAGTAGTTTCAGCGTAAATGTGCTTTGTTAATAATTGTTACTACTAATAGATAAATGTTACCAAGATGCTTCTTGACATAGGATAAGAAACGTTAGAAGAAAGGAGATAAAATAATAGGTCAAACTTGCCGAATAAATTCATAGATTACGCGTTCTCGGAAGGCAGTAGATATTAAGCGTCCATCCTATTGTATAGGCCGATCAGATAGCGCAAAGAAATAGTAAATAGATACTATAAGTAATTGTTTGAAAGATTCATCTTTTTGCGGATAGTACCAAATTGAATCGCGATGATATCAAATTCAAGAAATGGTGGCTTATCATGTATGCCCTCCCTGCCACACGCCGAAAGGAATCTCGCGGTATGCATTTGCATAAAGAGATGGGTATGCGATTTTCATTCACTTCAAAGATGTCCCCTTCGAGTTATCTAGGCTTTGGAATCAGATTCAAATGGGAAGTAGCGCGTTTCAAATGGAAACCTCTTTTCACGATGATAGCATTCCATCCCGTTTTTACCGAGTGAATTTCCTCTCACAATTTTTCAATTTTCAAAGTTGCGTCCGCTTCTTTTACACAAGTAAAGAGATCGGCAATAGGATATGGATTCAGGGAATATATAGAAGATCCATAGGGGGGTGGGAACGATGAGCAATTACGACTCTACTAGCAGCTAGAACTAGCAACTCGTAATGTTCGGATATTTCAAAATTGGTTTTTCGTCTATGGTCAGTCTTTAATTCGGGGAGAGAAATAAATGTAATTCCTCAGTGTGGGTTATGTAATTAATAAATGGGTAGGTTAGAGTACAACTCCGCAAAAATAAACCAGTCCTCTAGCTGAGAAGTTGAAGATGGAATCTTAAATTATTAAACCTAACTAACATTCGCTACTATGTTCTTTTCCTTTAATATTTTTATTTGACAGAATATTGTTATAAAGATATTAAGTTTTAAGGGTAAAATAGTTTAATTTTTGCATATATTACAAAGAAACATTCCTCAAGTCCCATGTTTTAATCAACAAGTGAAGATGTTGTTATCATTGTGTATTAAATAATGATTAAGCAAACATTTCAATGTTACCCGTCTATAAATGCTGCCTAGCAAAACGAGGTACTGCGATAGAGTGGAAAATCAGGTCCAAAGGAGTTAATCACCATCGGAATGAAGATTCTATCGAGAATACATTTAGAGCAGGAACAGTGCCATCTGGCACAGAGTTAGTTGCCTTGCATAAACGATCGCGCAGTTTGGATTTAGAGAATCTTAATGTCCTCAGCCATCGACCATTTCGAACAGAGAATCTCATATTTATATCCCATCACCGCCGTTTTGTGCCATCAACACCCAGACGGTCCGAAAGAGTTCTTGCTGCATCTAGATCTCTTTCTAGTATGTATTGCAATGCACTTCTTTGCTAATTCCGAGAAATTACTCGAGATATAGATTGAGGACCAAGTGGGTGTGCTGAGCATAGGTAGCTTACCACATCTTCCAGCCAATTCCAAGGCTCCGTCCCACAAATCATGATCCTCTCAAGAAAGTCGCGTTCTTTGCAGAACCGGGGAACATACATCATTCTCAAGGGGATTTCAAAAGATACGCTTTTCCTGCCGAAATTGGTATGATTTTTCTCGAGATGCACAACTTTGACTCAGTAACATCAAAAGTTTGACTCTACTTCTCCCGATTATATTTCAATTTTTCGTTATTTTTCAGCTCTTCATTAGGAGCAACATTAAAATCGTCGCTCTGTTTTTCCATAAATGAACTCTCTGTTGATGTATGAGAATGCGAACTGCAATTTGGAAATAGGATGGTTGTAGAGCTCTTGGACAAAAAATCGACGGTATCAAACCAAAGAGATAATTCTTGGGAATACAGGGATGGATCTAAAACTATTGGGATTTCTTCAAGCATGTATAAATATGGTGTTCAGAAAATATGGTCAAAAAAGCACAACTTCAAGTGACATTCAGAATTCAAGTGACATTCGAAGCTTTGCAGGTTCACAAGCAAAATTTTATTCGAAGTAACCTGCCGTTGCCTAATATATAGTCTAACATTTTTCATTCGCTTCTATCGTTTTTGTCATATAGATATGTTTGTTCGTTATATAATGCAAGAAATGAAAAGAGGGATCAATTTTGTAACAATAAGATAAATGTTATACCTGCTATGATAACATAGTGCTGTTTAAGTTCACATATTTCAATAAGGTCCATTATTCGCGCTCGAAAAATATTTCCCATTGTTTCATGTTATTAAGTGAATAAAGGAAACCGAATATTACCCTAACATTACCTCTTCCTCTTCTTACTTCGCCTCTTTTTTCTCAGTAGGGTAATACGCCTTTCTCTTTGCCCGCCGTCGATCAGACCAGCGATCGCGAAATCGTGAGTGAGGCTGAAGTGGGTCAAGCTCTTATTTCCTCAGTGTCAAGGTTACATGCCTATTTTCAGCCGACGGGAAGCATTGTCAAAGCATATCAATAGTAGCACCCTTAGCCTGTAATGAGGCTATTCTTGCGGCCGAGCTTCCTGCCCAGTGTGCCGCGGTAATCTGGTATTCCGGATGTAAATTCTTACATGTCACATGCTTCCAAAATCACATCACACGGTTAATACATTACGGTGTATACTTTTCAGCCCGTTCTATTCGCACATATTATGATATTGTTGTGCGATTAATTTTTGAACATGAAGTTCAAATCCTCCTCAAATTGGATTTGAATTGAAATCAGCGAACATGGTGCTTCATGCAGTTTTGCGTTCTGCATATTTGTTTGAAGTTCACGTAACTACTAAAATACGTCGATAGAATATTTTGCTCATTGTATCGCTTCATAATAAAACGTATTCATCTGAATCAATTCTCCCGAACCGGAGCAAAAGAGAATGAAAATTTTTCGTTTCTGTCCATTACCTATCAGTTGCTTGTCATTTAATGGTATTGTGGTAATTGGAATTGAGGTAAACGGATAGTAAACAAGGCCCATTAAATCTTGACAACGCTTTTATAGGTCTTCCATGGGTTTATTGCTACTATCTGCACTCAACCCGGTCCGAGCATCAGACTGCTCGGACATTTGAGTTGAGAGGACATTTTACCGTCTATAACAACGGCTATGTGATTTCATACCCTTCTTCAAAGAAAACGTTAAAGAAGAGCGCGCTATAATTCTGCCTTCCGCCTTTTTCGAGTGCAGAGAAACTGCGTGAAAGGAGAACTCGGTGCTTTCTCCGAGAAAAAGCTAATTCGGCTCTTTCGCCTCAGGTGCATACACGTACGCCGAGCGAGAAATACAGAACTCAAGGGCGTTCGAGAACCTCTTCCGTATCTCGAATGAAATCACAATTAAGACTGAGATGCGTGTAAGAGATAAGAACGCTTGCTCCCAGCTATGTCGTAAGTCTTACAACCAGAATCGTTATATTTGCAGTATGATAAGGTGTTTTTTCCGAGTAGAAACCATAAAAGTGGCAGGAGCAGTCTCTCCTCTTTAAAATATAGATATTCTGTTCCCTACCGAATTTTTATGGTTTTCTCTTATCACTAAAGCGGTCTCTTTTTATGCGAGCATATTTGCGTTAAGTAGACGACGGTAAGCGTTCTTCAATTATGTTTAAATTTCTGGAGTTGGCGATAGGGAGTTTAATGAAAAAATAAGCACGGTAGTATTTAAAATTTCCATCGTGGTTTACCTTCCACTTTTGGAAAGCTCTCACAAGACTAAAATAATACTGTCGTAAATTCCAAATAAATTAATTAATTCACATACATGTGAATTGCGGTCAGACTTTTTTCAACGACCATGCTACCTTTTGATAATAATTTAATAAATACCTGTTGTTTTTACCAGGTGAAAAAGTTTGCTTGAAAATGGTCCTAATAAATGAATGTTCGTAGAATTTAAGGCGGCGATTTTCATTCATCCAGTATTAATTATCCGTTTCGACGAAGAATGGAATTTTTGATATTTTAAAGCTTTGTTTATGTAAGATTTAAGAGATTATGTAAGATGCAGCGTGTAACCCACTGCAATCATTTATATCGTAATTTCTATTAGAGTAATCATTAAACTTTATCTTCGCATTTTTATACTCAAAATAATACTCACTTTTCATTTTTAAATTGTATAAAACCTAATCTTTCTTCTAAGTTATTCAATAGTTATGGTGGACTACTGGATAATATCAAATCATTGTCTATATAATAATGGGATTTCTTTTTTAAATTTCGTTTACATTTGATTTAAATCTGGTTTTTCGATTCAACACTATTGGAACTCTTTCACTTTATAATCTTAAATAAATAGTTAATCAACGCATGGATCTTCTTGAATTTATACCTTATACCATCTATACGCTAAAATTACCATTACAATTTCTTATGTTTGATGCAAAGTATTCTGACAAAGAATTCCAGTTCATTTGGAATTAACCACATGTGTATCTCGTTCTGTGCAACGTTTTCCCCGTTCTGGAACACAGCTCGTCCCTGTTACCGAGAAGCCCACCTCGACGGTTATCTCTTCGAAACAAGCTGCGTCTCATCGTCGACTGAATGATGGCCCTTGTTTCGGCAAACGAGAAAACTTTTGTCTTGAAGCTTTCTCTTATCTGGAAACATGTGCATATATTTTAATTGTTTACTCATTCTTCTTCCGGTTAACCTTTTGCCGTCCTTCCCTTTGTTTTCTGTATGATTCCAGGGCTTTCATTTCACGTTCCCGGAAGGATGTTACGAAATTAAAGGATTATAAATTTTCTATATTTAGGTTTCTTGCTTTTGTTTTTTGGTTGCTTACACAATAGAAGTTGGCCTTTTTCTCCCTGACTTTTGCACCCCTGATTTAAGAATTAGCCCTTGAAAATTTCAGTATTCTTCGAAAACATGAAGTTGCGGGAGAAAGAAAGTTGATGGGAATCACATATAAAAATAATCATGGAGTTATAGCATGTTTGCAATGCCAACCTGGAAAATATATTACTAATTTAAATGATAGTTTATTCAAAGTAACGAGGCATAACTTGTAATGGATAGTATACCTATGTATGTACGTATGTACATTGAGACAGGAGTCCTGTTTAATATTTAATCCTTTACAAACGATAAATCATGTTAAAGAAGATTATATATATATATTCGTAAGACAAGGGAAAATTGACAGTAGCCTAAAATATATAAAAGACAAATGAGGAGGAGAAAGATCACAATTGCCGGAGAAAGAAAGCAATATTTTTACCAAGGTAGAAAATTCCATCCACTTTAAAGAAACACCCACGAAAAGATTGGGGTTTTAAAAACCTGCATAATGGATTGGAAAGTGATCATTAGATTTATCTTTAAGGAGGTTGAGCGAGGGAACAAATAAATAGTATATTTTCTAGCAGAAGATGCTAGCAAATAAGCGATACAGTAGATTACATCTACCTGATTCGACGGATATACAATTAAGTTTGAAAATAGTGATAAGAAGTAATAAAAGTGTTCCAAAAAGTTTGAAGTGATGGTAATACAAGAAAAGTATCTGGACTAAGAAATAAATCTACATTTTATAAGAGTAGTGAAGAAAATTGTTTAGAAAACGAATTGGGTGAATGTTTTCATGATTTAATTTCAAAAAGTCAGACAAGATACACAAAGAAAGGCCGATTAAGTGAACGGAAGATAAATATTTTAATGATATTGTCACTGTCATGTTTCGAAAGTAAAAAGCTGTGACATGGACAGCTTCCAAATGCATATTAATTTTACTTAGTAAACGTGCTTGGGGAACTTAAAATGAAACAAAATAAGAAAGTTTACGTGCGGGAATATGTACGCCTTCGATATCCGTATCATTCTTCAATAAATTTTGTTATAAATGTGCAGCAAAATAGAGCAATTTTGTTTATAATGTACAGAATGCATGTTTCTAAGATTGCTTACAGTTAAAATAGGTGAACCGTTTTTCGAACATACAATTAATTAAAAGAAACACTTCTTCCAAATAGCCCGTTAACTCCATCATTCTCTTCTGAAGAAGGAAAAACGGAGCATTTTGCTAATTGAGTGTACTAGAAAACAAGAGGCGCGAGAGATTACTGTGATCAGTGAAAAGAGTGATTTTTCGATGGGCGAACCCGTCGTAATCGAATCGTGAGCCGATTCGTTCATAATTGAACATTCTGTTAATTTCGAATTCCATCTCTCAAACTCCGTTATCCCCGCGATTTTTTGTTATCCTTGGTTGTAAACGTAAAACACATATTGCCTCTCTGGGAAACTTGAAAAGAGAACAGGCAAAAAACTTGCTAATACGGTTGAAATTTCACGCGCCCGAAGCACACGCTTGAATTCAGGCAATGCGGAAATCACGGAAAAGCAACCGTGACAATGCTCTTGTTTTTCTCCTTAGTTACCCACAAATATCTAAAGAAAACGAAACCGAACTACATGAAGAGTTGGCAAAAGATTCACGCGAACATATTTTGGTTTTCAGGCTCTCGATATTGAAGCCAAAGAAAGAAATAGCCTGAAAAAAGTCTGCTCGAAAGATCAACCCTCTTATCCTCCATATCCGTTTTCGAAATTTCTGCTTTTAAAATATTTTGAAATTGACATATAGAAAAGAACAATTTCACAACCTGAAGTAAACCTGAATTTGATTTCTGCGAGCCCATGAATTCGTTGAATTTGAAAAGACTTCGCAAAAGGTATACTTTTCTATTTCCCCGCAATGCATATCCGCATAGTTTTGCCATCTTCAAATTAATTTTTATTATAACTGTGAAGTTAATATCTAAGAATGATGTAATCCTCGATCCCAATTTATTATTGAAAATATTCCTTTCCTTTCCACAGATGTTCAACGAAAACTTTTATTTCATCAAAAATTAATTGACCTTTTAACTAACAGAATTAAAACTCTTCTTTAAAGATAAAAAATCTTTGTATAAATGTTAATGGGAGGAATAATAATTAATGTTTCACGGCCTTTCAATGAACCTTTCCAAAATGATGATGGGTCTGAATTTGTCTTCCGTTCAAATCCCATTAGAGAATTTTCTGTGACGTAAGTAATTCGGTCGGGCTTCCATTTTCAGCTAGCCAATCACTCCTCTGATACTTAAATATGAAAATGATTTAGAGTATTAAGGTTCTTAACCCTTTAATTCAGTTGTTTTTTATCAACGTAGTTAGCACGCCTGAAGTTTCTTCAAGAGCCGTGATATGGCGTAATAAAAAGGGAATAGCTCTTCAATTGCTGCTGAATAGCTAGGGAACCATAATTTGTTAAGTTGTACTTTTTTCAAAAGAAATGGGATCATATTGTATTTTATAAGGATGTAGATTTTTCGAAAAAATTACATTTTATAGAAGCATTTATCAACCAAACAGAGAAACTAATCTTTGCTGACTATTTAAGTAAACGTTCAGGAGAAAACATTTTTTCTACATAAATTCTAGAAACTGAAAACGGTAAGAACGTCTGCTTTAACTGCTCTCTCCGTAATTGACGATGTATGGCAGTTCAAAAATGTGTTTATCTAAGTGCAGTCAGTATGAGGTAGAAATATTATACAATCCTTATTTCGGCGTAAAATAGAACAATTGCAGATAGGAAATGCCGACCTGGGTAAAAGTGAGAATGCAATTATTGCGCAACAAAAATGAGAAAGAGAAATCAGGCTATTTATTCAGAACGATTATTGTGTTCTTAATGACATAAAAAATACCACGCATTTCGAGTTAATTCTATCTTCTATGTAAGCATTGCTGAATTTCTATAGTAACGCTTCTATAAATTACGTTCATTTCTCCATCCACGTAGTCGTATTTTTCTATATGCCATTTTTATTACCATCGTCATTAAATTCCATTCTATTTTCAGGCCTTTTTGGAAGCTGTTTTGGTATCGATGATTTATTACCTCTGATAGCTTTATATTTCCCTGAAAACGATATTTTGGTATTATTGGCAATTTTCCCATTATTTATACACACGTTCTTTTTATCCAACTCCTACAACTTTATCTCAGCGAAAAAAATGTTTTCTCTGAATTCCGAGTCATACTACCTGCAACCAGATGTTTGCTTTGAAGATGTTTCGGATGCAAGAGCCGAAAATTATCAAGGATGGAATAATAGGTATTTCATCATCAACAAAGGCCAAACTCAGAACCTTATATTCCCATTCTCTGAATTCCGTCGTAAATTTTGCTTTTCCGTGCCTTGTTGTCTTCCATGCGCAATCTTCCATGTCCTCCTATACTCCCTGAGTACATCCTGGAGAAAACGGCTGATGTATCATCTATTCCCCTCAATTTAAATCATCGTCTTTCGCCATGTAAAGATTATTCAGCTCTTCTCACCTAGTCTCTCAACGTAAACTTCCGCAGGGTCGTTGTTTCTAGTTTTCATCAAATGAATGCACAACATAATTTGGCATTTGAGAGGTTATCACTTTTTAGTAACTTATTATTTTTAAAAGAAGGTGCGAAACCTCTTTAAGAAACTCGGCAGGTGATGCAAGGCAATTGAATAAGCGAATCGGAGTTTCTTTTGAGACGATGATCATTGCTGATTGTATGATTTACGAGTAATAATATGTATATGGCGGTTGCACATTTAGATTTACACTTGTGACACGTTAGAAATTGGAAAAAATATATTTAACTTCAGGTTCGTGATATGAGTCGATTCTGAATAAACATAAAGGAAATTAAATCGATTATGCAGTAATTTCATCTGAAAGTCTATTTACAAAATGTATACATAGTTAAAATTACATTTAATTCGATATACAACAAAGCTGTACATAAACTGCAGAGAAATCAAAAAGTTAGTTAAGTTTCAAAATTGTCATCTTCAGATATTCGGACATTAGCATGCAAACTAGATTGTATTTGTATTGTATTTCACTGAGTGCTTTTTCCGTTTCTTAATGTTTCCCTTAGTGCTTCATTCGAGGTCTTACTTTGAGTGCTATTGGTATCATGCTCGTGTAGGAATCGACGATTTTATTTTTAAAATTTACGATTCATTGGAAATGTATTATACCATAAATGTTTTTGAGGAATTTGATATTTGAGTAACACGTTTTGTTTCTCCACGATTTCTTATTATCTACTCTTCCAAGTTTGAGTGTATAAAGGGAGTATGTAATACTTTTCCAAATTTCACATTGAGGCGGAATCTGCTTTATATGTGTGCGGAAATGCTTCATTTCAATAATCATTATTTAAATCTTTCCATTTCTTAATATTAACTTTATTATTAGGTTAACACTGGTTAAACTCGCGAAACACATATTGTTCTCAGCTAGTCCTTGAAGCGAGTGTATTCAATTTATTATTCCCTACTCATTCATAACGGCGAATTGCGATTAACATACTGTGAGGCAGCTTGGAGGGCTGCAACTAACCAATCTCAGAATGTATAACCATTGATGATGAATTGATAAGTATAAGATAAAATATACTACATTTCGGCCCGACATAATTTCAATTTTATTTACCAATTTTGTGGTTTCTAGATCAAAACAAACGGATACCTTTTAGGAAAATACAAGCAAAGGTGATCTTTGTTGAGTAACGCAGAACAGGCATCGCCTAAATGAAATCCAGAGGATTATTTTCTGACAATATATATGGAAATACGTAAATTATTATAAACGAGTAAACAATGGAATTTAGCCTCCTCTTAAGCTTATTATATAGGAGGACATTTTGCTAGCCACTGAATAAGCCAATGATATCCATGATTACTCAAAATTCTTGCCGGAAAAAAGCCTGTGTTTAACGCCATTACTTCATATAATCAAATTTGCCTATTTTTGAAAAAATACCTTCCTATCATTTTAGCCTTTAATTTACGTTAACTGTACTCTTCAAATACAACCATGATCATCCCTCAATTCAAGCAAGTAACATTTTTTTTAGGTCTATAAGAAGAACTTAAAACCTGTTCGCCCAATAATTTGCGTTTTTCGTGGACGAGTGTAATTCGAGGTAATTCAATCCTTCACGCTATTCTCGCCAAAAATGTTAGCTAAATGTTTCCGCTGATTTTCAGGGAACCGTTCTGCAGGAAATTTTCGGGAAACGTTGCAATCGCGTGGGTACTAGTGGTATCATTCCCGTTAGCGAGAGTAATGACCATTCTAAGTTTTTGGGGGAACAATTTGTGACTATGTCATGCCCAATGCTCGTTCACTAAAACACCGTCGGTGAAACGAGTAATTGAAATTTATGGAGGTTCTCCCTTTTAAGAACTTCCTTCTTGCTTAATTATGCTGATTAAGTAAAGTTCAAAAACCTGTTTTCTAAAAGAGAAATGAGTAAATTTCGTTAAGCGATTGATTAAGCCTTAAGTTACGACACTCCATTAAATATATTTATTGCTCAAGTCAAGATGTGAAACAGTGAATTTGCGGCACGTTTGGAAAAGGACTCCCAATGTTCGTTGTGCAATCGATAAAATTATCTTCGTTCGTCGAAACCTTAATGATTCGGAAAATTTACATATTTATAAAAATAGGGAATACCTCATGAATTCTGATCTTGAATTTAACAAATATTTATCCAGAATACTAGATTTGTTTTCTTGTTTTTTTCCTGCTTCTTCAGGTTTGCTTCTCATTCTGCCTTTACCTCTAATGAAGCCTTCATAGATGGCGACATGCGTGTCAGGAAGTATCATATCGTTGATAGTTTTTGGAGTTTTTATAATATTAATAAACAATTCTAATAAAACTGTCGATAAACGTATTAGATAGAAAGGAATGAATTATTATAGTCCAATGCTGCGTACACTTCTTTGGGTTGCTGTATGGCGTATCTCTACAGAGGACATTTCTAATACTTATAATATTCTGTTATTATAAAGGATATTTGACACCCTTAAAAAGAAGTTGGTGAGAATTCCAAATAAAGAATGTGGGCGGTTAAGAACGATGAAATCTTTGAACTTCGTAGACAATGCCATAAATATAGCAGGGCTCCAATCAAGGGCAAGGTTAAGCATTCTTCTACGGCTATGCTTTTCTCGACAACTCAAATTGCTCCTACACTGTGGTGAACAATTACTTCATTCTCACTCCTGCTGTTTCACTCCGCTCTTCCGAAAACCGGCCACCAGTGGACTTTCCTCAAATCGCCTCTTCCCAGAATATAACTGTCGAAACCTCTTCATCCTCTCGGCGCGGCATGTTTCTCCCCTCACCTTCGTCACGGTTCTATTCACTGTATACGAATTTATCAACGAGGCCCACAGCTTTCACAAACACCCTTAACTCTCTTCGCATTTCCGGTCCTTTTTCTTTCAGGTACCTCATCCCATTTTGCCCTCACCCATTCATCTCAGCGAAGATAAAAGAGCTTAAATCTTCCTTTTCATGTTCCTGACGATGGCGTTTACGTGTCGAACAGGTGGTCAATATATTTGCTTTCCAAGAAGTAATTTGTTACTTAAATGTTTTGTAATTTTCGGTTTTTATTGCATTTGGTTTACAATGCCGAAGGGACCGTTAAGAGAGTCCGAAGATGTTCCTTCATCGCTAACGCATTCTTCGGTACCGGTATATCGAAGAATGATTATGAACTTTCCAGCGATGATGATTACTTTGTCTGCATTTTCTGTGCTTTCATTTGGTGTATCGCTTTAGTACAGTAAATCCTTCCGAATGAATAGGGATGATAATATAAAGGTGGTGGAAATAGTATCGTACCCCTTAGCCTAAGGCTGAACAAATCTATAAAAAGTCGATGGTACCGGGACTCGAGGTCTATGAGGCCCGTGGGTTTACGTACATACATGCATAGATTTATACATAAATACATTCGGATGAACTCGCTGCCTTGTCTACAAGGCATCCCGTAAAGCGTTGTGAGACTGTTCGGCGAGGTTTTACGTATTCTTTTACATTAAGTTCCTGCGATCCGCCGTATGGCGTATGTTAGGGAGTATGAAAACACCAAACTCTCCAACTTCCTGATTTGTATACCTTATATCAGGCAAAAGAGACTAGTAAAAGATAAAATTTTTCTGGTTAAAATCTCGCGGAATATGTTTGGCGTCTGTCTTCGAAAATCGCGTTCGCTGAGTACCGGAGTCACGATGTCGCGTAATACATCAGGTAAAGCAGTACTTTAAAATTTCTAAAAAATAACAAAAATGTCATTTATAATTTAAGATTAAAGATATTTTTATATAGATATTTTAGATGACGAATACTATTTTCCTGAGGATTCGTAAGTCCATTAGTAGGGAACCGTTCTTAAAAATTCTTTTAACTTCAATATTAATTAACCAAGATTAGGATTGAGCTAAAGGTGTTAACTTTGCACGGTGAAGTTGTGCGGCTAAATCCCAAGGAATAACTTTGATTGTTCCTTCGTTAAAATAACTTCTCAATGAATTGTTATTAAATACTTCGCTATCCCTTTTGTGTAATATTATTTCTTTCATGCTTGTAGGAAAACATAGAAGGGTAATGGATGCTTAGAGAAGTTGGGTTCTTTTCATTACGATGCAGGTGGAAAGGACTCGGTTTCATCCCTTTTACCTTCAGGAAGCGGCGGTAAACATTCCTATAAGTCGACTAGAGGTAGTCGACCATCATTTAACGAAATAATTAAGTTGCATTCTAAGTCTTCGTTATGTATATCCTTTCAGCCTTTGGACATTTTCCTTGTGTTTCATTACATTAACTCGATTTTTTTCATTACTTCTTGCATCACGGTTTCCAATTTTGCTGCCAAGCAATGAATCCCTTGTCGTGGAGTATTTCAGATATTTTGCAAATGAATCTAAAGTCTTCATATACTAACAGAGCCGCTCTGTGTCGCATTTTTTCTATATTGATGATTAGACCTACATCGGAGTACATACGTACATACATCCATAGCGTATATGCGGGAGGTATTAAGCTATTGATCTCCAAACTTTATTTTTTATGCCTTACCCCTCGGACGTACCCGACGTCACTTCCTGGCGACCGAGAGTAACAGAAAGTTCTCGCGATGGTTTCTGAGAAGTGGAAAATGAACGAAATCGAACGGATGATTCGTGTCATCTCAAAGACGAGGGAGGAGTCATTGTACCAGATGAGATCCCTTTGTGGAGTACAAGATTTTTTCGCGATGTACCGCTTGAAAGGTTTCATCTTCTGCCAAGTGCCGCTTATCAGTATTCAGGGTCAATTTCTCTGCCATTGTGCTCCATTTTTGTAAGCTCTTCACCTTCGTGAATGACCTTGCTTAAAGGAGCCGTTTGCAGACAGAAAACGTAATCGTTACATGCCGTCATCCTCTCCTGTTTCGACAATTTGCACCAAAGATGAGATTAAACGCAGGAAGTTGCCATTTTTGGCAATTTTACGCAACGCGTGGGAATTGAAAATAAAGGAGTAAAATCTTGTTTTCATATATAAAAACAAAGACTAATATATCGCTTTCTTATCCTGGCCTTTTTTGCTCTCCCAGGCAGGCAAAACGCTTTTGCGAAAATAACCAGAATTGAGAAAAGTGATCTTACAGTGTTTCCCAACCTATTGTTCACAGAATGCTGGCGTCCCGCGGAAAACAGCTAACTGTAACATTAGATGTTATAAAAATTTATGTAACCCTAACTTCGATTTTACAGTTTTGTCTTGTAATATCACGCTTTTCTCTTTTGCCTTTCTCGTTTCATCATTTTCGCAGTTTCTTCCTGTTGTCCATCCATTCTCAAACAGACAAAGTTAAATGTTGGGATATCTTTCGTAAATCTCATGCTTTAATTTGTTATTGTAAAATATTTCGAACCGTATAATGAATAATTAAATATTTTAATTGTTAATATATTATAAATCTTTTATGTTTTATTAACTGGAATTGATCTTTCTCTTACAGCCGATATATATTTAAAATGCTGAGCCGGTCAAAATTCATTCAGTAATGTAACAATATTTTCTAAACTCGTCGCTCAGTTATCTGTATTGATTAGAATTGTAAAATAAGGAAATGTGGCGTTTTTCATATACTGTTCTACGCAAATCTGTACCACAGTTCCACCTTTTGCGCCACTTCTTAATTTTAATTTTATATTACAGCATAAACTATTTCTACATCAAAATGTTTTCCATTGTGGATTTTATATCTAGTTATTTTCCCAACTATCCATAGTAATGGAGTCCTTTGACATCTCCTTTTATTTCTGAGAGTTATCTCTCTTTCCGTAGACAATGGAGAGTCTAAACTGAAAATTTTCTCTGATACTTCTCATGGTTTAAATTAATTTGAAGACATTTTCAATAAATATAACTTGATGGACAGCGTAAATGGTGGTATTGACGTACCAATGTAAAGAGCACATTATTTGATTGGCCAATAATTAACGAAGCTCATTCTAAACTTTTCAGCTACCATTCTTTTGATGACTAACCGCATCATCCTGCTCTGCTACTTCCGCTTAAAATGCCCCTTCTCATGATAGTATCAGAAAAAAACTCCAACGACTACAGTTCAGCTCCCATAGCTTCAGATGCGGCTGGATCTTTCTCACACTTACTTCCTAAGAGTTCAAAGAACTATTCCCATCAACAAACATTCGGAAAGCTGGATTCCATTGTCCGCTTTTATATCCATCGATTTCCAACGACCAAACAAGAATGGAGAGAGCGCATTACAATCTTCTGCTGCCAGGTAAAAAAAGGCGTGCAATTCTCCCCGCTCAGCGGCTCATTCCGGAGTTGATATTTCAAGGGGTTCTTAACAGAGGCAATCAAAGAGTGGCCTCGGAATCCTTAAATATTGAATACTTACGACCGAAGATAATCTGCCCTCCGTCCTTTTCTCTCGAATCGGAACGTCCGAATCCAATCGCGTAGCGGAATTCTTTCCTACACCTCCGCCGCGAACGAAATCCTTCCAGATACTTTAAAAAGAACATCTTCCTCCCTTTTTTCTCCTCGCCCACAGCCTTTCTTCCCTTTACGACGCCTTCAAGCCGTTCGAGATACGAAGCCCTCCAACATTATTGCTCCATTGTGTTCGGTCAATCGTAATTCAGAAACGAGACTATTCCATCTTTTCTCCTCACGAGGTATTCCTCGGCAAAAAAACTTGGCGGAATCGAGAGGATATGAAGGAAGCGTGATTTTTTACTATCGATCATCCTGAGATTTTTATCTCGCTTTTGAGATGGACGAGAGGTAAGGTACTTTTTCTCATCGCGTTCGAAATAGTTCGCGTACTTCCTGATGCAGCAGGTGGAGAGCTACTCTTCATTTTCACGGCGGAACTGGATAATGTTTGCTTACAAATCTATAGTAACAACAATTTTTCTACAAACCGTTTCTTTCTTTATATTTTTAGACTAATACCACACAAGCCGCCAGCGGCGCATATTTCTTAAATATTCTATGATAATTTGTACTTTTACATTGAAAATGTCCTTAGAAGTTCTAAAACATATATAATATAAAAAGGACCAATTCGAGCCTGAATTTGCCGAGTCCTTTGTATATAAATTATTATAATAATCCATATGATGCCTCATTCATTGTGAAGATAAAATATTTTAACAGTAGATTATTTCTGTGCTACTACCATAGTTTCGTTAGAAAAGGTTTCCAGAAATATTGGTAAACGCTTTCTTGGAACGGCGATTGAAAAATGATGGCCTTTTTCAATGGTTTTAGCTTTTGATCGCAATCACACGGTCTAATATTGTAGGAAAAAATCTCGTGTTGAATCACAACAAAATCTGCCGATTATGAAAGAACCAAGAAACAGCTGCTACACTAGAAAATCCAGGTTTTTTTCAGGAATATGGATATTTTCAATGTCAAAAATGTGTGTATGGAAGGAATTGGTGCTAATGTTATGCATCGGTATAAATAATCTCTAAGTTTTTGTCTTCTTCAAGAACCAAAATGGACCATTTAAAAGTATTAGGAATACATCTTAAAATGTCTATTTATATTGAGTGATTAAATCACCGACGATGGGATTAATACCGTAAATAATTAGAAAATAAATCTTTGTGATCAATTTTGCATCCCTAGTTAATTCCTTCCGCTCTTTTTTATTTTTCTTGTAGAGGGAACTCGATAAGAAAAGCATTTTATCAGGGAAATGTATGAGAATTAGTGACAATATTAGTGAGTTAATGTATTGCGTCTGAGCATATTAGAAATAATGCTAAATATAAAATCGTTTATAAAAAAACACGGAGAAAAACTTTCCAATTTGGAGATTTCTCCAAATGAACGAACGACACCAACAGCATTCTACATGGAAGTTGACTTATACATGATCATGAAAATAATGTAAATGTTTTAAGAGTAAATATATACCGTATCTATATGCTATTGCCCATTTGAAGTAGGAAACCAATGCATATCAGCTCTGAAATAGTACAGTAAAGTGACCTTAAAGTGAGCTTAATTTAGATTCATTAACTTCAATTTGGTTGTTCCATTTTTCTAGGAATTCGACCTATTCTATAACTACTTACTGAAATCTTTAATTCGAATTCCACCGATTTTCAGGGGAAATTCGAGTCGAAATTTTATCTCTCCACTCTTAAATTACATCTTTAAAAGAGATACATGCTTAAAATTAAAAAAATAAAACAACTCAGCTTCAGCAATAACGCAAGAAGATTTATCACTCACTAAGCTGCGCTGCCTTCAGCGGACCTCCACCCTTTTCTTTACAGCGCGGGTGAGCCCAAAGTCGATGGTTTTGTAAAAGAATGGAGAAGAAAAGAATGGCATTAACGCGAGGAGAAAGGAGGGAAAGAGATTTGGGAACTTTATTTTCCACCCGATCCGCACACCTTTTGCCTCATCCTTCCCGCCCGCGCATTCCATTCCTCCCTTTTATTTTCTCCGGAATGGCAAAGCGACTCGATGGGCGGAGGAGGAAGAAAGCGGCTCTTGAAGTTCCCACCCACACCATACACACTCCACGGATAAAAAATAACTCCCCCTCCCTCCTCTATTCACAGTGGATCATAGTGCGATCACCCGCATTTTGGGGGGAGATTCCTGCGGAGGCCAGGAAAAAAGCGCGGAGGAGTGGGATTTAATATAAAAGTGCCACCGAACCGGACAGCGAAGTGGGGAAGAAGGTGCCAGGTTCGAGAAGTTCGGGAGGCGCCTGTTTGTTTGTTCGATTTTTACTCTCCGCCACCTTTATATTCGCAGCTATTTTGAAGGGAAGGAATGGGCGGGATTTGTTTTTTCGGCCCGATAAATACCGGAACTCTGCCGGAGTCTCGTGGGGGAAAAAGTAAGAAATTTTTCCTAAGGTCTTAAATGGTTTGAAAATTTGTATGGCCAGAATTGTGAAGCGTTATTTTCGGAATTTTCAGTTTTGCGGTCGCCCTCTTGTTTGGTGGTTTCTTTTTGCGTATTTGCGAAAGAATATTTAATTTATATTTGAAGTTCCTGCCATTAAAAGTCATCTGCTTGCAGAGCAACCTGCTTTTAGGTGCGGAGAGATGTAGAATATAAAAAACGCAGGTGGATCGTATTAAATAATTTTATTCGTTACCGCGAAATATTCTAGAAAAAACATGATCTTGTAGAATGGACGTAGAAGTTAAATATTTTCCCAAAACATTTCTTTAATTTAGCCGTGGAATTTTCAGCGAATGTGCTTCTATATTACGGGGAATTGGATTGCGGAAAACGTTTTTACAATTACCTGTACTCTTATGGACAGTTCTCTTATGTGAGTCTCAGCTGGTATTATTAGTACTCGATGTCCTAAAATCTGCCTAAAATACAAGGCAAGTCGACGCGGTATTTTTAGATTTTCGGAAGGCATTCGATAAGGTCCCTCATCATAAATTATTGTAAAAATTAAAAGTTGCAGGAATCAATGCAGAGGTAATAAATTGGACAATGGACCTTCTCTCCGATAGAGAGCAACGCGTAGTACTGGATGTAATTAGTTCTAACGTGGTTATAGTAACCCCGTGCGCCCTTCAGGGTAGCGTAATCGGATCGTTATTATTTTTAGTATACGTACATCAACGACCTTAGCAAGCTTATTGATAGTAAATTTAGGATATTTGCGGACGAAACGGTAATTTACAGGAAAACACAGAGTAGAGAGGATATATTAACCCTATCGAACGATTTAAATAAAATTATGAAATGGTGCGATGATTGACAATTAGAGCTAATTGTAGACAAATGTTCAGTATTTCAGTTCTTCGAAATAAAATCTATTATTAAAGATTATACGTACAGTCTCCGTGGGACAAACTTATTAACAGTAGAGTCAGTGAAATATCTTGGAGTAACTCTCACGAATAACGTAACATGAAGTACTCACATCCATAATATATGCGGAAAAGCACTTAAGAAACTCTGCTTTGTTAAGACAATAGTCGGTCTGAGCGACGAAAAAGTTCGCGAGCGATGTTAGACCTGCGTTAGTTAGACCTCATCTTGAGTATGCGTGCAGTGTATGGGACCCTGTCGATAAGTGTTGTAATCGAGAATTAGAAAAGATGCAGCGATACGTTTTGTGAATAATTGCTGCAATATATCAGTTAGGGTCACTCAGATGCTTCAAGACGCAAGATGGGAATACTTAGAAGTTAATATATTTCAACAAAGGATTAATTTACCGGATAAATTCAGAGAAAGCACGTTCAGAGATGATGTAGCCGATATAATGGGTTCACCATGCTACATAGGCCGTTCCTATACTGCGTGAAAGATCAGGAAAATAGATACTAGAACCAATTGATTCAAGAACTATTTTTTTTCGCGAACGATACGCGGAAGTAATCGATTAGGGAAATATAGTCATGGTGAATGCACCCCCTGCCACACGCTGAAAGGCAGCATGCTGGGTACTAACATAGATATAGACATATGGACATGTTAGCTTTGCCTCACTGTAACCTCATATCTATTTTCTAAGGTCTATTTTCCATGAAACGAAACGAACAGAAGATATCGAATAATAATATGAAAATAAATCCGACGTTTCCATTTCGCTAAGAAATATAAAATTTATTTTAAAGCATTCACGCAATGGGCACTTAGTGAATATTTCAATGCTTTCCTGATTATTTTCTCCGCTCTCCCCACCCTAATTTCCTTCTACCGCTGAGTACCACTGTTCCATATAAGCTGTACTTCTAATGGTGTACAAGCGATTTTTCGAGAATCCAAGATTTGCTAAGAACTTTTAACACCTTCATCTCCTGCATTTCTGACTATATTGCTGGTTGTGAATTGGATGGATATGGTTTATTTTTAATTTGCTCAATTAAAATAATAATGTTTTAATATGAATAGAATATGCACCTCATGATGCAGTCCATTCAATTCGTGATGCAGTCCATTAAATAGGCGCCCTCTACAAGTTACTTTCTCCCCACAAAGATAAAAAGAATTTAAGAAAACCATGCAAAGCAAGCAGAGAATTTTAATTCGAAAACTTTTCGAAGCGAAAGAAATAAATGGCTCGCAATACCGTCGCAATGTGGCTAACATATCTTGACTAGTCTCAGTCGGATTCCTCATAAACGAAGCCGAATTTTTCCCGTTTACTCTGCAAAGCTTCAACTTACAGTTGTACGTATAATTCAACTTCTAACGAGCAGCGGACTCTCAAAAGTCCCAGCCTTATCTCTTATTTCCTTTTGTTTATCTTTCCGCTCGTCCCCGGGGAGGCGAGGACATCGAGTCTTACACCTACTCGCCTGTGTTTCTGCACCTGACCACATTAATCCCGATTATAAATTAGCGCCTTTGATTACGTATCGTGTTGCTCGCTAGTTCGGGAGAAGGGTACTGGAAGGAGAAAAGGAGGACTGAAAGAAGAGTCCACTTTAATACTGTATTCCAGGTCCAGATAGAGCTCGTCTAACGTCTACTTTGTCCGCGAAACTTTATTCTCGTTATGAAGGAGAAAGTTCTTAAACTGCATCATTATTCTTCTTTGAAAAGCCCTTTTTATAAATTTAGTACATGATTTCGTTGAAAAAGTTACAACATAGATGAAATGGAACCACGAGGAAACGCAGTATTCATACGTTCAAAGTTGAACGGTGCTTACTATTTAAGTGACTATAAGTCCCACTGCCACACACAGGAAGCCGGATGGCAGGGTATTAATGTAGATGTAGAATGGTTATATAATAACGCATAACGAATATTCATAGTTGGAGATGTGAATGGCTGTTGGTAAAAATGTTTATTATATAGAGCCGAAATGAAAAACAGGTCTCTCAGGATTACGGAAATAAATTGCCGATTACTTGCGTTATGTCTTATGTTTATAATTAATTATGTATCAGTAAATTCGAGCATGGGTTATCGTTATGTGTTTTAAAAATTCATTCCTTTTAGATTTGCCATATTTTATTGACCATAGATGTTAGAAGTTTTTATTTTATTTCCTCTTTCATTCTCACGTTCCTCGATAGAATCGACAGCTTGGGCAGTGACTTCGTGGTAGAGCTCCATCAGAAGTAGAAGTTATTCTTACTTTTGTTACGTTCCTGGATGAAAATTTCTAAATTAGGACCAATGAAATATAAATCTTAAGAATGAATTTCTAACGGTGCAAGAAAGCCAAAGAACAATGAAGAGTACGTATGTACTCCTGCATTAGTTCTCTAATCTAGTCTTAGCGCAGTTATCTTGTTCCGAATCCTCAGTTATTTTTTTCTTTATGACCCTTCCTTACCTTCGCCGCTGTGGAAGAAAACATCTCCCGAATTCCTGTCCTTCCCTGTTTTGATTCTTACATAGCCATTTTTCCTTTCCTCGCTAACTTATTGCTCATTATTCTTCAGCAGACCGCGCAATGCCCATGCCAAAAATTTTTCTCAACCAGTACGTACATCTGACACTTGATCCGCTTTTTGTAGTATCTCCCCGGAAGACCAGAGGAACTATTGAAGAAACTAATAATTTATTTTTAGACTATAGCAAATTTTATGCTTTATTTTCTTATAATTCACTACACTTTAACGTTATCAAGATTCTTCTTGGGCTGAAGGGATTCAAATGAAAATTAAAAGAAAATGAACAGTTTTTCTTGACCCCAGATGTAAACTCAGGAAGGTGTGCGCTTCGTATACTGCTTTCTGTAGTAAAATACTTTTTAAGTAATGACATCTTGACATGAAATATATTTACAGAAGCCTTAATAGATGGTGGTGGTATATAACCAAGATTTTAATTTTGTCACATATAAATGTTTCTTTCAAATATACAAAAATACACAGAGCTTTTTTTTGTCTCCAAAACCTAATTTGGAGACGGAGCCGCCCTAAGACAACGATTGATACTGTGTTATTTATTGACTTTGTCTCTTACGAATCACATTCCAACCGTTCTTGTGTCAAATTTACAACCATTCATTAGTAACAATTGCTCCACAAACTCGCTCATTTAATTTTTGCTCCCTTCAACAATGACGGTATCATTTAATGTTGAGGTAGCTAATCTTTTACAACAATAATTTATTGTTCATTACTTTGGCAATCTCAGGTGCAAAATTAACAGACATCGAAGATATTTGATTAATTTCGAAATTATTTTGCACCTTATCCGTTTCATGTGCAAAAACACTTCTACATATTAGTTACGTATTTCACGATGTTCATACAACTTTTCGAAATTCAAGTATTGGCGCAAACATAATCGAGCATTGATTGTTGCCTTCTCAAGCTACTGCTTAATTTGTTTGTCATCTGATGTCTGCCATCCATTTTGGTACCAAAAACTAAATATTATGTTGATTTTCGTGAATTTCTTTCTACATCAGCCGAGTTCCTTTTTCTTATAAACTTCTTTCTAATCGGTCCTATTTACAAACTTGGGAACCGTTTTTGTCTTTGATCGTTTAAACAAAGAAAATTCCTCGACGTAACATTTGGAGGAAAATACATTGCCTCAGTACTGCTTTCCCATGTTATATTTCTTTCTAAATTTCCGTTCTTTAGGGAAAACTTTCCGCTCAACTCTCTTGCGTCGAGCTTCATGATTCTTTTTTGCGCTCTTTGAGAAGTTTCCTCATACAGCGACGATTTCCTCTCTTCCACTTTGTTTCTTTTCTCGCCATCGCCCTTCTTCTATTCTCCTTTCTCCTTTTACTCGATTTCTGGCGAACCACTCGGTTCACGTGGTGAGATGCTCTTTTGCTCCTCTTCGCAGTCATTTGTTAGAGCTTGCGATGGATCAGGAGAGGCAGTTGTTAAGGAAAAAGGATTCATTGGTAAAAGGGTTAAGTTGAGAATTACGTACGCCCTAGACCAGAGATTGAAAATTTTCATATATTTGATAAATATGAAGGACTTGCGTAGCAATTTGTTGCCAATTTGTAGACTGAGAGGCTGATATTATCAATTTTATGTCAACGATGAGATTAAGATATTGTAATCGATGTAGATATTCATTAATAATCATATTTTGTTAACCAAATATCATACTTATGATTATAATTCACATTTAATTACTCTGAGTTTTAAGTTTTTTAAGTAAAACATACATAACTAGACTAGTACAGTCAGTTCCGCGTGTAACTTTGGGCACGCGAATCAAAGGTTCCACCCCAGCCATAGGTAAGCGGAACATTAATGTCTTCAGTAGTTTTTTCATACATTTTTGTTTAATCCGAATTTAGGAAACCAATCCTCAAAATCTCGTCATGCATTCCTCCTTTGTTTCCTTGATGAATTACGAAATTTTATATTCGTATTATTAAAACACGCCATCTTGTGTTTATGTAAGGAAATGTTTAACTCCTCTATGAAATCCATGAAAGTAGCCGATATTTACGTTAACTATAATGTAGTTATTTATTGTAAACGTTGTCGTTTACTGTCACCGGTTGGTGATTGCAAAATTGCATGGGTTACGACTGATTCTGTCAACTTTTCACTTATATTTTGACGAATCGTTTCAGTCGTCTTTCCACAATTGTTGTGCGAAGAAATCAGTCTAAGAAATCAGAGTGATTCTCCAACAACACCGACTTTCAGAGTGCATGTATGTGAATAGACTTGGATTTTAATATGATTTAATTGCTCCGATTCAGACGATGGTTCTCGGAATGAGATTCTATTTAGTAAGCGGATCGTTAATGTGAAATATTCTCTCTAACGCAATGGTAAAGGCAACTGTTTTAAAATCTACTCGATCTCCAAAAATTCTGTTTTTCCGCTCATTTAAGAGTTGCAGGAGATTGAATACCCTTATAAACATTAAAAGAGTGTCAAAAGCTGTGAAAAGAAAATGAAGGAAATTTAAATCAACATAAAATAGTGGCGGGTTTAGAAATGGTTTTTCTTTCGCACGCCGAGTTTTTGGAGATAAGTAATGTAAGTAAGTAATGAAAACTGAAGCTCCCTGGAATTAGACTAACGTGAACATTCAGTTTACTTGCTTTTCTGTTTAAACCATTTCATTTTATTAATTTATATAGCTCTAAATCTCTTAATGGACGTGGGTGATAAAGGAGAGAAGTTTTATAAAACGGATCTCTCTGCTTCTACTTCCTTTCTTTGAGCTTCAAAGAATGAAGTTAGTATCAGTTTCGTCTGACGATAATTTTTTATTTTAAGTTGGTTCAAAATAGGTTATTATTTACCAAAATTACTTATAAAATTTTCAAGATCTCTTCATTGGGGATTAACGTTACCTCCTACATTTATCGTGATTGGAAAAATTCTCGCTCCAAAGCAAAAATATCAAGATCGCCGATTAACACAACTCACGATTACGATTGATCCATGCCAACAGAAATTTATGGCTTGTTACAGAGCATCAAATAACATTAAAATTAACGGTTTTTTATGCATAAAATACAATCAACAGCATACCAAATCTGAGGGTGCGTGATTCGTACCGGAACTTTTGCACGAATGCAAAATATTTATAGCTAAAGTATGTACTAAGCTTTTTCATAAATATAAAATACCTTATCGTTGATTGATACTTTACCAGTTTAAGATTAACGTGTGTTAAAGAAAGAACTTTTCCTTTTTGGAATTGTTTTTTGAATTTGCTACACTAACGTGAAAGCGTCGCTAAATGGCTCTCCGGCACAAATTAGGAATCCTAAGGTAAAAAGGAGACCAGGAGGAAGATTAAGATTACTCAGCAAGTTGAGAACAAGTATTTTCTCGAAAGAAATAGAAGTGATCTTAGGTAACTTCCATTACATCGGACGTTCAGTTTAAGGAAAAAATCGAGAGGGATAGATGAAAGTATGCAATGATCTCTCAACTCCTTTTTTACAGTGAATAGACTGACCAGAAGCAAAGAGGAATATTCATTATTGAATATAAAACTATCCCTCTGTGTTCGATCAATGTACACCTGAGTGATGTGTGGATCTCTCATCTATAAAATTATTTTATGGGCCTAGGGAGGAACCGTTCTTGGTGGAAATCGGCTAATTGTAATCGGAAATTGGATTAAATTTTTTGTACAAATTGCGTTTCTATATTCCGGCTACGAGTTTTATTATTCACCAGCAATATTTACTATTCAATAATCGGAAAAATTCATTTCACCTGCGAACAATTTCAGTTTTCTTTGTCGCTGTTTTTGCCGTGAGAAAAGCACAAATAGTTTCAAAACGTGAACAACCGCGTGAAGCGAAATTGCTCCGAAAGAAGTAGCGCGGAATGTGTTTCGGGAAGGAATGGAGGTGCCAACGGGTGCTCGTAAATACTATTATGGATTAGGAGATGGTTATAACCATGACCTCGGCCTGTGTCAACAAGGAAAGGCTTTTATAATCAGTCGCTTTCCTTGGAATGGAATGAAATTCTTAGTCTTTCGTCTAAGGAATGCTTCTACCGCTCACCCAAGCCGAACTCCACGCATTTTCTCTCTTCCTCTTTCGTCGCCGTCCTTTATTCGTTCTTTCTATTGCTACCTTCCTTTTGTCTCCCGTCCTGCTCTCCCTTCTTCTGAAAGGAATGCTTATCTTCGAATGCAAACCTCAAATAGTAGTACTCTTGTGAACTCGAGCGGTTATTCACCTGCATTTATCTCTCAAATCTAATAATAGAATGTCGATTTCTTTAAATGAATTGATGATCTAAATTCGTTTTCGAAACAATATGCATGTAAAACTGATTAATTCATTCTTTGCATGCCTCTTGGTTAATAAGCTGCTCCTTATGTGAACTTATTTATCTGCGCGTATAGTGTAGTAGTGTATTTATACTCTATAGTCGGTTGAACTACTGTCGCATTTTGCAGTTAAAGAATTCTTATAATTTGCAATTGAAGTACGCATTGCTCAAAAAGAGACGATCGCACATTTACTGTTTTTTTGAGGGTAGATTCGAACCATCAAAATACGATCCTGCCCAGATTACTTCCAATCATATTCCAAAAACCAACGTTGAAGAAACTTCTCTAGAAGTCTGATTACTAAAATTACGTTCTTTCACTCATGTAGATTAATCGTTTGAAAGAAAAATAAGTATGTAGGACAGTGTTATGAGATGAAATTTCATTAGGGATTTATATTACGGTATTCAAAACAATGGTATTTCGACTCCTCGTTCATTCCTTTTGAATTATCCATTGTATTTTCATTCTCCAATGCTTGCCTCTTCTTCCAATGCACTTTTTCCGGGTGCTAAATGACGGAAACTAAAAGAGTCGCTCTCATTGACGAGTTCCTGTGAATTAGGAGAGCAAATCTTCAAAACGTCCTCCTTTTTCTTGATCATTATCGGAGTCCCTCTGACAGAGAGCGCCATCCTTCCTTCAAAACTCTTAAAAATACTTATGTATTCATTTCGGCGAACGTTCTCACTGTGTGTAAACAAATTGGTGGAGCCAAAACATGTGGTGGACCAGAAATGGGCATCCTCTAACTTGTTCCTCGCTTTTCTAATTATGACCAGAATGCAAACTTTTAAGGTGAAAAATCTCTTTCGTTTTCTTTTCTTTAACATATTTTTACATTTAAAATGTTTTCCTTAATCAAGCATATTTGTATTCATCAACATTTTATCGTCCCATTTTAATATTTATCACGGTATTTCTTACGATAACAAGGTATTTTCTCTTGATTAATGAAGTTTAAACTGTATTGGATTTGCATGTTTTAGTCACATAGTCGGTGACTATATTCAGTCCATCTTCATTGCAAAATGTTTTACTTAAGGCATTACAGCGATAAACCTCTCTTTCTTCATGCTTTATCGTATATTTACATTCACTTTCAGATCTATTAAATCCACGAATTAACGATATTTTTCCAAATATATTTGGAAATATAAAATTCCAGCGTTCTGTTTCCTGAAATTATTTTCGATCTCATAAGTCTGCTAGTGTAAAGAGTTGATATCCTTGTCTGTTTCTCTCATTACTATATTCCTCTAGAATTTTGAATTCGAATCAAATGTTACCTTATTTTACATAATAGCCCCTTATTTATTTCGAAAGGTGAATATTCTCTTACATTACCTTCCTTTTCACATTCTTGCTTTCTAGTTTACTTTCCTTTCTAAATGCATAAATCAGGGCATTACTACCTTTTCGCCGTTAATCTTTTCGAATAAAATGACAGTTTCCTCGCGGTTTTTGAGGAAATATTGCTCTTTGAAAGAATTTCACAACTTTGGTCCAAGGTGAGCTGGAAAAAACGTTTTGAATTCCTAGTTTTGTCGTGGCTCGAGTTTTACTGCCTTCACTATCTCAGATTGCTCCTGAGGTTGGACGGCGGCAATATTTTATATAATTATATATGAAGGAGCGAATCTAATTCAAATTTGTGGCTAAAATTTCAAAGCACGGTAGTTATTGTATTCATATCCCTCAGTCGCAATATAAACTGAGAAAAACTATGGAAGTTTCCCTCTCTCTTTGATTTTGTTCCCTTGGCGTTAGGAAAGCAAACATATGAATTATTTGACGCGAGATTGCGTTAAGTCGTTCGGAACATACGTGCCGATAAATGAAAATGCAACGTATAAAATATCCATAGGGAAACACGCATGCATAAATAAATTAAATGGAAAGAATGCTGTTTCCGAAGCATCTGGGAAATATATTTCATATCTCTAAATGTGCACTTCTTTTACGAGCGTTATAAAAATCATCTCAACCATATTGAAATTTGAAAATGATTTCACAATATATTTTTTAGATGCTCACTTTCAAGCAAGATAAAAAAGCGAACTAGAAAACTAATAAAAAATACTCCATGAGAAAAGCTTTTTCTAAACCACAAGAATATTACAATGCACGACCATGGTTTCGTAGCGTCGCTACATCATCAGGTCTAGTAAACGCTTTTCTCGTGGAGTTTTTCCGCATTAATAAGTACCACAAAGTTACGCCTGATTCTGTATAATTTAGAAAAGAAATATTTTTTCTGGATGAATATCGCAATCAAGAAAACGTAAAAATTTTAAATAACCCATTATTAAACTTTTCAAATCTGCTTTATGACCCCTTATCTAAAAACTCCGTAACAAAGATACCAATTAAGCCTCGTAAACTTACGTATTGGGACATCAATTTATCCTAGCTACATTGGTCGATATAAGGAAATTAGTTTGCTTTTGAAATAAACCCACAAACAAGGATGTTTAAATGCTTTGTTGAATGTATTTCACATTATGCTCGATGATATCATTATTTTTCCGGAAAATTTGCTTCTGGATGTTCTAAATGAATTTATATGTTTTACAATCTGCCTTTAGGATTCGTGTACCCTCTGTATTTAAGTAAATTTTTCATTCATGAATGGTTCTTTGTTTATGACGTAGTAACTATACGATTTATGTGCAGGTTCGGTAACCTTCAACGCGCTTTAAAAGGCTCTATTATTCAAACTAGAACCGAATCCATATTCATCCAATCATTCAGCATGAGAAACAAGAAACCGAGTTCAGTTGAAAGTGTATGTAACGCAACATTGTTTCCCTTCGAACGATTCTATTCCCTTCTCAACCGTATTTCTTCCTACCTGAAAAGGAAACTAAAGCAGTGCCTCTAACGCGTCCATCGAGTCATAAATCGCCTCGCCGCGGGTATTGTTTGAACTGGATTAGATGATGTTACATCTCCGCGCCGGAATATTTATCGCCTGTTATAAAATCGAGTTCCCTTTTGGCGACGTTAAAGTATTGAACGAGCGCGGAATTACGAGTACATTTAAGTGACCCTTTCAAGTGGGCGCGATGTGTTTTCGAGGGATTAGATATAAGACAGGGCTTCGAGTCGCGACCCCTGCACGACTTCAAGCTGTGAGCTTGATGCGCAATCCATGAATTATCTCCGTGAACGTCAGTCCACTCTCTCTATGGACTCCATCAAGTCCCTCTCCCCCTGCCCACACCTCTCCCTCACAGATCTTATGCATAATACGCTCGCTTTATTGATGATCCCACTTCCATGCTCCTGAGCTATCGCGTAGGATCGCTTGAATGAGGGAGTTCTAATTCACCTTTATCAATTTTACATTTACGTTCATCTTTCATCGGGTAGGATTTATCACTTTCGACTCTCTCTTCTCTCTCCGATAAAACCATTAATTACTTCTCTTTCCTTCGCTACGTCGATAAATCACGGGTGCCCTTTCCGTTAAATTTTTAGCGCCATTTAAGTTTTTAATGCAATTATGTTCCTTTTAGTCACCGTGGAGTAAGTGGCTGGTGATTGCTCCATCGTGTTCCAATTAGCGATAGGAATGAGCGGTTAAGCTTTTTGAAGGGTCTCGTCCGACTGTTTATGGCTGCCTGATTACGAAACGGTGTACGTACGTTTAGGAAATGTAAAGGCTGCTGAATTGTGTTAGACGGACTTTAATATTGTAGGGCTCAAGAATTGCCAAGCGGGGTGCGCGTTCGCCGTTGATGGAAGCGGTCCCGGGTTCGATTCCTGGTGGGGGTCCATATATGCGAAGTGACCTTCGTTGTCGAAGCACTTTTTAAAATTGTACCACTACTTTGATATCGTAATCGTGGTTATAAATCGCATTTCCAGTGTAAAATAGCTGTTGAAGGAATTTCTGTAACTGTTTAATTTACATTTAATGAATTCGTCTTATGAATTTGTTATTAATATTAATTATATGTTTATTGAATCAAAACTGTTAATATAATAGATGCTTAATCCACGTCACGGTGTAGTTATATGTTTGTTATCAGTAATTGAAAGTAAGAAGGAATATAAAATTAGGGAATTGTTTTAATAGAAGAGTAAAAGTCCTTATCTACTCCAAATTATTCGCTGTTATATAGTGTTCGCGTATTTATGACGCATCTGGAGCCTTTTTACACGATACGAGTAACTTGTGTAGAAATAGGTCTTCAGTTTTCTATCGTTGAACACATAGATCTAACATAATGCTCCATGATTGCTTACCTTCTCTATGAATCACAGCTGAAGATTCTCTTATGTGGCATCCAATATATTCGCTAATTTCGTCATAAGTACATTTCTCTGAGTATTCCCGTCGCTTCCATCGCGAAATAATAAGCTTGCTTCTCTCCTTAGGATACACCATCCATCAGAATCACTCTACCCAAAATCTATCCCTCCGATCTCAACTCTATCCCTTAGAGTTGTTTATCCTTTTTCCTTTGGAAAGCCGTCTGTCAGCGCGGAGAATTAAAGGATCTCGTTTTCTTGCCGCTTTGGAATCTGAATAGATCTTTCCACGCTTACGCACTTCCTCCATTCCTTCCGGTAAATCCTTGCGATTCCATCCGACACATTCCTCTCACCTCGTTCTCGATCTCCGTTCCTTGCGTTCCGATGATGCGTTTGTCTGAACCCATCTTGCGACCTCATAAAGCAAACACGAACTTAGGAATGCACGACCCTTGGCGGATACTGAAAGAATTGCGAAAGCGGAAATGATACGCCGGCATCGAGGGTAAAGCCTGCTATGAAATTGCCTTTTAATCCCATATTATATATCTAACTGTAAGCTGACCTGCTAACTAATTAAGCAGGAACAATGCTGAGCGATTTTTAGTTAATTTTGTTTCCTTAACGTAAGAGGATGCTCATCCATTATGATGTTGGCATGAGGCCAATTTTCAAGTTACCTTTAGAATAATTGCAAATAAAAGAATCATAAGTACAATATATTCAATGTTTTCCTAATCTACGTAAGGATTTATTTGTATGAATTTAGATATGGACTAGCGTTTTGATACTTCCTTAGTATATTTCTATAAATATAATTGTTTATATGAATGTCAAGATTAAACCATAATTCGTCTAGGATAAACAAATGATTCATTCGTCGTATAAATGTTGCGGAATTAATGATTGTCTTTTTGACTTTAGCTGGAAGATAAACTAAAAAACTTTTAATTTAACCTAAACCCTTTTCCTTGTCTCTTAATTAAAGTTCTGTTACTCGTAGAAATCATATTTTTTAGAATTTATTAAAACAAGTGGAGAATAATTGTGAATTATTTTACATATTTTAAGTTTGCGCTAGCTATTTCTTACCGATCAGTTTAGCAGTATAACCGCGATGAAAAACTATCCGGTATCATTTAAATTATTTTTTTCCAAAAACGCAAGTTATGCTATCGTTTGGTCTGTCCATAGGTTTTCTACGATAGGTTTCTAATTAGCTTAAACTCCGATTTGTCGCTTTATCGCTACATGTGGAACCCCTAGTGGTATCAGGATTTTTCCTATTTATTTCTTCGTATGTACCTTAATTGAACTTTGTTTCATTGTTTCTATTCGATATTACCTTACAGATATTCTGTCAAGTGTAATCATTGGTTTATTATTTCAAATATCCACAGCTAACTATTTGCGAATCAGAAACTCACTATTTCACCATCAGTGGTCGTACAACTAAAACAGAAGTGACGTAAACCCAGCCCAACCCTATCCAATTAACAAATGACGCGATGCCAGAAAGATGCAGGGGTACACATACATCAGGGCGCGAAAAGGCATACCTCCAGGTTAAATAGGAGAGGAGAAATTACTCTTTCATGGTAGTAATCACTTATTTACGCGATGCGTCACTCTGATAACCCACACGGAGCATAATCTGACACTAATTTGATTTCGGACCTCTATGCCACATTTTTCAATGCTTCAAGCCGAGGAATTTTTTCATCCCCGGGCAAATAAAAGACGCGCGCCGCGTATATTAAAGGGGCCGAAGATTCAACGCCTCGGAAGAAAGTGGACGAGAAGAAAAAATATGCAAATGCTCCTCTCGCAAAATGCGATCATCGCATAGTCTAGAGATGACCCCTTCGTGGAACCTCTCGACTCTTAGGAAATACGCCCGAGATGGAAAAGGAGGGTCTTTAAAACGCACTACGCCCACCTGGAAACAGGTGTCAGATCTCTCATTTCTCAGGAACAATGGAGTGATTAGCAGAAGGGATCGAATCCACGTGTCTTTCCATAAGGTCTTCGACGACCTAGGCGGGGGATCGAACGCCTAGAAAGGCTGTGAACATGGCATCTTTCAAGGCAGAGAGGTGATAAGAGAAAGGTCAAGAGCTCCGGTGTTTCCCTCTATGGAAACGTGAAGGGGAAGGCGGGTGTGTGGTAAGGCCAAGTTCATGTGGGTGGTAACCTTACGCAAAAAGAGAATTTCGTAGGTGTTTGGAGGAGTCCCTTGAGATGAAGTAGCGCCCAATTTTTAAAGAAAAATTTTGGAGGATTTTCAGCTAGGATAAGTTTTTAATTCATTATGGAGAAGGAGGATTAAAATTACGATGTTCCTGAGTGCTATGTTGTTAACTTCTTTTTCTCGTGGTGGCCAATTCAAAGATCATAATCAGAGTGCTATTCAGAGTCCTAAAACAGCGGTTGCCGAGCCAAGAATGATTACATCACGCTCGTGAGGCTTTATTATGCCCAGGAGTTAGGAACGGTCATTAATGATTTTCGCCGCGCGAACAGGAGTTGGAGCTGAAGGAAGTTGAATACAATGAAATATTAACGCTTACGTCAGTTAGGGTAATCTAAAATTGCAGAAATTCCCAAGTTTGAGAGATATCTTCAGCTTTTATATCAAACGCTCTTTATGATACTGATATCATGAAATAGTTCTCATCTCTTTCTTATGAACTAAAAACATATTGATCAAATGTTCGTAAATTTTTTAAATATATTTTTTCTAACCAAAAATCTCTTGCGTTGGCAAAAGTCAACCATAAACTGAGATTATGTCCAGTTCCTTCCTGAAATTAAATGCTGACATAAAATAATTAATTATTTAATTAATTCGAAGCAGAATACTTTTAAATGAGCATGTAAGTCTACCCAAAAAAGTTAATACATTTTTTAATGATTAACTGCAATATTATCTGGAATTGGATGTTTCGTAAGAGAACTCTTAGCCAAATGTAATCGAATATTTTCTTCGTCACACTCTACTTTGTTTCTCATACATTTTCCAATATTATCGAGGAATCCAAAGACAATGCTGTACACCTATCCATCGAATAAAATACTTGCTTCGATGTCTCAGTCGTAAATTTTAGGGACAAATTTGACTTTCATAATCAGATGGCTTAGATATAAGAAGGAATTTCATAGCTCCAATCTCGCTCGCAATAAAGACGTTTCTATTCTATTCCTGAAAACTGAAACGCGTATATACACGCTGAAGTTGTTTTTCAAGGATTCAGACTTCTGGCTGTTGTCTAATTAATCCAAAATTGTTAACTTCAGCTATCGTCCTTATTTCCTAAATGATCACTCCACAGAAATAGTATCCTCGAGATGAAACTTTATCTATTTTTCTCTTCTGAAATAAGTTATGATAGCACTCTATATTTTATTCCGTTTGCTGTCTCCTTACAAGTCACACAAGTGACAGGAAAGATATACGCAAATGCGGCTGCTAGATTTCCCTCACGCGTGGTCTATCGACAAACATGATTGGGAAACATAGCTCCAAATAATGTTACCATTTATCTCTCTCTGAGCATTTTCCGGATCAGCCCGAGTTGTTCGAAACTATGTTCACGTCGATAGATTGAGTGTGTGCTGATTTAATTTATTGCATCTCTCTCTCTATCCCCATCACCTCACCAACTCTCGCCAGCGCTCTTTTCCTTGAGGTAAAGAAATCGCGCCATCTCCGCTACGAAGGTAAAATCGCTCAAGTATGTCTACGTATATATCCAAATGGAAGTAGTAATTCGAGCCTTGTTGCCGCTGCTATGAGACCAATGCGCCAGATTTTTAACTTATTTATTGTTGTGGTCTGTCAATATAGTCTGTCTGTAATCCCGGAAGCTGGTTTGAACCTCATTTCCACCACCTTCAGCTATGAAAACCTTCGGAGGAGGGACCTAAGCGACTACTAGTAGGCAAAATGAGTTTGCCAATGCTTTCCTCTCTGAGACAGAATGCTATAAGCGGAACAAGTTCATGTCAAA
The DNA here is from genome assembly GCA_000376725.2 of Ladona fulva. Taxonomy (NCBI): domain Eukaryota; kingdom Metazoa; phylum Arthropoda; class Insecta; order Odonata; family Libellulidae; genus Ladona; species Ladona fulva. Next base: position 871,707 of record KZ308342.1, on the reverse strand, counting down.
GAAGCACAATGATTCTAAATGTAACACTTTTCAGTGCAATAAGATAGACCTTAACCATTAACCAACCGAATTTCCGTATTTATTTGAAATAAGAGTTTTTCGTATATGTAAGTTTCCGAAACCTGAACAAATGAAAATCATTTATCCTAAACAAGCCAAATCCAAGGCGTAAATCGCAGGTCTCAATTTTGCCTGTATGTGTATGTTTATGTACATTCGTATCCTCTCATCACATGTTTGATTTTTCGAGAATAAATGACTACCAAAATTATTAATTGAAAACTGAAGAGGTATTAGATTCTTCAGTTCTATGTAGGAGGAAATTAGCTGTGGAGAGTTAGTTTTAAAGTAGTATAACTGCAATTGAAACACCGCTGCACTTAGATGAGGATATTTTTGATTAAGGATGCCTTCGTAGACCATGATATTCATTTGAGAAATTAATGGGTTGCGGTGGGTAAATGTCATATTTTTGGATGTTCGTTGATGTTTTATTACTGCCAAGATATTGTGCTAGTCGTTAACCGTAAACCATGAAATGAACTGCCACTTTAAATCAATAGTGTAGTATCAAAAACATTTCATCTTACGCAAACGTTAATTTTCGTGTGCATAATTATTGTTTTTAAAAATGAGAAGCTCTCTGAAATTGGAACATGTCATTCAATTCAATTCTCCTCTCTATGGTTCGAGTAAATAATAATTGCTAAGAACTGCAAGAAGGGAGTTCGTGTACAATCGTTATCATTTCTTTCTTATATTACTTCAGTCAAGAATTGCACTAATCGCAAATTTAGATCTAACTGAATCTTTTATGATTCCACTGCCTTAAACTATTGCCTTTGAATGGTAGCACTTTGAGGAATAAATTATTAGTTGTAAGTAAGCAACATGGATATAAAGGATATTCACTTAAGCTTATATACTTCATGAAGATCCTTGTTAATTTATGCATTGTATATGATGTTCGGATTTTATTCTATAAGTTTTCCTTTCCTTAAAAAAAAATGTTTAGGCTTAGATCCAGATCCTAAAACAGACTAAACCTATGGTAGATCTCATAGTATAGTATAATAACTGTTAATTTTGGACTAGAGATTTTGTTGTGATACTTTTACGATTGACATTCCTTAGCTTGAGGAAAGGTGTATATAATTTTCTCAGAAAAGACGTGCGGCTGAATCCCAAAGAATAAAAAGTGTGAAAAATAGCGACGTGACTGGAACTCCAATACAAGTCGGGTCAAGCGACTGGGTTCGAGTCCCAGTTATGTCGCTATTTTTCACACTTGCAATTCCATGCTTGTAATAGCAGTAGTATTGTTAAAAGTGCTTCGACTGCTAAGGTCATTTTAACGTAGGCTCCGACCGGGAATCGAACCCGGGACCGCTTTCATTGATGTCGAACGCGTTGCTCACTTGGATATCCGGGAGCCAAAGCCTTTTCTTATTTCATAAAGAAAATCGGGCATTCGTGAGCATTTAAAAATGTTTTATATTTTTTTTACATTCATTTACATAATTAGAAGTTTGAATGATTATTTTTGTCTTTTGATGATTGTGTCTATTAATTATCAAAATAAGTTCTCAAAAATTTGAAAATGCACTGTTGAAACACTATTCATTGCAACATTTCCTCTAGGTTCCAAACAAAACAACGGAAATAAATGCTGCAGCTGGTTTACGTAGTTATTTATTCTCTCTCCCACTATGATAACACCTGAGGCGTTTTGAAACCTTCGGAAACATAACAGAGTGCTTACATGAGACGAATGATTTTCCAATGTAACCGCAAACCTGTTTCTCTTTCGTTTCCAATCCTAATTCATGAATGGGTGTTTCGCGAGGCACCCGAAAAAATACACGTCTTCCTCGTGGTACCAGTCACAAGTATTGGAATTCTCTTCCTGCCTCGCAGATTTTGGGGATATGAACTCTTTCAGCTCGGTTTCACAGCACATTATCCGAAAGGAATACAACCAACTCGCCATGACTTACATCCTCCCGCCTCTTAAATCGCGCATAATCTCCAGGCCGTTCAAAGCAACTCTGTTGCACGCGTTTGGTAACAGGAGCCTCTTTGTCCATAACTAAAAGGCAAAAATTCGCATAATCTTCCCCTGTCTCTTCGGAATCTTACGGTGACACGTCTCCTCTGTTTACAGTCTCTTCTTCAACTCTTTATTTATGCGAGCTGGAACTCCTCCGTTTTCTTCTCATACACTTCCCATCGCACGGACACCGTTTTGAACGGACGAATCCGAAAACTTTTTTAAGCCTTCTTTATGATGGTCCTGTTCACTTTTTACGCGCCCTCGACATCCACGCATTACTGCCTCAGAGGTCTCTCGCGAGGAGAGAAAAGTTCTAGGAGTTATATCCCGCACCAAAGCTCTTAGCCTTCCACATTTCTCTCTCAGCTATTCCTTTTTTATCTATTACTCATCCCCTTTTTTCCTTCAGTCGACCTCTCCTTCTAACCTTTCCTTTCCTTTCGTTATTTTAGTTTGTATTCCTTGCTATATTTCTACGTATGCATTATTCATTCCCTCTCCCTACTATATCATCTCTTATGTTAAACTGTATCATTCATTTAGAATAGCTATTAAAATTCTCTTTACTAACCTAATTCTGTATCTCTTTACTAATATAGCTTTTTTATGAATGTTATTCTTCATCCTAATTGTCTATTTCATGTTACCATTAACACACTTCTAGATCTGGCTTCATGAAGCCAATTTAGTTTCCGAAGTAAATTATAGTCACGATTCTTATCACATCATAAGGGAAGAGAGTAAGTACTACATTGACAGGTTTGCGTTGAAGGGAAAAATGTACGTTGCTAAGGCGATCCTCATTAAAGAAACAGAAGATCCGGTGTATTGTGTTCGCAATTCCAATTCTATACTTCATTTCTGATTTATTCGATTACCAATTCTCAATTCTTTTTCTTCAGTTGATTCGCCAAATCGAAAATTCTTCGTATTCGATTCGATTAATGCAAAGATCATCACAAGTATACAAAGTAATATAACCTAACCAGTACTCTAACCAATCCGCAGTGGCGGAGTGGTTAGAGTGCTGGCGCTCCAACACCAAGGTCCAGGGTTCGAGTCCTGGCTAATTTTTATTTTTCCGGTTCGGAAATTGTTGTTTCTGTTCATAATAAGTATTAAAATAGATGTGATTGGGACCCTCTTGTTTCCATTACAGTAAAATAATGATAATAATGATCGAAGAGCAAAACTCGGGGTGACTATTTCACAAGATTTTTGTAAAATAAAATGAACAGTATAAGAAGATAAGTCAGGTCGACCAGGGCAAGTCGGTTTTACTTATTAAAGTGAAAACTGTATATAACGGAATCTGTATACTGTTTCGCTGTAATTTTAATTTTAAATTGATGCAACAGGAAAGATTAGTTTAAGAGAAGGCATCCACAAAATATGAATGCTGTTTTAAATTAAAAGATAATCTCAATTTTCCTTAACGTATTCTCATATTTTTATAAATTCGTTATCTCTCTCATCAATTACTTCTTCGCCATCTTCCTGAATCCTTTTCCTTGTCTCGGAAGATATTAACCCCTTATTATTTATATCTTTGTGCGGCTCAGTTTAAGTGTCCTTCGCCGAGCTATTTCCTTCAATTTCCGCTTGAAATTCCCTTCAAGGACTGCGAATGGAGGAAGCTTTGAGCCCTCTTGCGTTGGCCAGATATGTCAATGGTATTTCCGGAGTTTTCGGAGAGAAGCGTTCACCTGTGTCATCATTTTCTTTTTATTACGTAGGAATAGGTTGCGAAATAAAAGGCCGACCATTTAGGGCGTCCTTGCGACTTCCGGTCAGAGCGAATATCTCGCATGGCTAGATCATCCCCGACCTATTCGGAGATAAATCTCTCGGATGAATGTTCGGCAGGAAAGGAAAACTTCTTCTTTGACTTCGCAGTGAATAACCGCCCCATTCTGAAGCTTAGGAACGGTTCTTCCAGTCTAATCGTAAATTATTTATCTCTTAAAATGCATTGGATTTCCATGATGGTTTCGGTCCCGTAAACATGTAAATTTTCTTATTACTCCAGACCTATTTCTTCCTTAAAATATAACCTCGCATGAAAATCACACTATTGACGGTTAAGCACATACCCAAAATTAACCTTTTTACGAGTAATTTTTCGTCTCAGCTACATATTCTCTTAATAATTGTGTTAAGTAAGAATTTTCGAAGAATTTCATGCAGGCAGAGTAACTTAAAAATATCGATCGGTAAGGGAAAGCAGCTTCAAGATATTAGTAGCACATAAATAATATCAAAATGTATTGAAAGATGAGAGTAAGTATAAGAAGAACATAAAGTGTGTTGCCAATTTCTTTGGAAACTGGACATAAAATTGATTCTTGCATTGTATCCTTCCTTGTAATTTAATAGAGATTTTGTAAGGTATATCGTACTTAAAATTTCCTTCGAAATATTCGGAGTTGATCCTTACCTAGAAACTTCATGTCATCTTTGATTTACAATTAATTCTTATTTCAATCATCCAGTCTTATTCATCGTTTTAAGTGATTTCCTCTTTGAGGATATTTTTAATCTATACATGATCTCTACCATCATTTATTCATTTCATATTTTCATCACAAACTTCGTTTAAATCTTTGAAGATGAACCTTAGTTAACGTTAACCCATCTTATCGTCCATTTGCGTGATATATCAAGAATGAGAATTTTATTTAGATGCATGTTAATTAACGCTTACTTCTCTATTTCAGGTAATCTCACCGCCCTTCAATCATTCTGCCATTTCATGAACTAAATGTAGCGTTGGGTCGTCCTTAACCTGTTGAAGAGAGTACTATGTTAATGGAAAAATCACAATAAAATTGGTAAGCTTCCATATTTTTCGACAATTTCGATTCTAACATTTTCTATTCTATATTTATAGTTTTAAGCCATCTCATTAATCCGAGAGACATTTTTTACCTGATACACTTATGCTATACTTCTGTTTTCCATCGTGGCATATTATCGCTTCTGCTAACATAATTCGAAAATGCGGATAATCGATTCATTGGATTGAAATTAATATGAATACCTCACAAGCTCAGAATATATGATAACGTTGAAGCATGTTCTCGTTAAAATTGTATTATGAGAAAAATGTATCTCTTACTTAGTTTCCTTAATAATTTTATCATTTACAAAACTATCACTTAGTAACTGGGTTTATAAGATTTTTACGCAGTAAACGTCTTGCGGTCACTGCTTTCTGAATTTTATTTAGCTTATAAACGCTGGTATTTGAAGTTCACTATTTCAGGTTCCTGATTACATGCACAGATTAATTTAAATCGTGTTTTTTGGTGATGTATTTTCCATTTCGCGATCAAATTCAGTTCGAGACCCTTTCTTTGTCATAAACCTGATTTGGATCAGGTGTAATGGAGGCCCTCTTGGGTCCAGTCCTGCTATTAAAAGGTCCGATGTATCAATCGATCCTGTCCCATAAATCCCCTCGATCATGCTAACTCTCCCATTCTGGTCGGGCGGCTTATTCATTTGGTAAGGATGAGTTAAGAGCGCTGGCTGGAGCCATCTCTTCTCCAATCCATTACGTCTCAGAAATCGTTCATTTTATCTCCGCCATTTTCGTTCCCCCATGTTTCTCTCTCCTGTTATTTCCATTCTTGCTCCTCCAACCAACATTTTTAGATGCCTAAGAGTATCGAACCAACTTTCCACATCCCACGCACAATTCCTCTCTTACGTTTTGTGATCTTCCCACAATCTCTTTTTTTATCCAGGGATAGACGCTCTATACCCATATTTCCCCTCCACACTTTTTCTCACCTCTCCTCAGGGTTACCACCTTACCGGATTGGAAAATGCGTCCTCATGTATCTTGTGAGCTTCTAGCTCTCTGGATTATCCACCAATCCTTTTTGACTGAATCCGAAAGAGGTATTTGGTTGACAAATCTATTAAATACTCTCTGGAAAGTAATCCTTTGAACTATTTGAGATTTGTGCATAAGGCAAGTGGTGTATAGGCCAATACTTTGATAAATGTGATGAATCAAGATCTAAAGAAACTGATAAATTCTGATAACGGCGCACTACGTGGAACAACTTACTTAATCTAATACTTTTCTTCGTTGAAAAAATAACAAAAATTTTATAAGCCGGAAATTCATTAAAAGGCTATGACGCTTCCTTTAATGAAATTTTCCGAAAATATGTCTTCTTTAGAACTTGATTGAGTCTGTTAAATTTCGCCTTGCATCCAACCGATGGTCATTTTATTTTCTGAATATAGAGATCGTGGATGTTACGCTGATGAAATGAGAAAAATAAAGAAGCTAATTTATGGATCGAATAAAAACTGTTTTAAATTCTAAGAAAACATTTTCTCGAAAAAAAAACTTTAAAACAAAACAACTTGTAACAAGTAACTAAGGTATAACTTATAAAACAAATAGAGGCACGTGAAAAATTTGCGAAATATATAAAAGAATGTAAATTTTAAATGTAAAGCATTTGTTTCACGAACTGAAAAAATATAAGCAATGAATGGGAAATTTCCGCACTTATTCACCGCAGGCATTGGAGATTATAAGCCTGTTACCATAAGCTTTCTTGTAAGGTATATTTAAAAATATTATATGGAAGGAGAGGCGATTTGAGATTGAAATTATGCTATTCCTTTTTGCTTTCTTCTTCTGTTACAGACGCCCTTCTAAGACCCTTTTAATGCCCACTATTTTCTGTACTCTTCTTTTATGTCTTTGCTTTGTTCCCTTATGTTCTTTCTACTTCTCCCTCGTGTTTCATTATAACCGCATTACAAAGACATTCCGCTAGACTCTCTCTTCCTTCCAGTTATATTTTTCCTTTCTTTCTATCCATTGCACTTCCTGAATTCCGAAATTCCAAAGACATTCCTCCTACACATTGCGATCTATCTCTTTCTTACGTCTTAAGCCCGATGTCCCTTTTGCTGGCTTTATCTCTTCTACCCACAACTCAACTTCATTAAGGAGGTTGCCTGTGCTACTTTTCTTCGGTTTTTGTTTCTGCCGTTCGTTGAGTTTATATCGATCATTCGCTTCCGGCTCATTCTAGGACAATTGTCTTGTGTCTATCTAGGAAACTTTGAATATATCACGAAGGCGTAGAAGTCTCATAGAAAGCCACACTTTTAAGGATTTTCTCTGAATGATTTCTCCAGAAAGTTAAGCACTCCAATGTCTGAGGTATGCAATGCACGAATAAGATCTTTGCCTTGAAATATGGTAATTCTTGCAAAAAAAATGTTCATTTAATCGCAATTTTCTGTAACAATGGAATACATTCACAGAATTGGCGATTCTCGAGGAGCTATTTCATTGAATGAATGTGGTGTAGTGATCTTCCAATTTCATGTGTTACAAGTTGTATTCGCTATCTTCTCATAATATAATTTATTAAATTTCACTCCAAAAATTGGAGCTGAAGCTTTCTTTTGTAATGTGTAATGGCACATTATAATAATCTTATTTTCGATACCCATATCATTACATCATTCAATTTTTCGAACCTATCACGACAAATACTGATTGTGCTAAAAGCGATTCATTTTTCACCTTATGATAAGAGTTTGAAAATTCGATTTTCATGTCAAAGAAAACGTAAAAGCAGGTATACCTAAACATGTTCAAAACACATACCGTTTTCTCCTTTGTTTTGTTTCAGTTGCGTAGATTTTCTATGTGCAATGTTTACACATGTTCCTCTTGAATCTCAATTTACTGATAATATCACCGTCGTTTTCTTGCTTTTCTTGATACTTTCTTCTCCCTATCGGCCGTCATTCATCTTACGTTTCTTCGTATATGTTTCATCATTCCTATCTGTTTTACTGGTAACCTCTTTTCCATTCTATGGATATCAGCGTCTTCCTTCTCATTCAAAAGATCTCGATTTCTTCTCTTTCTTGCTTTCATCGCTTCTTCCTCCTTTTTTCTAGATGAACCACATTGTTATCCGAAGAGTCTCCATCACTCTCTGGGACCGTCGCTTCGTAGCTATCTCTGAAACTGCAAGTTTTTCTTGTCGCAGCGGCAATGGGTTTCCTCAGGATTATTCCATCTCCTGATAATCAATGGAGAAAAGTTATTGCCTCAATATTTTAGGATAATTTCGTGAATATTCAATTCTTCAGATTTATATATAGAGAATATTTCTTTTTTGTTGAGCGAAGAGGGCCAGCAGCATTTAACTGTAGTACCATGGGGTAGATGTTATTGGGAAATGATTTGGAAGAAAGGATGGAAAAGTAGGTCTTGTACATAGATGAATTTATTCCCTCTTTTCAGAAGAATGTTTAATATAGTTTTCTCAATGCTTTGAAGGCTTTCCACATTCAATTTTCCATCGTCATTGACGATCGGTTTCATGGTATATGTTCATGTATTTCATATAGACGGATAAATATTCTACTCTTAGTTTTATTTTCACCTTACTTAGATGGATCAAAAACTTGGATACCATAAACTTTTCTTTGATATTTCTCAAACGTACGGAATCTGACCAGATAGGCATTCTTAATGGCGGCCTTACCAAAACTTCAAAATTTTCTCATGTGTGGAAGTTGAAGTCATCTTAATCCAAACCTCGTAAAAAATGGCAGTATATGAAGTTATAATAACCTTAATCGTGTTTTCATTTTATTACCGAGCAAATATTCCCTCGTCCATTAGTTATTCCGAGCGAGATTGCCAAAACGTCTTCCCGGGGGACTCTTTGGGACCCAATCTCATTACGAACCGATGAAAATGCGCGATATCGATAGAGGGAAGCGGAATTGTCTTTTTTTCTCGCACGAAGGGTTCATGAAATACCCCGCGTTATCTCCCAACTTTATCCCCAAACGTAGTCATTCTTCCGACGTGTTCCCTTCTCGTTCATCTTCCGTCTCTTCCCTCGATGTCGCCTCAGGATATCCAATGGGCCCAATTTTAATGCCGTACCATAACTCGTATTGTCTTCTCATTCTTTCCACGGCGCTCCAATTATTTCTCTCTCTCTCTTCCATCTCATTTCTATCTCTTTTTTCCTTCGTAAAGGCGCCTTCTTGTCATTTTCCCTCACCCCAGACATCCATCAAGGAAGTAATCCTCTTTAGAGAGATCCCAATTTCGTAGCCTCCTCGCTTTCATCGTCCCCTTTAATTCCAACGGATTTCCCGCTTCGGCAGCTTGGCCCGTTCTCTTCCCGTACACCCTTTCCGTTAACCGTTCCCTCATTTTCTCACCCTTATTCCGCCCTTATTTCCTCGCTGTTTCCTTTTTTCTTGTAGATGTGGAGTTTCGCGTCCGAAACGCTCGGTTTTCGCTTCATCGTGGCTTCAGTTTTTTTCTTCCGCGCGGCGACTTTTCAGAGTCGCAACCGTTCCGTACTTTTCTCGGAAGGTCTGTCGGAGATGTTCTGCGCACCGTTAAAGGGGTTGCAATCCATTCGTATTCCGTCCTGTCATCATTGTCTTCCTGCCTTTCGCGAGATTTTAAGGAGGTCAAATCTCCGTGGGCTACAAAGCTGGGGATATCTTGTCTTTTGGTCACTGACAATGAACTTAGCCTGAAATTAATCCCATTCTCACCACAGACGGACATAAACGCAATAAAAGCACCTCTCTAGGAAAGTAGTTTAAAAATAATTATTCCATTTCATGATTATGCATAATTACTAGCGAATGGTTCATCTATGAAATTTCAGTCTGCCGTAGAAAAGAGCAAGATATTAATCATTCCACAAATTCAAGTCAATTTCAAGATTACTGAATAAATCGGTTCGGCAAGGAAAGCCCTCAGGATATTTGCTATATATTTGCGGATTCCATTCTTCAATCAAATTAAAACATGTATTCCCATAGGTTTTACTGGAATCGTCTTGAGCTGAGAGAAAGAAAATTATATACCATTCAAAGGAAACTGCCATTTTATGCACGGAAAAAACTTTGATTAATTCAGATTGAAAACGTCTAATTCCACTAATAATTAGCGAGGAAAACCGACTATTGCTGGAAGAAAAATATATCTTAGATAAGTTCATACCGTTCAGGGACATCATCTTACTGTAACCCATGAAACCAAACGTTTAATAATGCCTCGTCGGGGACTTTTCATTGTCCTTAATTTTTATTCTTCTCCGTGAGAGTAACCACCCGCTTGGAGTAAATTGAAATGGTCGTAAGATAGGTGGATAAAGTCTAAGAAGTCATCCTCATGTCTTGATCGGGCGAGGCCTTACCCATCTAAACCCCATTTTCTGCCGTCTCCCGTCGCTTTCAGAACGACCGCAGAATCCCCAATCGATCACCACTCAGCAGTTATCTCAGTCTCTCATCTCTCAACTGACTCACCTCTTTCATTCGCCAATTGACCCGCTGGCTTTGCACGGCCATAGGTCTGACTCAACCCCTCCCTTTGTACCGCCTACTCAAAGCTGTAAGTTAGGAAAATTTTGGGAAGAGTAGCGCACTATCTTGGGGCGAGGAAAGTTGGGAAATAAAATTGGAATTATTTTATATGGTGGTTTTTGGGAAGATATTCAGAAGTAGGAGGAGGAAGTGGATTAACACAAGCTTTCCCCGAAAAATTATGACAACTTCGAAGTGAAAAACGTTTTTGCTAACTACTATTTTTTGTCTACTTCGTGTTCGCTCTACAAAAAGCTTTACATTTTTTCATCGAATGAAAATAATCGCTAATCATGCATAGCTGAAAAATGCTATCCAGATAGGAGTTCGCTGAAAATCGCTCCAATTATGGTAGTAAGAGTTCTAAAACTTGCGTTTTTGTAGAATAAGGGCAGTATTTTAATTTGTAACCCTCTCATTTTATACTCCACTACCAGAAGTTAAAGAAAGATGTAATGCCATTCCAAGTCACTGTAAAACTCTAAATGCAACAACATTTTAGAGTGATTTTTTTTCGAATCTATTCATTATGACTCTTTCTCTACACCGACGAAAATAAATCCTGAAGTATCTAAGTATTAAAGCTGGTGTTTTCTCGCTCTAGAAACAGGTCCATCACCTGAAAGAGAATTCCTTAGGAAAAGCTCATTATGATTTCTACCCTCTCCTTTTTTGTGGTCAAAACTTTACCAAACTACGACATAGAATTTTTTTAAGTTAAAGGTGATTTTTTTCTAATAATAGCATATATAACGCGAAAGCGTTTAGAAAAAAATGTCCTCGTCGGCAAGGAGCCCGAGAGTCTCGTATTTACGTATTCCATTTTTCTCAACTCCCGCTTTTTTGTCTTGCCACCGCATAAAATATGACCTCGAGCTTGGTATGGAATGGAGGTTTTCGCAATAAGGGAATAAGGATAGGAATGGCAGAAGCCTGGAGAATACGAAAGAGCGCTCATTCCACCCATCCAAATCCATCGATAGAAAGCAGTCCTCGTTGGAGCCAAAGTTTCCTGTCTTCACTGGGTAATCTAAGCGGTTGATTGGTAAATATTCTTTCGTTATATCGTAATTTACATCAAAATCACAATGTAAGGGCAAGCTCTTCAGCCAGTAATCAGTATTTAGTTTCCCGCGAAGTTCGATTAGATACCCCAAAAACTTAAAGTAAGATTTTATTGATCATGCTGCTAAAGAGGAATTCTAAATACTAAAGATCATAAATACTAAAGAGGATTTCTAGAGTAGGTACAATATATTTTCCACGCAAAGAACCAAATTATATAATTAAATTAATTTCCTTTTTTGGAAATAATTAATATTTATAATACCTACGGCAATGTTTTTCTCGGTGAAAATGTTAAAGAGAACAGTAATTAACTTTTTTCCTCTCAATCCTTTCATCAAGCTCGTCATAAACAATAAACTAAAGGTATAAAAGAAATTTTGAAACAGAAAAGGCCCAAGATTATTGAGACTCCAAGGATTGAAAATCAGATTATCTTTTTGTAAAACATTCCTATGAGAATAGTCTTGAGAGAAAAGGTTCCTTCTTTTCCACAGCTTTGCTTATATAATAACAAATACAAAACTAAGGATGCATATTCGTAATTATAAATTTAAAATTACTTTAAATGAACTGGATTGATCCTGCGAGCTCGAGAAAAAGTAGCGCAAAGCGTTACGAATTAAAAAAAAAAATGCTACGACAAAAAAGGAAGCGTTACGGAAGTGCTCTCAAATGAAGATTTGGATTCTTTTAAAGAAAGGGGATTAGGCTGCTTTTACTTGATAAATATAGAGAAAGTACATTTACGGAAAACGTAAGTGGTATTTTGCGACCCCCATGCTAATTAGGCAGGTCCGACAATGAGCGTAAATTAAGAGAAATAGAAGCGAAGGCAAGTCGTTTTAGGGACTCATTCCTATCGCGAACGATACGCGACAACAATAGGCAAAATATATAACTCAGGGGGTGAAGGAAAAGAAATCTAGAATACGGCTGTTAATGTATTAGAGGTTTAAAAACGCTCCGTAAGTCGTATGTCTGCAGGTGGAACTCGCATTTGGAGGTAAACTGGAAATAACGGATTACCGATTTCTGTGAACCGTCCTATGTGCAGACAAAGCTTCCATTTTCAAGGGCTTAATAAGAAATATCTTTCGTGAGACCCTTGTAAATGGAAGCTTTGTTTCCGAAATGCGTATAGGGTAATTCCCAGAAATCAGCAATCCGGAATTCCCTGTTTACCTCCAAACCGCAGTTCCGCCTGCCGACATACGGCTTACGGAGTGTTTTTAACCTTTAAACTCGGGGAGTGTTCACACCCCCAGCCACACGCCGAAAGGCGATTTGCAGGGTACTGATGCAGATTTAGATGTATATTATGCAATATCTATAATTTAACATTATTTCTACTTAATTTAGATTTATATTCGTGGATTTAAATAAGAATATTAAAAAGTTGGATGGTTACGGCGTGCCGGAGAGGACAAAGTGGGAACATTTTTTCAGGTCTAACTCTAAAGTCTAAATGAAGATAATTTTGAACTAATAATGAACAAGCATTGGGCGTGCGGCTCGCGCGACAGAGGCGTGCCATTAGCGTCAGTTTATGCGATCTTTTGCCTCCGCGCGCAAATCGTTTCGGATAAATTCGCGAAGGAAAAAAGCAGCCAGCGCACGTCCAACTCTTCCCTTTCCACCACCCTCGCTCAATAGCGGCATTTTGTGAACCCACGTCTTCCGAAAACCCACGCGATCCACTCAAAGGTGAGTCACCCGCGAGGGAAAAGGGGCATAAACAACATCGACTGAGTTGGAAGGATGCGGAAGTGGAATTCGGTGGTCAAAGGATATTAATAAAAAGAGAAGCTTCCATAAATGGATTGGGCTTCATTTTAATTTCATAAGGTTTGAATTCCCGTGGAGTTTGGGTGTAGTTTCGTGCATCCATGCAGATGCGCTTTGAGGAGCGTGCCGCGTAGTTGACGCACGATTTTGAGTTGTTTGCTGCCAAACAGTCCCGTCCTTCCCGAAAGCGGATCCTTGTTTACAGAATATTTCAATAACTAAATTAAGGTCGCGTTGCATTTACTTCTTTCCATTCTTACGAAAGAGGAGATTTAATTATCCTATATATTTGATTACTGTCACACGCTTCCTTTGTAAAAAGGAAATATTTACGGAATTCAGGCTAATGAAGGACTTTTCTGTTAATTTTAAGTGGATATTTCGTTTTCATTAAATTATGAACGTATTAAAAACATGGAATTGATTTCACTATGTTAACATTTTACGGTTGGTATGATGATAACGAGTAAATAGCTGTATTTTAGTATAAAACATTTTTTCTTCTATGGTTTCATTACTACTGTTGTGTAGATTTAAATTTCCCTTTGTAAAGTAAAATAGGTAAAATTCATCTTAAATGCTCGCAACTGCCTTTATTATCGCAAATTAAGGCTCTGATTTGTTTCCAAAGTATTAAAATGACCACTTCTCTGCAAGACCTCGGTATCAACTTCTAAGCATTTCAGGCTAAGGTCAGATAAAATATTTTGTTATAAATTATGTTGTGAGCGATCTATTAAAATAAATAACATTTCACCGCAACGTAATTTTGAAGAATCTGACTTCATTTGTAATATTAAAAATTTTGCTTTATATTCTGAGATGCAAGTTACCCCACGGCGGTAAAGACATCGCTCTCAAATATCTATTTAAGGTATTAATAAGAGTTCTACGTTTAGCCACCTAATTACATATTCTCAGTTGAAGGATCCCTCCAGTTTTATGTGTAACGTATGGACGGATTTCATAATATAGCCGTTAGTAGCTCCTGTAATAGTATGGAGATTGGTCTCTCGTCCTCTCATAAACAATCATATCTCCTGAAAGAGACCTCCGGAATCATTTTATCTAAGTCATGGGTCTCGTTATTAAGTCACCGACAGCAAATTACTGGATCCACTCGCCACCTCCGATGCGCTTCTACAGCAGCGATTTGAAGTGGTACGGGTAGCTCTGCGCTTACCTAATACGCCTACCTTTTCCTTTTTAACACTCATCTCCTCGCCACCTAAGTTTAATTCCCATCTCTGCGGGGCCACTATCATAGGGGCGTTGAACTCTCCCGTGCATTATTCTTCTAGGTTGGCGGGGGGCGTCCGCCAACACTGGACCCCTCCCGATACCCTCTTATACCTCGGAAAACCCGATTTGCGGCCACGGCGTGTCGAGAATGATGGCGGGGTGCCGCTTTACCATCTCCCGCACCCGCCCACTCTGCTCCCCCACCCACCACTACCACCTTTGAGCGTGCAATGGACAGGCTGCATGTTTAACAAAATTTCGCTCCACTAAAAGGAGGAAAAATGAGGCACTGCGATGCGAGAACTAACCGTTTGCGAAACTATTCGATACGCGAACCGTGTTAGGGTGTGGAAAGGTCGATGGCGCTACAATCCTTCCACCCCCTACGAGGAGGGAGCTGTCAGAGAGTTTTCGTTCTTTCAGTTAATTCGGTTAAAAAAGAACCGGGTTTAATGTAATGGATATCTTTCTGTAGTTATCAATAATAATTTATTTTAAGATTTACAATATATCGCTAACAATCAGTAGTAGTGCATATCATTGGCGGATCTAGAGGATGGACGATCGCTTCCCTGAAATTGATTTCTTTATCAAAATAAGTAAATTCCTGGGATATGGCGAGAACTCAAAGTGGATGCTATTAGTGATCTGTTTTTAAGATTTATTTACATATTTTGCATTTTCTGCAATATAATGGGATGTTTACAATTTATTGGAGAGCATTTAGACAGGGATTAGTTTTACCTCGAGGTGAGTTTTAAAAGAAATTGAGCAAATTCCCCAACCACTCGTTGATAAATTTAAACTCTCCTCTATAGATGAATAATATAACGTTGGAAAAGATAAACGGACGATCTTTTAATATTAGGAGTCTAGCATATTCGGTGACAAATGTTCAAATAACAATAAGTATACTATTATACTGTTAGATAATTTTCCTGAAAAACATTCCTTAGCTTCTTAAATATCCCTAAAGGTATTTTTATAACTCATGTTACTAAGAAAACACTCAGTATTGAAGGAAGAAAAGTTAAAATTTCTCTGCGTATGATTGTCTCTACGTGACGTTGGATTAGACCTTCATGAATGAGATTGATGCCACTCATATAGCCAGAGCTTTGTATTAAAATAACTGATGCACGGGATTTTTCAGTCTCAACCCTTAAATATGGAGATATAGAGGAGGTAATCCTCACGGAAACGTACGACGTTTAACATATTCATTGATCCCAATCAAAAGCTTTCATATATACATCGACTATTTCCCGCCTCAGCCATTAAATGTATAGTTTTATCCAAGTGACTAGGTAGGGAGCCATAGAAAAAGGTGAACACATTGAGGAGCGGCAGGTAAGAAAGAAGTAGGGAGGGGAAAAAGATCCATTCGGAAGATGGGACGAAACGAAAAACAAAATAGGGGCTTCGGGTTTTTCCCTTCAGTTGCCGCTTGGCAGGATTGACCGGCGGGAGAAGGGTTGTTTTCAGGGGTGGCGGACCACCGAATTCCTTCTCGCCCGGGGCACCTCCCTTCTCCGCCCCCTGATTTACGACGAGCACGGTAACGTATTAAAGCAGTGGGCGTGCTTTCCTTTCGAGTTCGGGAGCTCGCGCCGCGCATCACCCCTTCGCCACCCCATCACTTCCTCCGTCTGCCTCTTAAAAGACCTCATCCCTTACGCATTTCTCTCCTTTCATCTTCAAATCTACCCTAGCTGCCATTAGATGCGCGCGCTTCAAAGTCCTCTGTTGTGCGCTAATGGTAATCTTTTCTATCTTTTCCCTTTTTCTCCGCCGACGCATACCTAGACGATGTTTTTTTCTCTCTACACCTGATCCTTGTGAAGCAACACTTGATGATGTTACATACATACCATAATGCTATAATGCGACGAGCCAAACTAATGTATGAGTCCTATATGCACCATGTCTACTTTGGAGGCATCATTGCTTCGATGTATAGCATTACGTCACAAACTTATCAAACTGGATGATTGCTGATGGAATCACGATCGATCGCCATCATTCGCTGGTCTTCGTGCTTGTTGAATAATCTTAACTTATTCAAATCTTTTAACCTGTTACATTTTACATTCTTAATAACGTCCTTGTATGTTTTTCTTGAAGTATTAATGAAAAAAAAATATTTACTAACATAAGAAGGCAGTGATAAAGCAAAAGCGATAAAGAAACAATCTATTCCTATCCGACCCTAACATTCTTAGTTCTAGTGGAGGAAATACTTGTGTGAATTCTAATTTCGACATGGGTATACGTGTAGATTTACGTGGATGGATCAACGAAAAGCTTTGACTCAGTAGATCGAAATTCCGTAAAATAATATCGAGGCAAGTATTATAAAGATAATAGGTCCCGTTCTTGCGAAACACAAAACATGTTAGAAGATTATTTTGTCACAAGGTATAACGCGGAAATCCTTACTCCACCATTTTTATTTTATTATATGCTATGATAAATTTAAATTGTGTAATACCTTAGTGAGGTAATGGAAACCTAATACGTAACTTTGGGACGACTCCGTAAGTCACACGTTAACACATGGCAATTACGTAACATAGGAGAAAATAGCCCAGTTTTTAATATATCTTATGCTCAGAATTTTCTTTACGTTAAAGTTAGTTTATATTTTCATATGCATGTACCATGGGTCCTGGCAATGTAAGAATTACCGCTATTGTGTACAAAGTTTGAGCGCTGATAAATTTAAGATTTACGACATAAGATTTTCATAAGAAAAATTGTAATTCGAGAACATACTCGAACGATATAAATAAATATAATCGGAAAACGATAATATTTAGCTATTGTTTATTATTAATGAAAGACGATCCATCCACAAGCTTTTTTAATGCAAAAACCTTGCGATAAACCTTATGACTCTACTCAATCGTTACGTACTCGATAATTATATAATCCTAGGAAATTTCATTCTTTCGGTATTAATGTCTGCACATTTTGTCTCGGAGATGTTTTTCTATATCGTCACCCTACCTTTTACTTTTAATTAAATAAAATTTTGAAAATTCGACTCCAACTTCCCGTTGAAAACCTGAATTCGCCCACCCGCCGAGCTAATTGGATATTTTAGTATATGAAATTTTAATTGAATTCGGGAAAATAACCCCAGCGCCACAGCATCCAAAATAATTTCATTTTCACGCTCCTTTTCTTCCCTCTCCTTCCTCTTTTATTAGCGCAGACGCTCCTATTCCACGCCGTAGTAGACCCTTTTCATCTGAGCAACTAATCACCAAATTCTCCACTGCCACTCTCCTTGGCTTCCAGTCTTTGGTTATGCTCTCTTATGATGTGCTACCGTTAGAGGTGCCATGTCTTTTACTCATTCTCTTTGCCCCATAATAAGAGGTTATTAGTAGGAACCGCATCGTCGCTTCTTCAAAGCATTCATCATGGCAATGATTAGCTTTCTCTTTTTCCCCGCCTTTCTTTTATCCCCCTCTTTGGCTTCGGTTCCTATTTTAAGGAAGGATAATTCCGCTGATATCTTCCACTGTACTTTCTGACACTTTCATTTTTCCCAAAATGTCGGCTATTGAAGTGACTTGGTAGCAAGTGATTTGTTGTGTATGATTCTTATCCCTACATACACATGTCCCATCATTAAGATCTGCTGCTCCGTCTTCGAAAGGTTTCTGCTGCATCTCTTGAGGTACTTCAACGAGGTGATTTAAGCCCAACACCAATTAATCAAATGATATCGAAGTAAGGCACCATGCAGTTTCATTCATTCGTGAAGTAAATCATCTGTTATTCTTATTTTTTAAATTACAATCAAGATATTTTCAACGATAAGTTCCGCTTCCTTTCACTGACAGCTGAAAATACCTTGCACGCAATGAAACTGCTTTACAGTAAAAATATATTCGAAAAAAATGCCGTTCAGGAAATTATTAACCGAGGAGATTTTATGCGCTAGAGCCAATGTTTTTAATTACCTACCCGAAATCACAGGGGATCTCAGGGATGTTTTTTGCGTAATAATTCATAAAAATCCGAGCTTCCTTCTGGAAGTAAAACCAGTCCACTAAGAAATGCCTCTTCCTTTCCCTTCTCGAGAATCCGAACCGTCGAAGCACGTCGGCACAGATAAACAATATATCATCTCCTCATTACCCTCACCATCAAGCGCATTTTTTTCCTCCCAAACCTCACTGTAATTTCTCTCTCACCCCCGAAAACCCCGAGAAAAAATAACATTTCCATTTTTTCTTAGTCACGCGGCTGCCTTTGTGACTCCCTACCTTCGTAGGAACGCCGTAATTTTCCCGTTCTGAAAACATCGAGACCCACGCCATCCCTCTTCTGCCTCCTTCTCCCGGAGGAAAATCCTCAATGGCCCGACCGAAAACCTATTCCTCTAATACTCTCACCCTCGGCGAGACCTTTATCTCCCTTTTTCCACCGTAATTTCTCTCGCACACCGATCCATCCATCCCTTCTATATCTATCCCACCCATATTCCATCTCCTGGCTGACCCCCCCCTTCATCTTACCACTCCTTAGTGGGTGGTTGCACCTTGTGGAAGATGTGCCGCTAACGAGTCGCTCGCCCTTCTTATACCTCGGGCACAACCCCGTCATTAGGTACTGTTGCCCCAGTCTCCGTCACTCGCAGGCGTACAGGTCTCTCCTCCATTTCCTTTGCATTGGGATGGGGAGTCGGCATCCTCTGGACAGCACTTTCTTCCCAGGAGGTCTTCCTCAGCCCCTGGTCATCCTAATGTATTTCCTGCCCTCAGAGAAAAACCAAATTTCTGTTATTTGGTTCTCGAAGATCTGACCATCCACAAGAGGCCAAAGCGTTATCGTGTGCCTATGCAGGACGGAGAGGCTGCACTTTATTCATAAGTACAGGCCAAGAAGATTTTGAAATAAGCTACTTCCTGCGTTCCGATATTTTGAATCGTCGGAGTTCGTTAGACTAATTGTGTTCACTCGATGCTTTCGCGATGGTGCTTTTTTCTAGAATCAGGCAAAAATAAAGTCTCTAGAGATTACTGCCAAATTATAATATTAATATATATTTTATTATTTGAATATCTCCCATGGATCGAATATCTCGATATTCAGGTGAAAGACTAAACATTGTTTCATTCATCTTTGTACCCTAAAGATTCGTAATTGAAAAGAAGCTCTTACTAGACGGTGAACACTTTAATATATTGTATACAAAATTTCATGTATATGTATAGTATACTGTAAATTATTATAAAACTAGAATTCATATATCCTCATTATATCTAATTTTATAGAAATGTATAATATACGTATACATGGAATTTTGTTTACACTGTATTAAAGTCTAAGTAAGTCTAGTAAGAGTTTCTTTTCAATGAAGAATCTTTAGGGCACAAAGATGAATGAAACAAAATTCAGTCTTTCGCCTGAATATCGATATATTCGGTATATGGGAAATATTATAATAATATAATTTATATATCTTCAATATACCTAGACTGAGTATCCTGCGTTTTCTCATTAAAAGTCTATGTAATCATTCGATTACGTCGCAAATACTCGAGATACGGATATTAAATAAAAATAAGTTATATGTAGCTTTTATCAATTACAGGACCCTGATCTTCGAGAAGCGCGGTTTTTTAAACAAATATAAATATCACTCATCAATGCTGTCATGGAGGAAAATGAATCTTAATCATAAATCCATTTGCATCACTACTGACCTAACAAACATAAAAGTCGATATTATCATACAGAGCGTAAAGATTTTTCGAACAGTTGGCTCCTAACGTTTGATCGATATTTCAACTTTTCCTGAGCATCCCCACGTTTAGGATAATTTATTTTGGCTCCCTTGTAAAAAAGTCGGAGAGACTAAATCGGACCCTGAAGATAGTTTCACTTCAGCGCTTTCGTAGCATGGAAATCGTCGGTTTTCGTCAGACAAAGGAAAAGTGCCGTCGAAATGACGACTTTCAATGTCACGGTCGTCCCGTAGGGTTTTCTCTGACCCTCCCGAACGTCTCGCCTTTTTTTTCCATCCACTTTGAGACACGCAGCAAATCTAACCTCTCCTGACGATGCACTTTCTTTCTAGAGATTCCCAAGTCCATTAACTCTAATGGGTTTTGAGGACGCGGCCCAAAAATATTCACGCAATCCTATTTTTCTGCAGAACTTACTTCACGCTTTTTTCATGTGAGACCGATGCCTCGCTTTTCGTCGAGACGAAAGGAGGATGTCTTCGCCCAAAAGCGATGCCGAGACATCGTCCATAATTGAGGACGTTGTTTCACTTGCGGCACATGAAGATCCTCTGGGGAGGAACGTTCCCGCGGGCAACGGATCTCGGAGAAAACGTGAAAGAGAAAGACTTTCTTTGAGAAAGATTAACGTCCGCAGCGAACGGGTGAAAGTGGGATGGTGGCAATTCGGGATAAAGCATTGTTCTGTCTCGACCAACTGTTTCTTCCATCGCCGACGTTTTATTTTCTCGGCGATGAATGCCTTATTTGTGTCCATTGTGCACGTGCGTATGGAAATGAGTAGTGGCATCTGGGGTCTTTTACGTGTTTAAGCACGTTTTTAACAACTTTGAAGAACAGAGTCTTTCGCCTCTTCCAGTTATTCGTCATAGATGTGTAAATTATAAATAGGTATAGAAAGATATAGTTTCCGTTTGTCAAAGAATTTACTTAATTGGTTAGGTTTAACAATGAAAATAAAGCCATCAACCGTTACAATGGATGTTGGAACAGTTTCTAGCAACAGGTAATTGGTTTCTTTGCGAAAATATTTGCGTTTTAATTTCACTTCCACCTGAGATTAAATCACTCTGTGGCTTCCTGCTGTTAAAGGAATGTAAAATTAATAGAGTTTAAATGCGAAGATCTCAAAGAAACTTTCCTAGAGGAACACGGGGATTTGTTCACTCAGTTACCTACATCCATTCCATTTGACATTGCGATACGACTGCTATTAAAATCGCGTTAAATTAACAAATGGACATTTAATTGTTAGAATGTAATTTAATATGCTCAGTAATAAAAATTCAATTCGTTATTCGGTCTTTATGTATTAATTATGTTACCGATGTGAATTTGGTGATAACCACTAGAAGCAGTAGCCGTCCATGAGATTAGTTAATCGTAGCAAAAATTACGCCAATTCTTTCGAACTATTCTTTAACTAAAATACCTCAGGAAACACTCTCGCTATATAGCAAGGGAATGCCTTTTAATTTTCAATATCCTAACAATTAATATAACTCATCGAAGTAAATGTTTAAATTTCATTTATGACTATATACATATACATTCAAAAGTAACATACATACATAAGTGTACTACCTTTCGGTAGGTCCATGTGCCCTAATATTCCCTATTCATAGCCTTTTCTGAAAGTAATACATTTAATTAAATTTGCGGTTAAATATTGTCATTTAAATGGAGTACAACAAATGGTTAAATGCAGCAGGGGACACTGTCGCAATTCAATACAGCAAAATTCTGTTATCTAGATTATACATGAATTTACGTAGCAGAGGGAGTAAATCGATAAAGGTTACTATTTTAAAGTGTTGCCTCCTCCTATGGCCGGCTTACGGCAAACGCAGCCCAGACCGATTCTGTTACTTCCAACATCTCGTTTCCGGTGCAGAGGTCAGTTAGCATGTGGGCGGAGAGGGAGTATGCGTCTTTCCGAGTAACCGGAGATGCCCAACGTTAAATAGGCGGTTTCTTTCGCTTTTACCCGTCTATTTTGAGGTAAAGGAGGGTATAGTGCTCGCCAATGAGCTCTCAAACTCCCTTCTCAGGAGTGAAAAACCACTTCCATAGTCTGTAACTGGTCGAGTAAAAATCCATGCGTTTCGTAGCAACATTGATCGGAAACTATATTTTTATAAATGCATAACCCCTAACATTTTATAGTAACCAATTGAAATGAATGTAAAATCAGCATTTAAGCATGAATAAACGAAATTCCATCTTATCGAAATCGTAGGGTAGCTGAAAAAGTAATTTTCATTCAAAATACTTAAGTACAGTTGAAGTATTACTCAAGTAGATGCTCCTGGAATTTCATATCAATCTTTTGCAAACTGTGAAATGCAAACGTTAGGACAGATATTATGTGTGATGCAAAAGTAGCATATATAGTATATTCCTATGTTTTAATTGCTTAATATGGAATTCAGTGGTTAAGAGACTTTTGAAGACTTTGTTTGTCCGATCCTACTCTTTTAATTTTTCTGCATTCATAATAACTTAAAGGAAACAAAATTTTCCCTAAAATGTTATCATACGACTATTGCCTCAAGCCTATTTTCCTAAATTCATCTCCTCTACTCGAAAAATGCTCAAACACAGCTTTGAAACCTTTGATATATATTCATTGATCCCTTACTCACATGTAGCAGTGACGGTTCATTTACCATTAAGAAAAAAACATAATTGACCTTGATAAATGTTTCAATTATAACATATCTGATACACTTCTGACGCCCCGAAATAAATTCCTCCTAATCTGTGATATTCTGATTTCCAAATTGCTAACGTTCTGCAAATGCAGTACCGTGCCGTAGCGTACAATACACGTTCGAATACATGGAGATACGCACATTTCATGAACATTTAAGGAATTGGTAAGTAGTAATCAAAAGGAAAATCGAAAGTAAAATGGTTTAACGATGCTAGAACTCAAACCATTATTCCGGACTTATCATACAAGATTCTTCTGCCTATTTACTTAATTATCAAGCCAGAAGTGCAAGATTCGGATTCGATTCTGAGTCCCATCAGGCTTTTACTCATTCGTTTATTCGTTGGTCGTCCGATACGTGCTCTGTTTATTTATTTTCCTTGCCTTTCATCTTTTGATTATATTCGAACTCTGTTGACAAGATTCGTTGATACTTAAAGCTAGCGATACATCATTGATATTATTTCCCAATTTATTTGCTCCTCCACATATAACTTAATGTATATAGTTTTAAAATGAAAAAGAAAATTATGCGCATATTCACTCGGAAAAATCTTATCTCCGACTTACTTGACCCACAAACCTACATAAGTAATTTATTCAGAAACTAATACGGTAGTAAATTTAGTCTGTCTTTCCACAGCAGAAATTTCGTACGGCAATATCCATCCCAAAAATATCAGGGCTTTGGAACCGCTTATTTTCTATACATATTTGAATATGAAAATTGGGGACTGATAACCTGAGAAGACAGGAAAAGTTTCTAATTTTCATTTCCGTTTCCTTAGAGGCCGGTTTCGCCGCTGGAATTTCTCCTCTTCTTAACCACTCTGTGAATTCCGATTCCGCAAATAATCTCCTTTTTGAATCTATGCTTATTACTTTATAACTGCAAAATTGTGTGATGTCGGATTGGAAGACGATTATCTGCGATCATCCAATTCCTGACAACTTGCCTATTGGTGGCATTTGCATAATTGAAGTGTTATTTTCGTGTCTGAACTGTCATTGAAGATGAAAAGGGAGCAGCCATGAGAATCGGAATCATAGGATTGAAAATTTTTCGAAGCGTGAGAAGAGAAAAACAGTGAACCCGTATGTATCACTATTTCAGATGGCAGAATACCGCCCAATACAAAATCGAAGTAAGGTAATAAAATTATTCGCACGGAAATTACAATAATTGCTGTTTTATAATTTGTTAAAGGGTTTTCGCGTTTTATCGGAAAATGAACGAGTGATTCGTGATTAAACATTAATCGATTAACATCAATCCGTGGAAAAGTACCGCATCTGCATGTCTAATTGAAAAGATTTTGGACAGTGTATTTTCAAGGTACAGTACCTTCTTTTTCCGGACTGGATTTTTATTAAAATTCAGTGAGTTTTTACTCAATTTTTAGAACAGCTTTACGAATAAATTTATTTAGATTCGCCTATTTAGCTATGAATACAACTACATAGATTCAGTAGCACTTCTAAACCTGTAACTCTAGATTGCCTCATTAGCCTTTATTATTTTTCAAATCCACATGTACCCCTCATTCGAATGTTATATTAGCAAGATGAATGCAAGTTCACTTCCTAACTTGAGGAATGGAAATTGATATTAAAGTGTAAGATGAATAAGAGCAATATCTTACCATTTCAATTAAAATAGTCAACTTTCAATTACATTCGTTCCATGAGAAGCCCCATATGGTAAAATAAATCTCGAGAAGTTTCTCCCACTACGAAAAAGCCTGATTATAGCCTAATGATGTAATGTTCTTTTTTATAATATGTTTAAAAATTATAGTTGGCGAAATACTTTTTAGTGGCTTTTAAAGTCACTTCACGGCATTTTACATCAATGGTTATTAAAATTCGATAGCTTGAAAAGATTGACTAAAAGTCGAGAATTACCATATTAATTTTTCTTAAACCATTTATTTTTTCCATCATCAGCTTTCAAATGCAAGAGTTAGCCATTCGTATTCTTACAATTTAAAGTTGAGTTAGTTTGGAGTGAAATAAAATTAGAACATTATTCACGCTGACTCGGTTATTATTCATGGCTTTCAGTCAATTGCACAATTGATATTTACCCTAATCCTGTTCGGAACATTTCACGGTGATTACACCAAGAAAGGACATGTTTATGAATCGTTGGAAGCAACACTTTGGATCGTAAAATTAGGAATCCGTAGAGAATACTAAGGGACGACCGCAAGAGCTCGTTTTATGCCTCATGTATAGCTCCGTTGTGATGCAACATTTGCCTCTTATCGCTAGTTTCAACAGATATTTCCAGCATCGTGTCGAAGACGTTGAGAGACGGCTCTACACCTCTGCCAGGTAAATCGTCATTTATTAAAACACGGCGGCTGGTTCCTTTCCATTGCGATTGCGCAGACTGATCTGCAAATACGCGACTAATCGATATTATTCATTGTTGCGATTTCTCATCCAAATGTTAATGTCTGATATTTCCGGTCTGCAGATCATTTCAATAAAAAGGTCCATCATTTGGATCGAGTTTTGGATCGGTAGAATGTGAAGGCCAACCCATCGTGTATTATTCTCCTCTATTCCTGCTTTGTTACTGCCTACCTTTATCCCAGGGAGAATGTTCCTTTGTTTATGTTCCTTCCCATATAACTACAGGTCGAATCGATAAGTTTCTGAGAGTTTTTTTCATCTTCAGAGGATTAATATTTCCGCTTGTGTTGTTAAGGGAAATCAACACAATAAGCGCTTATACCTTTGGGATGTATTCGAAAAGTTTGAATTTAATAGGGTATTATTTCCAATGTATTTTTATGATTGATAAGAATTAGATTTTTATGGTAGGTTTGATTTTTTTAGGCCGTTATTCAGATTATCCTGCGTGGAATTCGCCCAATGTTTGTTCGCAAACAACGCTAGGCTTTCAATTCTCCCTCGGCGATGTCGAATTGAGTGAAGTGGATTGGTCTGATCGATGCAAATGAATAGGACAGAGGGTTAGGATCAGAGAGACTTTTGTTGGGAGAGAGGCTTCCAAGTCAGATATCTCGATACTTAATACCCTCCATTCGGAGGTCGTAAAGAACATTCTCTCTTCCAAAAATTACCTGAAGAGCCTAGATCACGTTTGAATTGCCATTAACACAGAGTTATTGCCTTCATCTCAATTTTATAGCTTATTTCATTGCCTCTGCTCTCCCCGTTCTACATCTTCCCCGAAGCGAGGTTGTTTCGACGTATTCGATTCAAATTAGACAGAGGAACTGACGGAAATCTGACCAAGAAGCGGAAGAAAATAAAAAGGGTGCTAAAATCGTTATCTTTCAGCTCTAAAAGCATAGGCCTTGAAATCATGACAAGGTCATACTTATGAATCGTTATTATTAGCTGCCGTAGTAATTTAGGGTGCAGTTTTATGGACGTCTTTGATGATAGAATTTATCTTCCAGTTGGTCCATGGGTAACAAAGCTTCTTTGGCTAAAAGGGCAGTTCAGATCATTAAAAGTGACATAAAGGTAATTATCAAAAAATGTAAATTATCATGACATTTTAATAAGTTGTACAATGCAATTAGCTCGAGAGTATTTATCGTACAGAATACATCCCTTTATTAATTGTATCTTTATCAGAATCATTAGTCATATTTCTGTATGAGTGTCTTTTTCTGGTCAAACTAGTCACTCGCTAAGATTCTAATTATCATGGCTTTATTTTAGATGGAGAAATTTTCAGCAAACTGATTCAAGCCTAATATATTCATATTCATTATTCATGAAGAAAAAATAAACTAATAAATATACTAAATATATTACATGACTATAAATTTCAAATTTTCTCATTCTAAACCTTAAGAAAATATGAAGTTAAATATTGATTTTAGTGACATTAACTTACCGATGAGATATCTGTCGTATCATATTTAATATGAATGGCTGGTGAAATATTTGGTATAACGTAGTAAGTGTTCGTGAATAGTCAAACGACGTTTCTTCTTAAGTTTCTATTTCCTAACCCTCCATAAATAAATGTAAAGACACACCATGATAGATTAAAAATTATGTAATTTTATCCAATAAGAAAATTTCCTAATGATTATTATACAATAAAAAAGTAAGATTTTTTCATGTCACTTCGTTCTATATTTCAATGATCACTCCTTCTCGGTTTATCTTCTAGATTTATTCAATTCTCAGATAAATACCCTCCAGATCATTGATCTCACCACTAAAAATATAACTCATTTCATTTAATGAATTAGAGCAGCTTTAAGAAAACCGCTTCAGCTAAAACTTGAGTGGGCTGGAGATATTTTTTCAACCTTTTAACTGCGGATTCAATTTCATTTACGAAGCAAATCTTTACAGCAGCCCTTTCTTTTTTCATTTGGCATG
Source organism: Ladona fulva (assembly GCA_000376725.2). Lineage (NCBI taxonomy): Eukaryota > Metazoa > Arthropoda > Insecta > Odonata > Libellulidae > Ladona > Ladona fulva. The sequence continues at coordinate 844,298 of KZ308342.1, read as the reverse complement.
CATGCCCTTCTCATCAGGCGATAAAAGATGAGCATCCCATTTTCAATACGAGCTCTTCCGACACTACCTGTATATCAGGGTGCGCTGAAAGTGGGTTAATGGACATTGCGTAAGTGTCTGAGGTGTATTTTTCCCGTATTTTTTAAACGTATGGGGGAAAGTACCGAAAGTAAATACGCGATATCTCATATCGCGTGCACTGGCGCCTTTCGCCGCCGCGGAATTCCAGAGATACGAAAGAAAAAAAAGAAGCTCATGCGGAGGTTTTACAGCAGACTGAGAAAATCGGCGGCAATACTCCTCGTCCATCAGTGTGAGAGAGGTTTCGTAACCTTATAGTTATATATTTAACCAGCTCTCGTCCCAAATAAAAGCCGTAGTAAATGCGTGCGAGGTGTTCATTCATAAATCAAGAGCTAGTGATATGGATTGAACCTGGTGAGAATCCGTAGACTTCCACTCCTTGCGGTGAAAAGAAGGGAAACAGATCAAATATTCCATAAATTAGGGCTGGATGTAAGGCGTCTCCGCTAGCTTGTTTAAAGATACACGCTCCTGGCAACCTGAGAGGAAAATTTGGGTTGGTGGGGGGCTGAAGTTCCGAAATTGCACAAGTAACGGCTTGCGTCATCACTATTTGCTGCAAAATATAAAGAAGATATTTCGCGGGATCGTATGCTAACATCTTAGCCTGAAAGCATAAAGATGAAACGAACTGATTTCCACTAAATTTCGAGTTATAGCTTAGTATGTATTGTGTATTATGGTGGGTATAGCTGCTTACTATATTCTTAAAAAGTCGATTCTTAAAAATCAAAAAATTTTAAGAATCGACTTTTACTCACTTTGAGCTGTTTTCGAAAAACGTTAACGTTGTGCTATATAAATGAAAAGGAGGATCCTAAAATGTTGTCTCCAAGACTTTTTTAATTTGAAATATTGAACGTATACAAATAGATTTTAAGAACAATCTAGCTAATATTTTCGACAGTAATTTTCGCCGGCAGTATTTGAAACGCAGCACAACTTTCCTTGTTAAGAATAACTAAACTTATTCATAAGTCAGTATGATATTTAATTTGATAGCGTTAAACTTCAACAAAGGGTAGCTGCTTTTGTTTTACGATAGTTTTCAGGGATATTCGGCATCGAGAGCGTGGTTCTTGCGTTGATCCCTGTATCATCTTCGAGTACATGCATTGACAATACGTTCATGTATTCATGTATGGATTGGCGTACACAGAAAGAAATTTTCTGCTAGCTATCATGGTAATTTAAACCTGCCTTACTCAGACAGTAATTGACAAAACATTCCTCATTTCAATTCTTAATCGTGCTTTATGGGCTTGTTAACTCCGGATGATGAATTTCTCAGATTTTGCTAATGCGGACGCAAAAACTGCATGCATTGATATTAGCCACCTATCAGCTCATTTTATTCAAAGATATCTCACTCAATTCTCATTTTACTTGAGGTTACGTTGTAATAATTTGCCTCCTCGACATTATGGTAGAACTTCATAGTTTCTTCCTTTACTCCCTTATGTGAAGAACCTGATTTCTGCTTTATACTTCCAAATACATTAATTCCTCTCCAACTGCCTCTTTTTTTTTCACCTATTTTTTGCTCTCTCCAACCTTTCCCTCCTTTCCTAGAAAATACGTTGCCACTTCCCGTCATGCATTTGTCCGCACAGGTGGCCATGGAATTGCCCCCAGCATCAGAGGGCGATGGCGCCCGTGAATTGCGACTCGAATGAAAAAAGACGGTTGGACGTTAAAGGCACCTGGAGGCAGGCCTAAGGAGAAAGGGCCTTTGTTTTCCGTTAGGGGTTTAAGCCGTCTGAAATTTTTTCTACCCTTTCTCCTTTGCTCCTGCTCTTGTGGATTTTATAACTTTGCGAAAGCTGTAAATATTGCGAATTACACCCGTCTAGCTTCTCGATTACTCACAGCCATAATGTATGAAGGCTGCGGAGTTAAAAAGGAAGGAAGGTTGGCATGTTCCCTGTTGTGAGGTACGTCAAGCGGCAATTACTGTCACCGATCTATGTTTCTTAAAATATTATTTTAGTAAAAAACAAATAGTAAATTTAAGGTTTGCCTTCTCTTCGTGTGATTGATTCTTATACTCGTTCAACGCATATTTATAATATAATGTATGTATTGAATGTTTACTATTTCATTTGCAAATGTTAGGAAAAAATTAGGTGATAACAAAATGCCTTAAATAAATACAACTGCCGACTAATGAATCTCTCTTGCCTGCAATTACAGTATGTGCATTCCTTAAATGTATGTTACACGATACGAATTGTATGTATTGCAATATGTATATAACCAAGGAATTTTGCCATTACCACCGCTAGCATTAGGCACTTGCAGCTATGCCCTCGAATGCTCCTCGCAAGACCCTTTGGTGGGGTTGGTAAAGTTATCTCACGCGTGCAGAAAGTGGCACGCGAAACTCTGACGGTACTGTCATTCTTCACATTCGAAAGTTGTTAATACCTAGTACACCATGGTTTCTAGTTTCAGGCTGAATTTTTTTGTAATATTTTCTCTCAACTTTGGGGGGCATTTAATATATCACGTAAGAACTGAATACATGAAATTCCTCATACGACAGCATTAATAAAGTGATTATAAGCTGATAGAAGCATAAAAGGATCTACCACTTTGAATTCCACCGGGAAGCCATGACTCAGTTCACTCCAAAATACACGAGTTCCGAAGAGGATGGATAGGGTCGATGGACACTGCCTTATCAGATATCAGTATCAACTTTTTCGTGTAAAGATGTATGATTTTATCGTCCTTATCTGAAAGCCGGGAATTTCATCCATTAGATCTCATTAAACAGAGAAAAGATAAAGTACTTGCAGTTCTTCCTATCGAAAAAATTACAATTTGCTTGCTTGCGTCTACCATCGGGAAACGATCGATTCTTCAAGATCAGTTCCTCTTTTCAGCACTTCTTTGTTTATTCCTTTTCTTACCTTCTTGCGGAAAATCTTATTTCCGCGACTTATCTGAGATGTCCGTGCATTTACAAGGGCTCCCATCCAAGCTTATTGGGTCTCTTCATCCTTTCGTTCATCGCTGAAGTGGTGGTCCTCTTCCGAATCACTTAGCATTCCGTCCTCAGGATTCCAAAAATCCTCTCCTTTGCCCTTCTTCACGTACGAAACTCCTTTCCTTCGCTTCCCAACGCTTTTTTCCCCTTTCCTCCTCTCTCACGTTGGTTTTTCTCTCTCTCCTTCCACTTTAACCTTCCTCTTTACAGTTTCTCCTTCTTCCTCTCATACTCTCCCAAAACTCCTGTTTCCCCATAAAAATGCCACCACCCCACTCCACATTCCTGAAAAAAAGCATTCTACCTACCGCAGCTTCCTAGTTATCTCTCTACATCAACTCGATGATTTCCACAGGACGCTCGAGTACCTGATGAAGTGCGCCATCAGTTTATTTCCCTCGGAATTTTCTCAAGAAAGAAAACTGCTCTCGTAAATGTTGAAGTAAAAATGGGAATTCCCCGTTCTGTGTCACGAAGAGCAGAGGGAGGAATTTTTTCAGAAAGTTTCCCAAATTATCTCCCCGAAATTATGATTTTCTACTATGCAGATGTAATCCAATGTAAATGAGCTGTTTTTTGCCCGGAAATGTTTTCAAATTTTGGATATTTTATTCGATTGTCCTCGGATATAGGTATACCAACTGTAAGAATTTTTAATTTGTATCGATTAAAGTGGTATTCAGCTATCCTTCTTCTGATTGAGGCTTTCTCTAAAACTATTCGCAAGAAGAAAAATTCAATTTCTTTCTTAGTACCAACATTTTCCCAGTAGGATAGTTTATTTGTATATTCTAAAGAAATTAAATCTAGAGTGATTGTGTAATTCTTTCAATTGTTAGACTGACAAAATTTGTTGCTGTTTCAGCATATGGTTTACTGCTCTGAATCCATTCTAAACCTTCCATTATTCCTGTTCTAAAGCCTGCATTTAACGGGTTTCTTTATTGACACTAAAAGCTCAAGAATTTTTGAGCCTCAAATTTCGCCTAAATCGATAGATAAAATAAAACTAAACTTCACTAACTAAACACTGAACTACACTAACTAAAATGCACTATAAAGATTTTTTTTCATTCTGCGACTGTGCAGTTTTGTGACAGAGATAGATATTGCGAATTGTTGATTACCCTATTAACGCTGAAAATGCTGGAAAATTAACCCATAATCGAATCACAGTAAGTTTTACGAACTGAAGCTTTTTTATAATTGGATACATCACTTAAGACTCAACTGGAAAAAGCTGCAATCACATTTTCAATTACCTAATCGACTGTTTTAAATCCTGATTCAAAAACTTTGGTTTAATGGCCTTTTGACAGAAAAATTCGCATGATTTGAACGCAACACCATTAACAAGGGGTCAGCGCACCTTCTCACTCTATAAAAAACTCGCATTGAAATCCTCGTCATGGCACGGATGTTTACATGCGTCATTTGTCGGTTTTAAATATTCTTTCTTTAGCTTTCTATTGTAAAAGGCCGAGTGCTTGATGTTTTGGGAAGTCGCGTGCAAATAAATATATCATTACTTAGCCTCGATGAGTAAAACGCTCGGAAAACTTGACGGCGATAAAACACAACCGCGAATAAATATAAAACTTGGTGATGTAAGCGAGCGATTAAAAGGGTCGGAGGCATGAATCAGCTCGTAAAGATTGCGCTTCCTTCTCCCTCCGGGAGCCTTCCCTCAGCGTACTTGTCAGATAAAAGGTAACCAATTGACTACCATCGTGGTGCAAATGCGAGCGATGGATGAATTAAGCGCCGTTAAATAATACGGCAGATAATGTCGCCGCGCCTTATCAGGAGAGTCTACTCGAGGCGGGGCCTTCACAAATTCCTCCTGAGCAGTTGTTGTAGGCGGTGGTAGGCGCTGTGGTTATGTAGCGGTGTCCCTTCGGTGGTAATTTGTCGTGTCGACCTCATCCTCGCCGGCCTCTCGCCTTGTTTAGCGCCTCGACGGCTGCCTTATTCCGCCACTCCTCCCTTTCACACCTTTCTACGCCCCCTGCTGGAGAATGGCGCACGCAATACATGTGGCGATGCGAATTCTCGCCAAGCAATTTTCAGACTTCTTTCTCAGGACCGGTCCTAGATCTGTAGGCGAAAAAATGTGTCCCCCTACAAAAGATACGTCTTTATCAGTGCTAGATTGAGACTAAAAAGTCTTCTCTTACATCTAACCTTTAAAAAAATAAGAATAATGTAGGATGATTTCAAAATTAACTTAAATTTAAGCATGACATTTTAAAGTATAATTATCTGGTTTATGAATAACAACTATTTCAGTTATTAAAGTATAAATTATATGCCAGGGATTGTATTTTAATGGCAATCTTGCACATCCGGACGAGCGTGTATCCGCTCAGGGGGACCTTAGAGGTGCATTGCCTTGGCTAACGATGGCAATTCGTTCCGGAATCACATTCGTTAGCCGAAATCTCCGTTAGTCGAAACGTGATATTATCTGGATGTTTTGTTTCTCGCTGTCTTGAACATAAATTAACCCATTTTTGTTGGTGGATGTCCCATGTGTGATGTGGTCAGCTCATTTTTTTGCCATACATACAGGCGAAAATGATACGTAATATCGATTTTTACTAGCCGAATCCATTTTTGTTAACTGAGCCCAAAAAACAGCCAAAAAATATTCAGGTTCACTAGTCAGCCAAGGTAACATTATATTACTTTGACTGATTGTTATGTAACTCTCAAAAATAATTTATAATGCAAGGTAAAATAATATCAAAACTGGAGGAGTTAAAATTTCACAAATTAACAATACTTTTAATTTATGTATAGCATGATTGGTAAACTTGAATTTCCCCATACATTCGATAATCAGTGGTGCTCTAATCAGTTTCGGCTCATATAAGGACAATATTATGTCATCAATAAAATCTGTGCAACTCGATGGATACTTGTAGAAATTAAATTTAAAAAATATAAATGTCGATAAAAATGCCATTTTGTGCGAAATTACGAATCCTTACAATTTGCTTGCTTGCGTCTACCATCGGGAAACGATCGATTCTTCAAGATCAGTTCGCTTTATTTTAGATGGAGAAATTTTCAGCAAACTGATTCAAGCGTAATATATTCATATTCATTATTCATGAAGAAAAAATAAACTAATAAATATACTAAATATATTACATAAATTTCAAATTTTCTCATTCTAAACCTTAAGAAAATATGAAGTTAAATATTGATTTTAGTGACATTAACTTACCGATGAGATATCTGTCGTATCATATTTAATATGAATGGCTGGTGAAATATTTGGTATAACGTAGTAAGTGTTCGTGAATAGTCAAACGACGTTTCTTCTTAAGTTTCTATTTCCTAACCCTCCATAAATAAATGTAAAGACACACCATGATAGATTAAAAATTATGTAATTTTATCCAATAAGAAAATTTCCTAATGATTATTATACAATAAAAAAGTAAGATTTTTTCATGTCACTTCGTTCTATATTTCAATGATCACTCCTTCTCGGTTTATCTTCTAGATTTATTCAATTCTCAGATAAATACCCTCCAGATCATTGATCTCACCACTAAAAATATAACTCATTTCATTTAATGAATTAGAGCAGCTTTAAGAAAACCGCTTCAGCTAAAACTTGAGTGGGCTGGAGATATTTTTTCAACCTTTTAACTGCGGATTCAATTTCATTTACGAAGCAAATCTTTACAGCAGCCCTTTCTTTTTTCATTTGGCATGCATGCCCTTCTCATCAGGCGATAAAAGATGAGCATCCCATTTTCAATACGAGCTCTTCCGACACTACCTGTATATCAGGGTGCGCTGAAAGTGGGTTAATGGACATTGCGTAAGTGTCTGAGGTGTATTTTTCCCGTATTTTTTAAACGTATGGGGGAAAGTACCGAAAGTAAATACGCGATATCTCATATCGCGTGCACTGGCGCCTTTCGCCGCCGCGGAATTCCAGAGATACGAAAGAAAAAAAAGAAGCTCATGCGGAGGTTTTACAGCAGACTGAGAAAATCGGCGGCAATACTCCTCGTCCATCAGTGTGAGAGAGGTTTCGTAACCTTATAGTTATATATTTAACCAGCTCTCGTCCCAAATAAAAGCCGTAGTAAATGCGTGCGAGGTGTTCATTCATAAATCAAGAGCTAGTGATATGGATTGAACCTGGTGAGAATCCGTAGACTTCCACTCCTTGCGGTGAAAAGAAGGGAAACAGATCAAATATTCCATAAATTAGGGCTGGATGTAAGGCGTCTCCGCTAGCTTGTTTAAAGATACACGCTCCTGGCAACCTGAGAGGAAAATTTGGGTTGGTGGGGGGCTGAAGTTCCGAAATTGCACAAGTAACGGCTTGCGTCATCACTATTTGCTGCAAAATATAAAGAAGATATTTCGCGGGATCGTATGCTAACATCTTAGCCTGAAAGCATAAAGATGAAACGAACTGATTTCCACTAAATTTCGAGTTATAGCTTAGTATGTATTGTGTATTATGGTGGGTATAGCTGCTTACTATATTCTTAAAAAGTCGATTCTTAAAAATCAAAAAATTTTAAGAATCGACTTTTACTCACTTTGAGCTGTTTTCGAAAAACGTTAACGTTGTGCTATATAAATGAAAAGGAGGATCCAAAAATGTTGTCTCCAAGACTTTTTTAATTTGAAATATTGAACGTATACAAATAGATTTTAAGAACAATCTAGCTAATATTTTCGACAGTAATTTTCGCCGGCAGTATTTGAAACGCAGCACAACTTTCTTTGTTAAGAATAACTAAACTTATTCATAAGTCAGTATGATATTTAATTTGATAGCGTTAAACTTCAACAAAGGGTAGCTGATTTTGTTTTACGATNAATATTTTCAGATAAATAATATTAAAGGTAGAGAAAATAAATTACATTAGAAGCATATTTATTTGGGGAAGACAGACCATTAATTAAGTTAACTATCGAATAATAATCCATGGGAAAATTTGCTGGAGTTTCTTTCTTTTTAATTTAGGGGGACTGTAAGTAGAGAGGAATAGTGATGAAAACGAAGACAGAGGTGGTTATTGCTACGTCAGTCAGTGTCTCAATTTTTTATTCATTTTACGTGTTTTAAATTTGAAATGCTCTCTGACCAGAAAAACTCTAATTAAATGTAACATCGTTCAAAGTATCCTTTTCTGTAGCTTAATATTCGACGAGGAAAATTAGTCATATCTAAGAACTAATTAGTCGAAGAAATTTACTTTCACTTTCAGTTATTATTTTTCTCGTTTGCTTAGGATGCAGAGGAAGTTCAGCTAGAATTACTGGTGTTGGGAAAAAATATCATTCCATTATTGAATATAAATTCGGAATATAAATACTGACTGAATAGCACTGAATCTAATTTTTGATATTCTGCAAATACTATGTACGCAATTGATCAAAGTGATTGGTTCAAATAAATACTATTCAGTTTACTTTAGATAAGTTAGTTTTTCATCTCAATGTTTTCATCTCAAACCTGCGATGTCTACTCGAATCGTATATATCAAGCAACAAATCTGTAGGATTCAGAAACGAGGCGCTTGATTACCGAAAGTCCGGTTGCATGTTCTTTTATTTGTATTAAGTAGTAATTCTTCGGAAGTATTCTCAAACTTCCTTGAAAAGGGATGATTTAGTGGTGTATGTACGGGACGGGAATGCAGTGCGTCGTATTTTAAAGCGTTTACTTGTTAACTTTGGCATAAAAATATTTTCACTCTAGATACTGTAAATTAAGGTCAATCATGGTCGTGTATAAATTTAACTAGGTCTTGCTAGGTCTTATATTCGTCTAAATCTAAAATTTACTTGGATATTGAAGTTTACGGATTATGGATTATTCTCATTCTTTCCGAACTTTTTGGTAATACTTTCGTAGTATGAATATTGAAGGTAAATAAAAATATACACTCAAACAATTCTTGGTAAGAAAAATCTCGAAAACATCAACTTTTTTAGTTTTACAACACTTCTGGGAATATGAAGCTCAGAGCGATGGGTTTGAGGTAGTTTTCCACCACTTCCAAACTTTTTATCATACCCCTTCCTTTTTTATATCCCAACTCTCCAGTTTTCTCGTTTTCTTTCTATCTAGTAGACTTTTATATCCTGCAGCTCTGCTCCCCTTTCCTTCGATCTTACGCTCTTGTCGAGGTCTATTTTTTTCTAGCTCATTTCCATATCTCTACAACACCACCTCAGAGCTCTTTTTATATTCCGCATCCGCATCTCTCAGCACTCTCATCACCTCACGTACCTTTTAAGCTAATTGGCAGCTCATTTTGAACTTGTTTTTGTGCCTAGCACTCTTCTTTCTTAATGGAACATAGTAATGGTATGCAAAAGGGTGTCTAACCGTTATCTGGATGGATTAGGCTAATACTCTAGTTCATTCATCGTGTTTTCGGGCAAACTAAAGGAGGTTATTTTATTTGACCCATCAATGGAAAGAAGTAGTTAGTTAAAGACTGGGGATAACATTTGCAGATTTAATGTTATTTTAGTGTACCTGACCTTAGTATCAATAGAGATCCGAGATTTTCACTTTTTGCAGTTTTAAAAATTTAAGTAGCAAGTGCATGTCATGTGATTGCAAAATTTGAAAAATTGTATTATCTAGCTATATATGCGCCAGTGCTAAGTGTTATCGTGACGAAAAACAAACAGGTTTGGTAGCAATGATTCTATGTATAAGATAATACGTAAATTTATGATGTATTTATATGATAAAGATTTATAAATGGAGGATGAATGTGAGGAACCTTCTCCAAAAGAGAAATCGTTCAGATAATTTAATTTTTTAAAGAAATATAGAGACAACGAAAGTAATAAGATTCCGTTTATGTAAGCTGTGTCAATCCAAATTCATTCACGAGTTCTAATGCTATGTCTAGTATTCCTCCAAATAGAAAGTAGTTTAGATGAGTATGAACTTTTTCTTGACGAATGCATCATTATTATTATCAAATGCGTAACAGCAATAAATATAAAAGTTTATAAGACTCATTCTACATCCATTCGGGGTAGGCACGTTATTTAAACCTCGTTGGTTTGTTATTACCCTCCACACTTTCTCATCATAGCAAAGGTCTTTCGCTTCAGATAAATTACAAATAACCAAATTCCACATTTATCGATGATGATCAAGTGTAGCCTTAAGGATAAAATGAATTTATGATCTACTTGAAATGATTCTTGCTGGCTTAAATATCTCCAGAGAACACAGGAAAACGGGTAAGGGTGACTTAGCGCAAGATGGTGCGCACCCAGGAAAAATCCCAAGGAAAAATGGACTTGAAAAAAGTCTGACGGGACCGGGAATCTAACCCGGGTCTGCCAACTCCGGGTGCTCTGTCCGTTGAGCTATCCCGCCAGAGAATGTTATGAAATCTCAATGGAATTCCGAGAGTTACACAACTCAAATGTAACTGTGATGAATGTCTCGCTCTTATACTACCGGATGATATCTTCGTGTGATCACACAAGATATCAACATGAGATTTCTCAGGTATTAAATAAACAACTTTCTCATTGCCGAGGGCACTGTTGATTTTCCACTTGTCGTTTCCTTCTAGTTCTAATCTAAGAATTCTTCCATGGAATGCCACATGACACACTGAGTCAACAATTCTGATTAATGAACAGGAAGGAGGTGATAATAGAATCAGTGTTTGTCGAAGGAAATACTCTAAAAACAGCATTCTTCTTAGTTTGTTCTTTTAGGAAACCTAAGGCTTGAACAGCATTCGAAGAATATAATTAAGACCTTTACACAGATATTTCTTCTCAAATGTTCTATTTCATCAATTATAGCAATGAAGAAAGACCAGAATAAAATTATAACACACGGGAGTAAGAACGTCAGGTAATTTTACCTTCCAGATAATTGTTTTCAATCTTCTTGTATTTTACATAAATAATCAGTAAAGTCATCTTCGCGATGCACCGCAATCATCGAGCTAAGTGTCCAAAAAAGTATGAAACTCGCAAAGAAGAAAATTTAGACTTTGATAGAGGTCATTATGTCTCATTCCAAGTACTTTGGATCACAAAGTGATTGTTTACAAATTTCAATACGATTTGCAGTCGTATACCAGTTGATGTATAATTGTTTAGAGTTGTGGAGTAACTTCCCTGGGTTGGTTTTGCAAGCTCAGCCGTTGTACTGCGGGTTGGTTCTTCTTGTATATTTAATATGAATTTCCTGTATTTGTGAAGATTCACTGTGTTATATAAAAATTTCTGGTTTTAATTTTAAGCGTTTTATCGGAATAACAAAAGTTGCAATACTCATTTTTCTTCTGTGAATCCCCCTGACTTAGTTAGAATTTAGACTAAAACCAGAAAATAAGTAATTCAAAACAGTCTATTAATTTTTTCGGCTTCACTGCTCCCTTTTTATATACTCTCATAATCAAACACCCCTTCCTCTGTAATTACTTTACTGTTGGTAATATTTTTTCTACATATTCACTAAATGTGTAACTCAGATTTTCGAATAACAGAATTTTCAATAAATTAGACTTAGAAGCATATTTATTTGGGGAAGACAGACCATTAATTAAGTTAACTATCGAATAATAATCCATGGGAAAATTTGCTGGAGTTTCTTTCTTTTTNTCGCCTAAGACGCATAGATAGACATAAGGCAGTATGGCTAGTTTACGGATTAATTACCTCTAAGAAAATGCTTAATATAATACGAGTATATATTATAAATAATATGTCCCTGCCATAACCCCCTGCCACACGCCGAAAGGCGGCTTGTAGGGTATTGATCTAGATGTAGATATCTAAAAAGTCTCACACTCCCGGCTATTATATCTCCAGTGATGAGTGAGACGAGAGTAAACAGTCACGTCTAGAGATATGAACAAGAATGGAAAGCATGGGACAAATTTAAGCGTGGAATCTTGCATTGCATAGTGAAGTGGCACTTTTCTTTTTCTTGCCGCCTTCGAGTTATTTCATGCGGATATGATGAGAATTTTTATTGGGACTTTCGGCATTTTGACAGTAACCATCTGTCAAGAGAAGATTGTGCATCCTGTAAGCGTCGCCATAGTCAGAATTCCCCGACTCGCTTCTTTATTCCTCCTCTATTGAATTTTATTCTCATATATTCTCGACTTACGTGGAACACGAAGCTTTCCTCAAATGAAGTAATACCATGATAGGCTTTCTCTCGGTATTTTAAGAGTTGCCAGATTTTCGCATCTACCCACTATATCTATATTATTATTAATTATACTTAATTTATTATTATTATATTATTACTTAATCATTCGTTGAACAGTCTGGCATTGGTGAGGAAGCTTCGATGCATTCCAGTCCTACAGGAGATGCAAAGGGGAGGTTGAGAGTGACAACTATTCACCAAGAATTAATCGATCATTCTGATAAAACCAATTCTTTTACGAGAGTAAATTTGTTTGTAAGTTGTTTTCACCGCATGTGAAATATGGTAAATTTCCCTGGTAAATTTTTCAGGAACCTTTGTACTTCTTAACAGTCTACTATTTTCTCTCTTTCTTCCGTATTTTATGTTAATCATCACGTGACGTACTTATTATCCTTTAGTTATTGGAATATATTACTTGCGGAACCGACTCAATCTATTTAGGCGCCCCAAATGAAAGACTTTTCAGCGCCTCTTTCGGTGACATTTATTTGAGATTGCTACCATCCAAAAAGTTTGCAAAAAAGTATTGTTCTATGAAAACAAAATTGCAATATATCTGGTAACGCCATAAACATAAAAAATATTATAGAATTCAATTATTAAAGAATAGTGTATGGATGACAATACTTGGAGAACTCGGAAAACTGACTTGGTGAAATATTAATGAGTGATTCAAGAGGTGGGAATACCGGTGCAGCAACTAATTCTTTTTGTAATATTCATCTCCGTTGATATTTGGGCCAACGCATCTTGAAAATGTCTCTGAAAGTCTTCTATCCGTCACCTGCTTAATTTGATGTTCCTAAAAATTTTATTTAACTCCCAATGACACAATAAGGAGATTTTCTTCCGAATTCAGACCTACCCCTCCCCAAATATTTTGCTTTCTTAAGTAATGTTTTGCTAGTTTATATTTTCTGACTGACCCGAAATGTTTAGGAGTCTTTTCCCGACTTATTTTACATAACTATTTACGTTAAATTTTACACTTTATCTTTACTCACTGTTCCCTTTCCTCCACAGAAAAAGTCTTCATATAGACGATATAAGAATCCCTTATTTTTCGACATTGGTAGATTTGAGGTATATATGTATGTACCTCGGCGAAAAGATGACTGACTAGAGGGGGCGTTTGGAGTTTCCCTCATTGACAACCGTCACCTTTTCCATCGACAGATCCCAGATTCTTTTCAGAAATCGACGTAAAGACATGAAAACTCGTAAATTTTCTCGTGAAAGTATTTCCTCTCCTCTCAAAATCGGGAGAAGAATGGACATTGGGAAAAGGAGGGAAGGAAAGACCCTTTGTGATGCGAGGGTAGGTATCAAGGATGAAATATTTTGTGTCGTTCTTCCCTGGAGCTGGAGTTGAATTCCATAGGAAGCCATGTGGGCGAATGAGGGAGTTGGTTAACGACTACTGATTCCCTTTGCCTTGCAGCATCATCTTCCATCAGCCCCACTCTCTCTCTCCCAATCACGCATCGCCACCTCGCATCACGTCCCCTTGTCAACAAACACGCCAGGTTGAGCACATTTCCTCCCCCAACTTCACAAGGTTTTCCCACGGGATCCGTCGGAAAGGAGGGATCTCCAAGGCAGACTTTAAACAAGGCACGAGACCAATTGCCTTAAGGTGAAAGGACAACACGGCACCCTCTTTCGCCGGGCTTTGGTTTGGTTTTTCTCTCCGTAGGGATTTGCTCCTCGAGTTAGCGCTCAAGAGTGAGAGAGTAGTATTATTATTTCAATTTGGTTATGGGTCCCTTCCGCGCAAGTTTTCCACATTAACTCAGAAGGAATCAAATTCGTGGCTTTGCTGATAAATATACGCAAAAGAACTTCCTGATTCAGCTCCTATACTAACTTCAGGCCATATCTTTTACTTAAGTAATTGCGTCAGGGCCTAACAATGACTGGGCGATTGATAATTTAAAATCAGATTGATATCATCGTCTTTAGTTATGAAAATTATTATAAATTACTATTTCTTTTTTTTTCGGTTTCGCGAAAAGGTTTTCACTTGTCTTCGTTGTTTTTGTGACATTAGAGCCTCAATCATCCCTGTTCGATTCAGTGTGTATTTGATTAATCGTAAAAATTATGTAATGCGTTGCCATTCGGAACTAGCAACTGTATATACGTTTGTTTGTAGTTGTAAGGTCTAATAACCACACTGCGTAGACTTATTTATGAAGTCAATCAGAGCCCTGGAAGGGATAAAAATTGTTTTCACTTGTAAGTCAATGGACACTATGTGTATTGCTCGTCGCGATTCTAACCAGCGTCAACAATATTCAGGTTAATGACTGCTAAAATAACAATTATTTTTCATTTTCTATTACCACGATGTTTTATTACCCGAAAGCAGGCACTTGATAAAGGTTCTGTCGCAGTCTGTGTTGTGTTTTAAAGGAGTAACAGATGCCCACCAGGAAGTAACCTTACAAACAAAGAGTTCGATTACAATAATAGACCCACGTATCTAGCACAACCCATCCTTTTGTAATGCGTCGCTGCTAAAAGAAAGTGAGTATCGGATAGATCGTCAGTAAATGAGGCGAGGAGTATGAAGGGAGTATCGTGAGGAAAACTGGTCCTTTAAAAGCTGAAGTTTTTTCAGCGGGACGAGAGATGCGATTGGGAGAGATGAGCTGGAGAGATAGCGAAAGGGAGTTCGGAGATTCGCGTCGGCAGCGAGAGTGGCGATGAAGCGAAATAAAACGTGAAGAAGGGCAGTGGGCTAGTGGGCGAACATTTTAATGGATCCAGAGATATGTGGATCGCAAGGGAAGGAAATAAAAATGGAGAGAAAGATAGCAATGCACGGTGGTCGTTAAAATGCGATTAATCAAACACTCCGGATGAATTTATTTTTACGCCTCGTAGTAGCTTAAGATTTGCCGCAGAGGATTAGGGCCAGAAAAACCTTTAGATGCTTCCGAAGAAACTCATCGCAGATGTCGCGTTTTCTATCCGGTTGTGGACGAGTTGAAAATGTATGCTATAAATGACGTGCACATTCGAAACTTCACATCTTCATAAAAAGAATATTCGCTAATTTTCTTGAAACGAAGGCTGTTATCCATGTTTTCTTTATTTATTTAAGAATGTAATTTAAAGAAATAAATGGTGTGAGACAGTTTTAGAGAGATATGTGTGTATTATTTAAGTAAAAAGTATCATTGATTTCTTCATGTTCGTGATATGAGAATGGAAATATATTATGTCCATTTACACGATAACTAGAAACTTAGTACGCGTATACCGTGGTAATCATCGTATCATATCGTAGCATAGTAGAACATTTCGAGCGAAGTCATCGAAAGTATTCTGAAGTTGTATGTACTGTAACTGTGCTTAGAAAAAATGAGATTTAAGATTTAGTAGCAAGAGTTCGTAGTTCACTCTAATGTTTTGAATGGAAAGCTCTAATATATTCTTTTGAAAATAATCTCGTGAGAAACAGTCATGCGAAAATCGCTTCTATCCCCCTAAAATTTAATGCATTTCCTCTTCTATATATCCATTTTTATTATATATTCTATATTTCCTTTCTATTCTTCCTAAAATATGATTGTATGATAGTGCAAGTCAATGGCACTAATTTTAAGAAATCGCTTAATACCTTATGGAGATTGTTTCAACTGATAACACGTTCCACCAGGGACGGATTTGACATCAGGCGCACTAGGAGTAGACTGAGAGCCTAGCCGTTAAGGGAAAGGACGTTTTGCTGTTTTCTTAAGATTAATAATAGATACGCAAAGCTAAAGTGGGCTTTGGTAGCCTCTCATCTTTCATGAAGGACCTTTGAACGCGATAAAAATTTGGATTTTTTTCCACTCTATATTTTTGTTTTCTTTGATTTGCTGTTTTCTTTCTTATGTGTCTTGTGTAAAATTAGGCATAGTAGCGGATGGATGTGGGGACAGGAAGTTATGACATCGGGTTGCATAAGATATTCGTGTATCCTAGCTGATACTTGTTGAAAGAAAAGAAGCCCCAAAAGTACCCAGCGCCTTCCGTAGATTGGTGGCGCCAATATGAAAGGATAAACCCAGAATAGAGACATTCCATATATGTTGAGTTCCGGATGTACCTATCACTTTAGCTCTTCACTTCCGGGCATTCTAACCGTTATCAATGGTGGAGGCGCGTGCAATGAGAGTTTTAAAGATGGCAAAATCCATCTAAATTCACACTAAATCATGCTAAAATTGACAAAAGTCTAATTGATCCTAGCTTTTACTTATCCACAGTGTATTTTGGTCGGCTTTCGTCGTTTGCCGATGAAACATATACATGGATAAGAAAAATTTATATATCTTTGTAGTTCAAAACTATGTTTTTATTCAACAAATCCTCGTGATGTAAAGATTACACAAAGGGACTGCCTCCTCCGTAAATTTTTTCTACCCGTTAATACTTAGTTCCTAACTTTTCGTTAATATTTTGTAGGATTTAGCATACAGAGCATGAAATGAAATTTAGTATTAGGATAAAAAGTCTTGGAAACCGCTGGATCCGCCCTTATCAGTATTATTAAATTAATCATTTCCAAAGCCTTAAATTTCGCATTTTCTCCTCTGTATGATTCTAAAAATGGAACTGACAGAAAGAGAGACACATGAAATCATGCTTAATGATGATGAAAACATAGCGGTAATTTGCCGCAATTTGCTGCCATACTAACCCTCTTTTCTCCGATAGCCTACTTTTACGATGAATTTAACCGCAGTTTTTTTACTCTTATGATCTTTTACAAGCGCCGTCGTTCGGAGGAGATTTTTCCAGCCGCTTCCGAAGCGGAATAATCTCGAAGAGAAAAGATTGACCGAGTTGTTTTCGCTCGAAATTTAAAAAATGAGAAACAGCGCCGCGAGTAATGGGATCTTTCGCACTTTCCAGCATCCATACTGAAAACGTTCCGGGTCGGAAAGGGTGGAACTTTTTGCGCTTTTTTCGCACACCGGCCTCTTGGGTCTCCTCTCGTATTCGTACCGACCTTCTTTAGCACGTCGGCCCTCCGCAAATCGATAACGTGACGGCCAGATGACCTACTATCCGCCGCCTTCTGTTTCCTCCTTTTTTGCCGCCAAGTAAGAAGAACACTTCACTTAGAAATGGGGGAAAAACGAGGATTTTTATCTACCGCATGATTCAGCCGCCTCGTTTTTAAGCATAAGGAGTTTTCGCATTGACGTATTCCTGGTAACGGCGGATGTGAAAAATCATGTGCAGTATTTTTATAACGTGACACGTATTCGCGCTGATGACATTAGAATGGTTTCCTTTAAATAAAGCGTCATGTGGTGAGTGGAATCGCCCGCGGATTTTTCATAGAAAGTTGTTTGGTAGGCAATTGATATTTGATAGCGTTTTTCTGGCGGACATTTTCGAGCGAATATTTTCTATTGAAAACTTTCTATAGAATTAAGGTCTGATGCATATCATATATGGATATAATGTGTTATAAATATCTTCCATAAATTAAAGATGGCATTCAAACACAAATATTTTGTATGCATTACTTTTTCTATTATTAAAATTCTACATTCTGAATTACTATAGACCGATAGACTGTAATATAGAACTATGATATAGACTGGTATATATTCTACTATTATAGCTAGGTTTTAAGATCGGGATTATACAAACAGAATCATCTTGAAATATACTCAAATCTCACTTTTTAATCTTTAGGTAACAAGCAGACCTCACGGAATTCACCATGAACGTGCGCAGTTTACCTTGAAATTACTCTCAAAGAATTCCGTCCAAAAATACAAAGACAATATATTTTGTTTAAGGTAAATACTTAAAAAGACAAAGCTTTTCTAGCTTCCATAAAATGTGGTAGAAATAGTAGAAGATAAATAAATCTCTATCGAAATTCTCTAAATTAAATACATTTCTAAATAAAAATTAAATTTTAAAATTTTAAATAACTAAATTTTAATCGATAACATTTTAGGTAATGGATGAGCAAAGTACTATAATATCTGTCTTTGTTTGTTCCCACATAATAAGTTACATCGCTTTTCAGCAAATTTTATAACTTCCAGTAATCTTATTCTCTACACAGTGAGCTTTTGAATCTGTGACATTATAGCATTTTCCTTTTAAACATTAACTATCTCTGATATTCGCCTGTACCTCAGATATCTTAGAATTTTAATCGGTTTATCCATATGAAAAACTTTCACGAAGTTAAAGATTCTGCTAAAATATTTCGACAAATTCATTCTCTAGATTTTATGAAACTTTTCGAAGTTTCATAAAATCGCGAGGGTAATCTTCATCTATGCATCTTGACAATAAAAGTATGCCGGGAGTTTCCAATAATTGCGGTGAAACTTGCATCACTCGATATTTAAGCGAGCAAAATGTAAGTTCGAGTTGTTGAAATCCTTCCTGTATACGTGCTCTAGAAATCACTCCTCAAGAGGAGGAAAGTTCCTCTTTTGCTCTGAACTCTCTTTCTCTCCGTGCTAGAAAACTCAATATTACGTAGCTTTTTACCATATGGATTGTAAGAGAAGCCCTTCATATGTTTAAAGACTCGAAGGAGTAATGCCTTCATCCCTGAGGCAGGGAAAAGAACGTAAAAGTTACTCCAACACCAAGGACCGCCCTAATTCGGGTACAACGCAAAAGTACGAGCGACTCTTCTGCAAGTAGGACTCCTTGTTTGATGCAGAATGTTTGCGCAGAGTTGCTCTCACATAAAAAACATGGTATGCAGCCATATGACTTTTTTTAAACCTTCCCCAGTTTTGAAGTAAGGCTCGTTTGTTGCGTTGCTTATTTGCGGGCTCTTGCGGAAAGATGCGACAGATTTTTTGGTGCGGTGTAAGTAATGCGGTATCCTAGAATGAGAGAGACAATCGAGTATCCAGGTATGAGGCACTGAGAGCAAGTTATCTCGTGACCTCATCAGGCTTGCAATGCCTCCTTTTCGTGGAACGAGAAGGGGATGAAGGAATTAAAAGAAGAGATGGAAGGTTACGAGGAGTAAAACAAAGGGAGATTTCGTCTCATCTTTGCAAAGACCGCCTTTTATAAACGGTCAGTTCGGTTTACTCTTTTTATCTTTTCAGCATTACCCACCACTCGGTGGAGAAGGTATTAAGTAAGAGTCTTAATAGCTTCGACTCGAACCTTGAGCCTCTTCCGCCTCTCCGTTCCACATTTTCAATTTAACGTGTAGGCGCTGCTTGCCTGCCTGCTTTCCATTCCTCGAATTTTTGCGGAAAAATTTACCTGATGTCGTTTTTTGTTAACGTCGGGTGGCATAAAAAGGAATAGCTCAAAATAATGCAAAACCTATGAAATGCTCCTAAGAAGTTCAAATCGGACCAAGTAAGATTCCGATCAGCATTCGCAAGCAAATACTTCCTGTGTATTTAATTTATACATTACGAAAGACTGATTCAGTCATTGACCATAGAAGTCGATCTCTACTGCGATCTAAGTCAGTAAATCTGTGGTTTTTTATTGATTGAGATTGTTATTTTCGTTCAAATTTGCCTAACTCGGCCGATTAAATTCCTGAACAGGAAATTATAGGTAAACCAAATTTCTTAACGATAACAAACTTTTCTTTCCGGAAGAGACAACATGTTCGGCTTTTTCTGGTTAGGGAATGGTTGTGTTTATTAAAAAATGTCAATGATTATCAAAATAATATATTTACTAACTTTCTTCTGTTCTTAGAGAGACAATGGTTTTAAAGAATTTTTATACATTTGAACATTGCACAGTGTTTTATTTGAGTGAGTCTGTGAATTATAAGTATTCTTTCAGGGTTAAATAGGGTTAAATTTGCATAACCGAGATTTAGTTCATCTAATTTCTCACCTTACAGCTAAATTATTTATTAATTGACTAGATTTACTATTATTATATTATTATTTATATTATTATTACACTGAAATTTGAATTTTTAATTTGTTTAAATTTCTATATAAAATTGTAATATTATATGCAATTTATTTTCTACGAAAATCTTACTCGTCAAAGTAATTCATTTCATTTGTTGCAGTTTCTAAAATGTATTTAACTCTTATCTACCGTAGATATTTGAATCTCGCGTAACCTTTGATTTAAAGCAGCATTATGAATACCTGGAGCCGGAAGCTACGGAGTGTATATGAATACGGAGAACCGAAAAGGCAGAAGCCGGAAGCATCTTCTCTCTAAGAGGAATATGTATGAGACAGAATGTTCAGTTCGAAAAAAAGCGATACTTCTATAAGGCGAATTAACCGATAAAAAGTGGCCTTTTATCGGTTAATTCGTTTTATGTTCTCAACGAAGACTCCAAACGAGCCTTTCGGGATAGAAGTTCCCCGTTAGTCGAAGTTCGAGCTGATTTTTTCCGATGATTTACCCGTGGGAAATCTTTAAACAAAATTCATGTAAACTCCTTTTCCACTTTTTCCTTTTCTTTCCTTCTCACTGAGAGTTCCAGCAACAGTCAAAAACTTTTTGTGAGTAATGTTAATGTTAAGTACGAAGATTTACGTAAATACTTACCTATACCTGGCATCAATTATACCCATATTATTAATTTTTGCTGAATTTTTACAAAAGTAGCAAAACTGAAGTCCTGGAATGTGAAAGAAATCTACCTATACGGATTCTGAGAACTCAATAACAGCGACCTAAGGGTCCCCGAAGAGAGGTCAATGCGCAGGTTTTTTAATTTTTTTTCTACCGAGCAAATATTTTTACTGCAGATTTCATTGATTCGTTTTCAGGAATCATTGTCTGTTTCCGTTGCTAGTGATTTGGTTTTGTGAAGAATAAAAGCGTTTCTTCATCTAGTGACATCAGGTATTGGTAACTATTGGGGATCTTTGACGTATACGTACACTAGAAATTTTTATGAAACCTGCTTTATACTTCATCGCGAGATAATTATTTGGGATAGAAAAAAACCAGTAATACTATTGAAAATCACTTTGAGAATCCAAGTAATCTTTATACTCATACGGCATGACAACGATGTCTGTATACAAAGACACACCTAATGTTTCTTGCTATTTATTCTACCACTGTATTCCTGAAGCAATTTCTTATGAAGTCGGAGTACTTTCCGAAAAAAAACAAATGTGCTGCGCGAGTTACCTCACGCTCCGATGATTTAGAGGAGAAACATGAGTGTGCATGTGCGCATTCACTTATTTCACCTGCAACTCTTTTGTGCGTGCCCACTCGATCGAAAAGCCTCGCATGCTCGGACACAATTCCCTCTCTGATTTATAGTAACACGCCCATTTTTCTGATGACGTTCGAAAGTAACCGGTCTTTGAGGAGCCTTTGTGCTTTCTATCTGAATGGACCACCATTGTCAGTCGGCAAAGCTTTCTAGCGAAGTGTAGAGCATAGGTCAAGGGGAGAATGGGTTAATTTCATCTGTCAGTACCACTGTTCCGAGCAAGTCACCATTGATTGAGAGAGCATTCACTTCCTAATTGGTAGGCGGGAAAGGCTCTGAGTGGTCAAAAACACAAGGTGCATTGCTGAGTTGTTATTGGTGACTATTAAATTAGAACCTATTTTCCAACTAATAATCTTTTTGACTTCTGTTTCTCTAGAATGGCTCCTTCAAATTCCGGGCTTACATTATATGAATGCCTTTTTTATACTACAAGAGGTAATTCGTGAATCTGCCTATTGATTGTCTATATGCGTTTTTAAGTATCATATTTTATTCTAAAACCTAGCTTATTACAGCTTTTCAGCAGCAGATTCCTGATTTTTATCAAACACATTTAATTGCGTTAACACGTCAAATTGCGATTACAATTTCTATCGCCATTTCATGAGTTAGATACAGGAGTACGACGTATAGATTGAAACTAAGATTATATTTACTCCAAACGCTTCCAATATATATAGATATCAATTCTAATACGCTATTGAAGTATTTGAATATGAATGTTCGTATTGGTGATAATATCAGAAAAACTCGCATGCACATAACAGGCCCTGTTTCCAGCAGCATATGATTTTCTGCTGCAGTTTTCACCTCGCTTTACAGGACTCTAACGATCTGATGAGTAGACACTAAGAGTCTTTCATATTCATGCTGAGGCTTCTGAAGCATTAATAAGTATTTGGAGCCGGGCACATACCATACCCCCTACCCTCCCTAAAGAGGTTGATTCACTCACTTCCCAAGCAACAAATACGATTTATTTTACGACATTTTAAGAGGAAGCAGCGTTAGAAAAGCGCTCAAGTTACCATCTTTCCGATAGGGTCATGGACCTCAGAAAGGTCTGTTCTCTTGGGTCGCTTGGCGGCTTTTGTCGGAATCCACTCCATAAGTAGCCGGCATCAAGACATTTGTCGCTTGAAGATTTACAGAGCAGATAAACGCTTGCCCTGGGAAAGTAATGTCCTTTGTCTCGTAGTGGTAAAACGGATGACGGGGACAGTTTCCAGGGCTTCCCATTTGGCCTTGGGTGAGATCTCGGTCTCACTCCCCTGCCCTCTCCTCACTTCGAACGGGGTGACAATCACGCGGGGAGTCACGCGTGAATGACGGTCGCGTGGTAACGCGAAGGTCCCGTGGTGACGGGCCTACTCAGAAAAATGTTTCATGTCTTTTATTTATTTGGAGAAAAAAAGATGCGTTTCCACAAAAGTCCCGACAAAACCTGACCACTTCCCTTCCCTCCCAACGAATTCTTTCCCGTATTTATCAACAAGAAAAAAAGATGGATGGATAAAACCCTTTTGACATCCAAAACCACAGGGGAAAGGAGTATTTTTAGGAAATGAGGAAGATCGAAGACTCGTAAAACATCACTTTGAGTCCTAATTCAGAAGAAATCGTATGTATCGTTTGAGGAAAGTGCCATTTCTCGAAGGTAATCTTTCTTGATGCTTGCAGTAAGTAATGGAGGGCTAATTTGGGACTTTTTACAATTATCTTTTCCAAACTTGGAATTCAGAAAACGTGAGAGGCTACCAAAAGAAGTATTCCTCGAAGGTGTCCACAACATTTATGTAAGTGCGAGCATTTTCTCGTGGTTATATCCCGCTTTCAGGCTTTTATTACTCAAGGAGTAAGTGTTTTCCAAAGAACTACTTGTGTGGTTGTGATCTAAATAAACGTTAATTCCTGGGGAGTATAGGGGAGCATAACTCCACTCGTAAGCTTAACGAGTATCCATTTAAAGATGCACTCAAGATTTTATTTTCCCATAAATTTCCAAACGACGTTTCTCCTATCATCTAACCGATTTCCAGGAATTATTCCTAAAAATTCAACTTCTCTATGCATTTCAGCTACAATTTCCTTTCTGTTAGCTCCTCTAATTTTGAGGATTCCTCCAAATCTTCTTTGTTTTTATCGCGTACTCGACTTTTTGTACGGATCAGTAAATTACTGGTGCTGGAGTAATTTCTCAGAAAAGGTAAGGTCTCAAAGCTGAGGCATACCTCAATTTACAGTCCGATTCGCTCATAAAAGAAGATAGAAAGAGAAAAATATAACGAATTATGGAGAAGGGGTTCGCTGAAGGCCACCGGAAACCCTAGTTTTGACTCGGAAAGCGGCGGTTATGTAAAATTAAAATCGATTGTGCTCGAGTGCCATTTCCGGACGAATGAAAAAGCGAATCCTCTTGTCAAAAAATCACGATATGTTGAAGCATATTTTACCGTGGCATGATACATTTTTGCAGACATTATTGTGAAAGCATAAGGAAATCGCAAATGTTTTCACATTAATTGATTTGTAAAAAAGTTCTTCAAAGAACTTATATTCCCGGGGTGACAAGAAACAACAGATTTGTTGAAGGAAAAGTACTACATAAGATCATTTTCAGCGAATGATACGGAATTTGAGGGAAATAAAGTTATTACAATTATAGTTATATTATTATAATTAAAGTGTATATCATTACAGTCATAGATATAGTGTTGTTATAGCGCACCCATACACATTCTAAGAAAGCTTCAAAAGACTATGACATGATAAATAAAATTTAATTTAATTGCCTATATATTTAATCGACTTTTAAATTAATATGATTAACATGATTATAATGTACAAATAAGTTTTAATTACTACAGTTAAACTATTTCTAATTTAGGGACCCGAGCCGGTCTCGGCTAATCAAACTTTTTCATTTCAATTTTTTTACATTCCTCTGGGTATAATTTTGGGTTTGAACTATCTCGAAAACCTTAAAGAGAAATTGTAGATCAAATGGAACTATTTTCCCGGTTTATGTACAGAAGATAAGAAGTACAAAATATCTTACGTATGTGCTTAAAGTTGGCTTGGCATTGAATTGGCATGGAAAAGTAAAGCTGGTATATATATAGAGGAGAGGACGCAGTATTAAAGACAGAAGGAATGTCGCAAAAATGTATCGGAGGGTAAACGCTAGCCGCGAGAGTGTAACGGATATTGGGATAACTAGGTAATATTTTCATGACACACAATCCCACTGAGAGGTTGGACTTCAAAATTTGAGAGCTTTACTTCAAAAACACTCAATTCTCCAAATGTTCCATTCTCACAGACCAAATTAGCATTCTCACGATTAATCTACAAACTTACCTGTCACTACTGGGATTACATGTATGCGAAAGAGAATACTTCATGCTTTGTGAAGATCGGATATTAAAATGAGTACTGAATGTCATTGCTTCAAAACAGCTTCTAAGTTCACGTCAAGGACTCCGTCTTCCTCATTTGTTGGTTCTGCACTTCGTCCCAAGAGACAAATCGATTTCTTCTCGGTTCCACCTCCTCAGATCAAGGTAGCCAGAACGGAAACACAGCTCAGCCGATTGTTTCCCAAAATTGAAACATTTCACTGGGTAAAACCGCGGAAAGAGTACAAATCACATCCGAAAAGCAGGGACGAAAACTAATTTCACGACCTTCAGCCGAAATTTTTAAGAGTGCGTTCCAGATTTCTTTCTCTCTCAGCGAAGATCGGCATCGAATGGTACGATGGTCGCAACGAATTACCAATGCATTTCTCAAAGGAGAGCGTACGTGAGAAGAAACTTATCACCGTCGGCGTGGGCACGTGTGAGCCGACTTGCCTTCCGCTCCTCTGGTCACTCCCTCCGTGGAATTGATTCCGAGTCGAGGATCTGCGAAGGCCGTCGGCGGCGGCAGAAAACTCGCAATCTCCGGAGACATTGTTAATGGAAAGGCGAAGAAAATCGATGCGGGGCAATCGTTATGGCCCTCGGGAAATTCCCTCCCAGAGTTACGTGGAAACCTTTAAAGTGATCCTTGTCGACTAGGTTCCATCGGAGTTTTTGGGGAAAGGAACACATTGACAGGTTAACCCAACGAGTGGGTGGTTTATTCGGGAGGTTTAGAAGATCTCGCAGCGAGATACCTCAATCCCGCGCGATTTTCAAGCGGGAGGTGTTACATACTGTGAGGACCTCTCGACCTCGTCTAAAAGGCTTTGGAAGAAAGTGCGGTGAAGATTTTTGAAAAAGTAGGTGGTGTTTACCCTAGAGGGCTTAGATAAAGTCTCCCTAAGAAGAAAGGTTTGTTAAAAACAGTTCCTTATATTATAGGTTATGTTCATGGTATTTTTATGCACAATTAATGGGTTACTTCAAAATTCGCGGCGCACTAAACCGAACGTTTATTTTTTTCAAATTTCGGTCTCATTTCAAACAGAATAGGACATCGAATAGGAACCGAATCGAAAACCGAAATTAAACATTATTTTTTCTGGAATGAAATCTAAACCCGATCCGAAAATTGAAAATCTCCTTGCACCTGAACCTACACTGAAAACCATTACTTTTCTGTTGGAATTATCGGTTCACATTTTCAGAAAGGGTAATATAAGTTATGTTAAATATACATATTTATCGGTGACTTAAAATTCTTTTATTATCTTTTAACTTTTAATTGAGTTGCGTTTTCACTGAAGCGGAGAGAAAACCGGAACGAAAATAATTACGAATCGAAGCTTGATTTCAAATAAATAAAAAAGACATTTCCATAAAAATATTTAGGGGCAGAACTGAAAGTTGTCAATGCGGAGAATTTAAGAGAAGTCCAGATAAATTTTTCTTGAAGTTACAGTATAGTTAATGCCCTAAGTCTCTGCCACAAAACTATAACTATACTATTTTATCGTGATTAATGCGGTCCCTCACATTGTTCTCTCTGGATATTCTTCTGTAAGGAATTATTCACATTTCTGCGTTGACAGCTTTTTTAATAAGAGCATCATCTTTCAATCTAAATAACGCAGTATCCTAGGGTTCTACAAGAGCCCTGCGGAAAGAATGAAGACGAAAACTGGATATCGTCATTGGAATGAGAAAATTATATCCCAAACTCTTTCTCTAAAGAAAGGCCAGGAACTACTTAACGGAATAGTATTGATTTTGATCAATTTTATTATCATCTTAAGCCGTATTTTTTTACTTTTCAGCTTAAAACAATGACTCCTTGGAATTCCGGAAAGAGTAGTTACGAATTATTGAATCACAACAGACAACATGAGTATTTTCTTGTCAATTTCAACTTACAGTAATGAACTTACGATGTCTGCGATCAATAAAACAATATGAATGACTAATTATTTTTGTTTTGACTACTCATAGTTCTCAGTCTTCCGCTGCTTTAAACATTTAGAAAGAATTTTATAGTACATATACGGTAATCTTAGAGTGGATGAATATATTACCTAAGACAATGAAGGGATATCGCTAATCTTCATTGATAATAAACTCAAAGATGAATGAAAATGACGATATAATACGCCAATGTATATCTGCTAATTTTAATTAGCAGATATTATATAATATAATAATTAGAATTTCGCATAAATAGCAGATATTATATAATATAATAATTAGAAATTTCGGCATAAATAAATGTTGTCTGATGTATTTCCTGATTATCTACATTCGCTTATTTTTTTGGATTCATCCGCATGTCCTTCCTGCAGGACAATAATAATTTTCCACAAACCAGGAAATTCAACTTTTAATTAGATTCTCTATTTTTCTATTTCAGGCATCTTTCTCAGCCCTTAAACTGGTCACTTTTCTACTGCAAATTCTTTCCGCATGTATTAATATTTGAAATACTTTATTCCCTCTTGCATATCTGGCAATTCAGTTCCCTATTTTACTCTTATTTTGCACCTTGTTAAAATATATATCTTTCCTGATCTTTCTATGATATTAACAATAACTCACATTGCACAAAAATGAATAATCGGTTAATTCTATAACGTTTACAGCTCCCATGCAACAAAAGCTCATCAAATATTTAATATCAAAGATTAAATTTTCCAAGCCGTTATTTTGATTCATGTTCATTTTTTGTTCTTAATTGTAAAGAAAATTTTGGTTGTGATCGATGTAACTTTAAAACGGCAAAATCGCTCCTCAGAAAATTTGCCAAAATATATATCTGTACATATTACTAACTTCTAGTTAAAGCCCATCAATTATGAGAAACGATTACTGAAAATATTAATGAATTCCTCTTTGGATGAATTTTTGAATGAAGGATGTCCCAACTCCTCGAAACCCTGAACGGAGCAAATTATTGAAGTAGAATGAAAAGAGCCGTTGCACTTTTTCCACAACAACTTAATGGAAAAACACAACCAGGTATCGACAAGTGATCGTTATCGTCACCTGACGATCGATCGACGAGTTATCGTCACCTGAAATTTCAAGAATACTACGATGTCATATTTTATATTAGTTTAACGTTTTTTCATGCAGCGTTACCTCGGCTTTAAGTAAACCTAGTGAGAATAATTGTTTATTCATATCGTACTCATGTTTTTGAAAATGTGTGAAAGAAGTCAAAAATAACGAAAACTTATTGGATTCTGCCTTACCATCCTAGCCCGTCCTCCAAAACATTAGAGATTTCCCTTGGTGTTGATCGGAATCGCCCTAGAAACGACAATTTTGTTTCTATAAACAATTGACAATTTCTTGGTTTTGAGCTGCAAATTGAGTAATTTATCGGTTTCACATCGTAGAAAACGAGCCCGTCCTCCAAAACATTAGAGATTTTTCCTTGGTGTTGATCGGAATCGCCCTAGAAACGACAATCCTCAATAAGTGAGTAAGCTTTTCGGTAGTATTCCTCCATTAGCCAGTGTCTCGTTATACGATATTTTGCCCTCTAGTCCTCTATTCCAACTGGACGACAAAAATGGAAGTATGGAAAGGACTCTTTCTGTTAATCTCAGGAGTACATTCACTCACTGCAGTGCTTTCCATCCATTTACGTTCGAAAACAAAATCCCATTAACAAAACTACTCAAGTATCCATTCATTCGGTACCCAGCTGTTTGTTGAAATCGTCACAAATCGTATTTCATTTTCCAACGGGAAATTTTAGAAGTGTATTTCATAAAACGAAGCTGGTCCATTCATATTTTCGCTCCAAAAACAAATAACTTTATCGCTAAAAGCATCGCTCATATCTCTCCTCAGTTCGAAAAAGATTTCAGTTTGAGATGGCTTTTTCCGAATGATTACTCAGACCTTGGCGGCAGTTCCAACGGTATGATGAACCCATGGTGCGAATTTTTTCCGTGGGAAACTTTAAATTGCTGATACATACGGCGTCGATAATGATAATATCAGGATATTCACCGTAGAATGGCATGGTCAAGGCCATTTAAAGAAAAGATCTACACTGAATTTAAAGACTTTCCTTAATGCAGGATGCCCATTCTTAAAATTTGGTGTTGTTTACTGATTATAGAAAAATAGCTCACTACCTATAAAAGCATACCTTTGAGCCAGAAAGTGGTTATTAGCAAGTTTTAAGCAACAACCTTCAATTTAAATCGCTTTCCTCGAAGTATTTTTCTGCTTTTGTTAAGTTTAGCAATGTTGTTTAAGGGGAAGTTTCCGTGAAATCGGATTAAGATTAGTGGCTACTAATGAGAGTTCGTATACATAGTGCTATAGAATAGTGAATGAAATTATAGGTGTACGGTTAAGTTTTCATTGAAAATTTGACTTTAACTGCAGTGAAAAACATTGTTCAATGCCACAATAACTATTAATTATCAGCGTATGGTAAATGTGAGTTCGTAAAATGCTTTACTTTAAAATTTTTTCATAAATACTCTCACCATTCTCACCATCAGGTAGGTTCTGTAATTTAATAGGGGGTAATTACTTCTTTAACCACCACCTGTATCTGACCTTACTAAAAAGATTGTCTCTGAGGTATTGATTTCAATCAATCGATATGTATTTGCATAGAATATTTTATACATTTGGGTTAATATTTATTTTAGGAAATGTGTTTAAGGAAAATAAATTGCTGAAAACGTAACGGGAATTCCTTACCAGAGGGAAACGTGAATTAATAGACGTTAGTATTAGAATTAATTAAAAATAAGGGACGTATTTAACTCGGTCTGAAAATGCAATTACTGGTTAGTGATATCCTCTCGCAAAAATCTCACACATTTTAAGAATGGAACCATCATGTAAAGTGACCTGGCCGCTGTAAGGAAACTCATGCACTAAGCCCCTGTGAAATATACTTTGATAAATTAACGCTTCTCTATGTGAGTGAGATATCGGGATGAGTGACTTTGTATCATCGTCTTGATGCCAAGCCGTTCCATGTGATGGAAACAAGATAATCTAAAACACTTAGCCTACGCTTTTTGTTAGGTAGTGCACAAATCGGACATGCTCATGATCTCGGAACGAAGTTAATGCACCCCTCTATATGAAGAAAAAAGGCAGCAGCGCGATTCATTCTAATGGATATGAATTACTTCTTCCGAATCCGGAATGTTCAAATCGAGATATTTCGATGGAGAGGGAGATATATGTATCACGATTAAGTAAGTGGAACGGAACGAAATTGGATTTCTTTTCATCTTTAGAAAGCTCATTTGCGACGAAAATCGTCAATGTAAGGGATGAAAAAAAGTTTCTCAAATGAGGAAAAAATGAATAATAACAGTAGCTCCATTTATTGGCAAAGTTATAAGACAGATAATGCTCGAATTCTCATTTTCTTTCGTATAAATAATTACCTCTTTGAGGTTTAATAAGAGGTTTTCGAGTGCCAAATGAGAGACTTGTGGTATTCATTTGTCTTCTAAGTCAGCGATTCCTAACCTTTATGGTCTCACTTTCCACTTCCCATCTCCTCAAAACAAGTCCCTCCGTTGGGCGAAAAGTTTGTTTTTCTCGTTGTCGTAATGTAATATTTACGAATGTTTAGTTTGCTGATTAAATGCATTGATATTCTCGTAATTATTTAGAAATTAAGCAAAATATTTGAAGAATGTATTGCTAAAACGAATAAAACAAAATGTTAAAGTACATGTCACAATGTATATGATGGAACTATTAGCTAAATTGTAACCGCACACAGGAGAGGATATCTCTTTAAATATTTACTCTAATTTTAAGCAAAGCTGTAGTCAGGGGATTTGTCCATGGGGTTAAGATCCCTATCTCTGATATTTATTAAGTCTCAATATCTACAAAAAGAAGCTTCGTACACGAAAAATGGGTACACAAAGGTAAAATGTGACTTAACAATAATGATTTTAGAGTTCTATCCATGAGATCCATCAATGCAACAATTTGTAATAATATCTCCAGTGGTATTTATTCATTGATATATTCCCCCTTACATTTTGATAGCGAGGTAATATTCAAAGCATATTCTCTCCTCGCTTCTATTTTATTTATAAACCATATACAGTAGAGTGGTCAAGGTCTTAAATTATCTACCATGCCCTGATATAAAAATAAAGAAACCTCAAAGCTTTGCATGAAAGATAGAAAAGCATAAAAAAATAACGAAAGACCTGGTCCTTTCTCTCAGCAAAAAAGTTACCTCATCTAAAAGTCGATTAGCAGCCTTTAAAAAATCCCTTTATCGAGAAAGGTTACTCCCGATGTTTTAACACTCTTTTCGTCCCTTTCCCGAACTGCTTTAAGCCGAATGTGACACTTTTTTGGGAAAACACAAAACACCTCGCCAAATCGGGTATGAAAGTGGGATGCGGTATACTTTCCTCCCTTTTTTCCAGAAGAGGAAGAAGGAAAGAAGAGGAGATGGGAGAAGAGTGGGTGAAGAAGAGGCTTCAGTGGGCGAAAAGGAAAGAAAAGGAGACACGCCACACCTTCCTAAACCTACAAAAGTCTCTTTCGCGCCGTCACGTGTAGTAGTCTCGCGCGTGCGCAGTAGAGTTTGCGCGCGAGAGGGAGAGTTCCCCGCCGTCCATCGCGTGCCCCACGTGTATCGGAATCCTCGGCACACGCGTCCGACAGTTCAGTCTGAGTTCGGAGCTCGTAGGAGTTGGTCGCGCTACTGTGAAGTGCTCTCACTCAACCTTACACTAGATCGTACGCCTTCGCTCCGGAGTATTATCGTGGAGAAAGTTTTTTTTTCCTTCGGCCCCTCCCGCGTGGACATTTTCCCGTGAAAGTTGTGATTTTTTCGAGTGAAACTTTTTGTCATTTTCTTGGATTCCAGAGAGGAAGTTTATGAAGTACAGTTGTGAATTCTGAAGAGTGTTTATCGTCGAGTCTTTGCGCTCTGGGATGGAATAGCGACATCACGGTAGGTTCCCGAATATCTTTCCCGTTTCAGCCGATTGAGTTCTTTAAATTTTGTGATCGTTTCTCATGATAAAGCATCGGTGTTTTACCGAGTTCTATTGGTGTAAAAATGTTTCATTGATAAAAACGGAGGTTTCCCTTCAATTGTCTGTTTCAGTGGAAGCAGTTGGAAATTTCTTGAACATTTTTTTCTCTTTAATATTTAATTTTTCATCCATTTCGCTAACCTCGAAAAATGTTATTATTGATGGGTATTTTTCTCTTTTGCTGGAGTTCTCAAAGTCTCTTAACAAGGGCGGAGAAAACGACAAATATTTTTGTTTTGTATACTTCCTGCACAATCATTACTTAATTGTTACGAGTGACTTAGGGAATCTAATATAAACGTTATTTTACAGCTTCATTTGCATTAATGCTCCCCTGGAAAATTTTATAAAATTTAACAATTTTATTATTTCTCCAACCCTATTGCTGTTGATGTCGTAAAATTAAATTGTTTCGGATCGAGCGGAACGTTTGGGCGGCGACTCTATCTGTACAGCAACTTTTTCCGAGAAAATACAATAACACATTTACGCGTAAATACTAGGCGGAGAGCTCCCTGTGCACAAGTGTAATAAAAAGTGAAAATCTCTTCCCCATTCATTCGAGAAAATCCCCCTCGGGCTAAACGAGGACTAGCTGGTTTTTTGAGCGCATCGCGGCTAAGTATTCCTCCGTCCCAATTTCATGCCGCTGCAAACGGATGATTAAATTATCTTTTTGAGCACGTTTGAATTTCAAATGATCCCTCGCATGAAGGGGAAAAACCTCGGATTAAAACACGAACCGCGAGACACTTGTTAATTTCGAGGGACGATAATGTATATCCTCGCATCCGCTTGTACGGAGGGATGTTCGGGGCGCATGTAAATGTGAAGTGGGAACATTGTCGAACGCCTTCCGAGCGAAGATACTGCACCGTGGGCTTCTTGTCGTCGAACTGACGCCCGTAATGTCATCATCAATTCTGCTCGCTTGACACTCGCCTATCAATACAAGGTTAAGTCTCCGTGGTAAAGATGTACGCTAGGGCTCTCGCGCCATCACTGGAGACCGTGATTGAATTATGGACCCATCAATTTTTGCTGACAAAGAACACTCCTCCGGAATAAAAGGTACGCGATATATAATTGGGGGTTGGATATCGCGGGCGAAATGTATCGGATGTTACCTTGACAAGGGATGATCGTCGATAAGTCGCGGAGGGGATGAAGGGGGTGGACTGTTGTTTCTTAGTTGTTAGGGATGAGTATTTATTTCAGTGAGACGCTTAAAACGTTTTCACTCTTTGAATTAAGTTATACTTTCTTATTTCTCGAGATTGTGGACGCAGATGAAAGAAGTATACCGATACCAAGATAGTCCGTACGTGATGGAGATATGCGAATAGCAAAATTATCTTTTGTGTTGCATTCACTGGAAAAATCCGAATTTGGTTCCACTTTGCCTAAGAGAAGTCCAGAATTTAGCGCCTTATAGTCTTTGCCATGTGCGTTTGTGCAGATATCATAAAAATCGATCAATCTTGCATGTTTTTGTATAGCTCGAATTAAAAATAAGAACACGTAAAGCAATGCTTGTATATTTGTAAGTATTCGCGGTATGTTTTTGTACATTATTTACTTGCAGGTTTGCGCCGCAATCCGTCGGTATTATTGTCAGATATGTAATAATAAATTATATTTAAATCACAGATAAATACTGTTAGAATTTTCTAAGGTTAAAATCTTTCATCGACATAAACGTACGAAATCATTTTTTTGACCATAGAAAATTTAAAAAACACAAAGTCTTATGTATAATACCTTTAAAGATACATTTTGGAAACTTCACCCGATAAAAGCGTCGGTGGTTAATAAAAAATAAAATTTCGGAACCGACAGCTACATCACCCTTGCATTTCAGTGTCTTTATCGAAAGCCTCCTCCTGAAGCACTCTCCCTTCTTCTCATGTCCTCCGCGTTCTCACAGACGGAGTTTAGTGGCGCGATATCTTTTCGCACGGCGAGAGAAACAAAGGAGAGAATGAAATATTGGAAAGGAAGTGGATGGAGGCGGATGAGTCATGTGACTTGAGAGAGGCAAAGCAAGGGATTGCAGGGGGGATAAGGTAGGTAACCCTCACAAAGCCTCTCTTGAAGGAAAAAGCGCGAATTTTAATGAAAATAACTCTTGCGAGATGTTTTTTAATCGCGCGAAGGAAAAACTTATGAGGGAAAGGTTATATTCATCGACCTTGAAACTGAAGAGGTTGGAATATTTTCTCCGTGTATCGAATGGCCTTTTGTATGACTTTCCTACTAGCGAATTACCATGGTAATTCAATAGGGATTAATGGTAATCCGGTGTGGCCGCACAGCTATAGGCATTAGGTCGGTTTCTTATTGTATGATGGAAATCACAATCTCCTGTTTGCATCATTTCTTGAATTACTTTATATTAGTTTTCGTGTATCTTTCTACCATAACTCGTTCGAAGTAGCTGTCTTGGTTTTTAATATTTCGCGAATCTATACATAGCTACATAAATCTTTATCGTAGGAGACAAAATATGGCTAATGGTAACTCCATTCTGTATCTATAAATTAAACGCAACAAAGTTCCATCAGATATCGTTTGATTTAATTCGCTATTTCGCTGTTAATTTGAAAAATACGTCATAAATTCGCTGTGTTATACCGTGGAGGTTCATTTGATATTTCTCATATTGCCAAAAAGATGATTTCACTGACAAAGATATCGTAAAATATTTTTGTAATGTGACAGTAATTGCGAAGGGAACCGAATCAGGCAGGATCGAGCAGGATTAAAGGAGCTGCACGGAGTCTAAGAGAAAACCAAAGACCATACGAAAGAAATCGGAGAGGAACTCCTATAAATGTGTAACGACGGCAAGGCTGTAATCCTCAGGCGAAAAGGTTTAGTCGGAATCTTTAAAACTTCTATTTTCTTATCACAGTATTTGTTTAAATTTCACATTTAACACAAAATAATTGTTTTTGTTGGAATTATCTTTCTACTTCAAATCGCGTAGCCATAATAGATAACTTTATTTTTTTCTTTTCTTAGTTCCTTCTCTTGCGTCTATTGCTAATTCTAATCATTTCCTTCAGCATGAAATTAGTCTTATCGTAAGTTATCTAAAAATTTTGCATTAATTGAGAACGTGATTTCTTCAGAAGCTTTATAAGTAATGGGCGTGGAATTACAGAAACCTTACCACTTCGTTATGGGCCTGAAATGACTACAGCTCTGAATATTTAGCGAGTGTCCATCGAAAACTATCCCCATTATATCGACGAGGAAGCGCTAAAATCGAAAATGTACTGTACCTCTGAATGTACGTAATAAGTTTAAAATGCATAGAATTGTGTCGATTGGAATGTACACGATAGTGGAGAACCGTAAATATTTTTGTACGAGCTCGTATTTCTGATAATTATCAGCACTTCGATAAATATTTTTCGTCTTCCGGGTGGCTTCCTTCTTTAAATGTTTCCTTCCGCCGAGGAACGGTGCTAAAAGTCAAGAGAAGTTTACGCTAAGGAAAAACCTGGGAGAAATAGAGGCTGCTTCTATATTTGGAGCCAAAGCAAATATCGTTTACGCATACTGCGAACACGCTAAATATTGCATCAAAACACGAAAATGAAGCGCCAAAAGCCGAATGACTCGGGGATTCTAAAATATATATTTCCGCAAAAAAATCGCCCATGGAGAGTAAATACTCGATTGATCAGAAAAAGAGATGGGCCTACATCCTATCAAGGCCCTCCCGACAATGCAATCGAGCCAAGCAACGCTTGCGGCGGCGAAATTTTAGGGGCGAAGGTTTTAGTACTATTTAGTAATGTCCGACAGCGGAGATATGATTCGCAAAACACAAACAAAACATTCCTCATTCTCTTGCATTGGCTGTTGATAAAAATCAGTAATTACTTCATAACATGAGGATATATGTTAATATGTTAGGATATATGTTATGATATATATTAACTTAAGACATGAGGATATATGTTTTAAAGGTAACGGAGTCAAGAAAGGCGGATAGGAGATCTAGTTTTTTTATCTTACAAACATTTCACAACCATCTAGCAGCTAAGAAGCAGAACGAGGATTTTCCCCTTATTTAATTCTACTTACCGTAATAGTAAATCCTGCATGAATGTATTTTGTTACCCGAAAATTTCATTATATTTTATTAAACATTATTTTCTCTCAGGACTATGATTGTAATCTCCAATAAAAAATGGCCGAGAGCGCCTCATATCCTCCTTGCTTAGAGCGCCAGTATACCTTCAGCCATTACAGCTATAAGGTGTTTATAACGTGTTTATATAACGAAGATCAAGAGAATCAGTTATGGGGCCTTAGGCTATTTCTGCATCCTATTTCGCCAAAGCACATGATTTTTGATTCTATCGAGAGGCTGAAACCAGATGATCAGTAGAATCCCACTAAAATTGAATAATCAGACTCAGGTACATTTATTCGGGTTTTTAGCGCATTTCCTACTCTTCGTGCGTAACAACGTTTCACGTTTGGAGCGTTTCCACCGTCAACTTGACTCGAAGCGCGATCTTCCTAAATGGAAAGCAGCATAGTTTTTGGGAATGCGTTAAATGAAGCTTATTTACGCGACTGTTTCCATCGCTCCTCAAAATTCAACGGGCGTCCGCGAGTCTCCACGACGGCGACCGCGAAATGTCGACCGGTGGGTTACACAAATAGACTGTCCGCTCGAGTACAAGCACCTGGACCCCAAGTAGACGATCCATTTGCGGAAGATCGTCTGGAGAGGGTATGGAAGATGGTCTTGTTGCATTTAAGTGGGAATCCATTTTTGGGCGCATTCACTTTCCACCCGGTATTCTTCGGATGGGGTTATGATCACCGGGGGACTTGGAGACTGCTGCATCCAAGGTCGAGACGTCTTTCCATTCCTCAAGTCAATTATTTTTTTGAACGGTCCCGCAGATCCATCACCGAGGGAATAAAAATGTCGCGATGCATTCCTTTGTCGGGTACTTATTTTTATTCCTATCGAGTCATGTAGTGGAAGATTTGAATTTTTTACGGATTTAAACGATCTTGCGATTTATTTAAATACAAACAATTATTACAAAAGTATAAAAGCANATCGAAAACCATTCACTCCCTCGGATTTAGAATTTTACCCCGCTAGCCGCCGATTGGCGTATGGCATGCATAATCGGCATGTCAACGCATCTTTTACATCCAAAAGCACGCTTCCTCAGAAGGATTACCTTCGATCTTCGTCACCATTTCCTTTCCCTTACGGACCCATTCTCTCCTCCCCTTCCTTTTCTTCTTTTCCCTCTTTAGAACCCGCTCCATTTATCCTTAGCCCAACGGCCCCCACTCCATCCCTGCCATTTTCGGACGTTCATTTCCGAGCAGCCATCGGTTTCATACCTGTCTTTTAACGGTAGTTTTAGGCATCTGGCGGGACGGGATTCGCGGAATGGACTCCGCACTCCTAACCCCGTCTGCAAATATGGAAGAGGTTTTCACTCTCACAATCGTCTTGCGTCCGATACCATTTCCAATTCTGTCCTCCTTTACGTCTCATCTTTCTTCTCTTTTCATGTTTTCTCTTCCTTCCGAGGAGATGCGCATCTAGGCTTCCGCGCGTGCTTTTTGTCGTCTCCAAGGAGACGCTCGATAATGTACGAGGCGCTGAAAAGATCCTCCTACTTGGGGAAGCATACTGTTGTCTGGTGGTACAGTCTGGAAATGGCAGGACCTGAAGAATGCATCTAAAGCGATGCCGATGAGGCTGTATTGGTTCTTCTCCGAGAATTTTTCTTTTTATCCGACTCATATATGCGCCAAAGGGCTGTATTTTTTCGAATATGGGACAGGTCTTAGCGGCTCTCTCTCTCCTTCCACCTGTTGAAGAAATCGAAATCGGTTCCTACTTATTTTATTTTACCTTCGGGATATTTAGACTGAATTCAGGGAGACTTTTATTAATAGCCACCGTTGGCGAAACTAATACTTGATTGGTGTGTCGATACGGTCCACTTCGTATGTTTTGCAATACAGTCTGTCGTGGAAGAGAGACTTGACGGGTGATTTGAAGGTTTTTATGTTGTGCGCTCTGATTTTCTTGTGTCGTTTATCATTGGGAATGTATTTCAAGAGTGGTCGTGGGTTAACTCCCTTCCCAAGAGAGACCTGTTTTTATATTTTTGTCTCAAATTGAACGAATTTTCATAGAATAATAATATTTCCAGTGGAAAACAAAGTGCACAACTTGTATCAGTTACTTTCATATTGTAAAATTTAAGCTGTGCAACGTCGTAGTGTGCGAAAACAATAGTCTAGCAGCTGCTTCTTCTCTAAATGAATCGTTTTGTTTATATTCCTAGAAGTAACGCCAGTGCGCTACTCTCAAATTATCTAGTTCAGCTTTTTTCGACTCCAGTAACCTTAATTGAAAGCACGCCGATTATGCAACGGATCCGTAGGTGTCTATTGCAACATGCGCCAAGAAAAGACCGCTCAGATCAATGAAATAATAATTAAGCGAACTGGCGGCTCTTCTGAATGCAAGTGTCTTGGAAGGGACCTGATCGCTTATCTGGATAACGCTGGTTTATTCGAAAGGAACAGGTTTCTTAAGTGACACCAGAATAAGGAGAGTTAAAAGTCGAGAAATTTTTCCATGACTTAGAATTTATTTTGGCCGACGGGGAAATGGGGCTTTCACGAAAATTGCCTTCGAGTTATTCAGCTCGATTACGAAATGCGCTCTTCGAAGGAATGTTTGAGTTACGTCAGACGTGACGTGACGTCGCATTATATTATTATTATCTCTCCGCTGTAGAATCGAGCGACTTCTCGGAGAAAAACATTTTTACCGAAAACGGAAGTGCAGACCTTTGTTTTCAGGAAGAGGCTAGCCGACTTTATCTCTGATGTGTTGAGAGAATATCTGGGCCCCAAAGACTTGTTTCCTCCTCTTGAGGTGTTTCTATCAAAAGACTAGCAATTTACGAGTAAATATGAGGAACCCTGGTTAAGGGTTCGAGATCACGCTAACGCTTCGACTCTGAACATGCCCATAAATATTCATTCATTGGACAATTAAAGGGAGGCTTTTATCTATAAATTAGCAATAGATGAACACCAATATCCATGCTCATGAAGGAATGGAATGATCAGCTAACGAGGAATTCGCGCTCGGGACCTTGGTGTTGGTAGGATACGCTGCAAAATATTATCTAAATCAGATTCGCCATGGGTTTGATTACGTAATTTCTCTGACAAAGACAAAATTTGCAAAAAATAGGGTAAGCGATAGACTTTTAACAGAATTGCCTGTTGACTGGGTATATATTGGTGGAATTCATTGTAGCATAACCCCCTAATTGCCGTTACAATTGGATCTTTTTGGAAACACAACACTTAAATTTAGCCTATAATATAAGACTGGAAGTTATATATTTACACATTTTTTGGGGGGTCGATGATCGGAACCTAAGTCTTAGTAGCGTTCTAACATATGCTATTTTTGATTTTGCTGCCCTCGAAGATTCGATTGATAGCTTACTTAGCTCGTTCCTTCGGACCGGTACTTTTGGAAGATAGCAAATCTGCGGGAAAATGTCACGAACGTTTAGACAGCACAGAAGCCAGTCCTCATTCGTTTGGTTGCCAAATACCTCGGGTCGGTCAACGCTCCCGATCAGGCGATTCATCTCAACTTTAGCGAATAACTTTCGAGTCGTGTGCTAACGTTTGTTTTGCTCCTACCATACTAATCTTGGGCTCCAGATTGATTTATCATACGGAAGAATTGAGTGCTCATCTGTTAGGAAAGGGAAGCATTTTGAGAATCATGGCTTCCGTTGAATCTTGTAGGCGTTTTGTAAACTCTCTCGTTAGTTTTAATTAAGAGACTACAGATACCTCTGCCTCTATGTCATAATAGTGGCCTTTTTATTTCAGAATAACTTCTTCATATTAATTCATCGTGACAGAATTAATTATATAGATCGAACAAGTCTTCAGGAGTTTCAAATCTGAACATAGGAGTAATTTCATTGTATGCTGGCATAAACATCAAAGCCTTACACCACAGTCCTGCAATCTTAATTGACCGCCAAATTCCTCTTCCGCGGTGTTTTATGTTTCGCTCATTTTCTTCTAATGCTGGACAGCAGTATATGTTCCCGATGGTTATTGGGACAATTATTTCATTGGCACATCTGTGTGAAGGGAGCGAAAATACTTTGCCTAACCTGTTGACCACAAACCTGGTGATGTAAATTGCATCGAAAACCATTCACTCCCTCGGATTTAGAATTTTACCCCGCTAGCCGCCGATTGGCGTATGGCATGCATAATCGGCATGTCAACGCATCTTTTACATCCAAAAGCACGCTTCCTCAGAAGGATTACCTTCGATCTTCGTCACCATTTCCTTTCCCTTACGGACCCATTCTCTCCTCCCCTTCCTTTTCTTCTTTTCCCTCTTTAGAACCCGCTCCATTTATCCTTAGCCCAACGGCCCCCACTCCATCCCTGCCATTTTCGGACGTTCATTTCCGAGCAGCCATCGGTTTCATACCTGTCTTTTAACGGTAGTTTTAGGCATCTGGCGGGACGGGATTCGCGGAATGGACTCCGCACTCCTAACCCCGTCTGCAAATATGGAAGAGGTTTTCACTCTCACAATCGTCTTGCGTCCGATACCATTTCCAATTCTGTCCTCCTTTACGTCTCATCTTTCTTCTCTTTTCATGTTTTCTCTTCCTTCCGAGGAGATGCGCATCTAGGCTTCCGCGCGTGCTTTTTGTCGTCTCCAAGGAGACGCTCGATAATGTACGAGGCGCTGAAAAGATCCTCCTACTTGGGGAAGCATACTGTTGTCTGGTGGTACAGTCTGGAAATGGCAGGACCTGAAGAATGCATCTAAAGCGATGCCGATGAGGCTGTATTGGTTCTTCTCCGAGAATTTTTCTTTTTATCCGACTCATATATGCGCCAAAGGGCTGTATTTTTTCGAATATGGGACAGGTCTTAGCGGCTCTCTCTCTCCTTCCACCTGTTGAAGAAATCGAAATCGGTTCCTACTTATTTTATTTTACCTTCGGGATATTTAGACTGAATTCAGGGAGACTTTTATTAATAGCCACCGTTGGCGAAACTAATACTTGATTGGTGTGTCGATACGGTCCACTTCGTATGTTTTGCAATACAGTCTGTCGTGGAAGAGAGACTTGACGGGTGATTTGAAGGTTTTTATGTTGTGCGCTCTGATTTTCTTGTGTCGTTTATCATTGGGAATGTATTTCAAGAGTGGTCGTGGGTTAACTCCCTTCCCAAGAGAGACCTGTTTTTATATTTTTGTCTCAAATTGAACGAATTTTCATAGAAAGAATGTGCAACCCACGACCCTCAGGCCAAATCTGGCCCGTTTACTATTCTCAGGTTTTCCGCGGACTACATAATTCCAACCTTTCTAATAATTTTCTTTTGTTTTAACTAAGTATTATCTTCAGTCGTGCTTCATACCTGTGCCGAGCATATAAAGATACGTATATATCGAATACATATGTGGCGAATATATTATCGAATGTCTTAAAGCATGGGGATACATTTTTTTCTAAATACTTGGCCTCCAGCAAATTTATACTCATTCTGGCCCACTAACCAAAAAGTTTTTCCCCTCTCCCCGAAAAACGTAGTAGGATAATAGAATTTTTTAGCGTGCATCTTCCTCGTTAATCATTATTGCATCGAATTTTGCTCTCAGATAAAAGATTGGGTTAAATTTCGTTTACTCGAGTTGATTTTGAATAAAGAAAATCAAATAAATAGTCATAAATTATCAGTTTTTCATAACATGTGATTTCCTGATTGAATGCTACGTAGTTGCACCAACTGTTCTCTACTGGGGGTACATTCTGGAATGCCGTCCTCAGCTTAGAGATTTCCTCATATAGTGTAGGATAATCGACTATCATCTAGCCGAAATACCTGAATTATTCATGTGATCGCCGTCCTCCAGCTGTTAGCTTGCAGATGCGCCAGAGTTTTGAAATGAAGCGAAGATTGTTGACGCCCGCACAAAAATGCGAAAACAATACTCCGCGAGCAAGCACACGATGATTCGACGGTTACGCGGCGTTAGAAGCGCATATTGGCTAAGGTATTTACGCCCACGGTTTGTTTGTTTGCTCGCCACGTGCAGCGATGGAATGCACGCGAAACCACGCCGAAGAGGAATTAAAATTCAGTAGATGGCTATCTTTCGGCCGGCTGACACGGGATTAACGGTCTGATAGACGCTTTATCTCCGTACATAGGACTCGCTTTCTACTCTCGAGGAATCAATTCCGCGAAGGAGATTTTAATCATTCAATTGGGAGAGTCACAGAATTCCGGCTTATCTCCTTCCTGAGGACGATTCTTGGTGGAATGCGCGGTGGGCTCTGAAACTCCGTGGATTCCATATGTTTGCATCTCATCTCGTAAACCTTCTTCCACAACGTTTCGGCAAATCTGGTTGCGATAATTTAGGTGGTCATAGCGACGGAAATTTCTACATACTGTCACCCTTCGGCTAACCACACGGTCAATTAAGCCCTCAACTTGGCGCCATTTCCTCCGTCTCAACAAACAGATGTAATTCGCAGGAATGTCCTGTTTTTAAAGAGGAAATTACGAGGAGAGGCTCGCCCGCTTATTAGGCTGCATCCCTCGAAGAGTACGTGTTGCGGAAGTCGAAAAAGGTTCGCGTACTGAAGATAACTTTAAAAACGCGCCCAATT
Source organism: Ladona fulva (assembly GCA_000376725.2). Taxonomy (NCBI): domain Eukaryota; kingdom Metazoa; phylum Arthropoda; class Insecta; order Odonata; family Libellulidae; genus Ladona; species Ladona fulva. Next base: position 801,572 of record KZ308342.1, on the reverse strand, counting down.
ATGGTCAGATAACGGAATCCCATTTAACCAGAATATGGTCGAATGCGCCCGGAGCGCGCGTACGCGCTTAAAAGCACACTCAGACGACGTTGGCACAAGGTGTGGGACCGTATCCCTTTCGGCTGACCATAAAAAGAAAAACCACACCTTCTCGCCGGTGAAAGTAAGATTACAGGAAAAGGTTTAACAACCTCCGAGAGTTGTTTGGTCGGGATGGAAAAGCGGAAAGTCCTTCGGGATAAAACAACGTGCCAATATAATAATTACAAAAGCGGTGCATGGCTCTCGAGAGTGGAGCGGTAGGCACAGGTGAATTCCTTACACCGTTTTCCCCACCTCTCTCTCTCTCTCCGAGGTCCGACCTCCGAATTTGTTTTCAACCGTGACGGACATGCGGTGGTGTGGGTCCTCCGCCTCCGCTCTTCGGCCGCCCACTTTCGCACCCCAAAGACCTTTCCCTCACGTCTCCTCGGAGCGCCACAACTCTAGTTTGTTATCACCTTCCCGTTCTCCGCCGCACCTGCTGCCGCCAGAGGGCGGACCTCTTCCTTTGTGAAGGGTCTTGAGGTGCACAAGTAGGGAGTCGCGCACAAGTCGTCGAGGAGCCCGCTTCGTTTCCCGCAGGGCGCGCTTTTTTCCCTTTCTACCTGTCTCGATGCGCATGCGTAGGAATGCGATCTTGCAGACTGGGCCAAAGAGGAGAGATAAAGGCCTCGAGGGGGGTTCATCCTCTTCTTTCTTCCCTCCTTTTCACTCGAGATACCTTCAACGTCCTTTCCGTAGGCCACTCGTTTGGTTCCCACTTTCTCATGCCTCTTTGTCCGTTTATTTTCGCTGCTGTGACGATGGTTTCCGACCATTTTCAGAGAAGCGTGTTTCTCTCGTAGCTTTCCACCTGACTTATATTTAGAAACTCTCGTACATACCTTAATGCGAAGAAAATTCACAAAATTGCTAGGTGTCTTGGGAATGTATTCTGCTCTAATTAAACGATTCAGTAACACTAAATGATACTGGATTCTAAGGGAGTATCAAGTTGATGAAAATATAGAAAGGAAAAAGATGGCTTAATCGTATTTCTCAAGTATAAAAGAATGGCGTCGATTGCCAGGAAAAGTATAAGCGAAATGTCATGTATTCGGATTGAATGAAGGACGGAGACCATATTTGCCTTACCTTTCGAAGATGAATATCCCTCATTATGAACTCTTTCTGGCAGCAGCAAAGAAATGATCTGGCTGAGATAAAGAATATTACTGACGTAGAACGCCCTAAATGCAAAATGCGTGAAGTTAGTCCTCATTATTTCGAATTCATTAGTTAAAGGAGTATATAATTACGTAATTGAAAGATTATAATGATGCTTTTAGTTCACTTTTCCCTGGGTATGCATTTAAATATTGGCAAATTTAAAAATAGCCTTCCTCTGAAAATAGTTTTTGAAAGGCTGAAAATCGTAGAATGTTGTAAGGCATCTCCATGTACTGCGTACGGTGAACAATTTACTTATATGAGTTGAACGTGTTTCAGTAAAATGAAACATTCCCAATTGGAGCGGACTTAATTGGTGAGAATGCTTTTAAACTGTTCTTCCATGTATATCAGGTTATTTCACGTAAGTTTTGCTCACCGTCTCCAGACTCAAGCTCGTCTACACGCGCTTCTAAGGTGTTTATGGCTCACGAAATACATTCCAAAACCCAACTTCCTTCTCGACTGATGGAATTGTCACTAGCATGCGAAAAATAGAACTGTGGTAGGACCGGGTTATATGTTGTCTAGAGTTTATAGCATGTATAGGAAAAGTTGGCACAGCTGATGTCCAAAGTTAAGGTTTTTCTGAGACTCGGAAACTCAAATTTCTATTTTTCTAAGGAATCATAGCCTAATATTCATAATTTTACAAGTCATACTCTTACGAATATTAATATGGCCGGTATTATTTCCATTTATTTCGATATTGAAATTCACTGATATTCGGTGAATTTCAACACATTATGTATTGAATTACTTGCACTACTGAAGTAACACCACCAGTACTATGGTTAAAGAAAACTCAATATCAACCCATATTCTTCCGAATTTTTTTGCGGCTGCTTAGTTGAATAGCCGATTCCTTATCTGAATAATTATTGCGTATGAGGTTTAGCCTTCTTTCCCACACATCATGCTACGATAAAGGATATGAAAGTTAGTGTATTTTCTTAGAAGACGAAATTGCTTTGGAGAATCTGTGATTTCTTGTATTTCTCTATTGGATGTAAGCAAAATGTGGCGGTATGTAAATAAATATATTTCGCGAAAGAGGTATGGAAGAGCAGGAAAGCAAGGAGGATAGAAGTGACTGTTAGCGTTCCGAAAGGAAGAGCAATTGTCATGTTACGTTATTATTTAAACATTGTTAAGGCAATGGAGTCGAGTGCACTTCCTTCGTTATTCTCGTCTGTGGATAGAGAGACAGAGAGGAATGGATGGTGAATATCCGCCCATTGAATTTTTTGTAACTCTCCGTCGCTATTATCTCTCGCCACGAGCGAACTATCTCCCGCCCGCTTGAATGAGTCGCCAAAAGGTTTGGACCAAGTCGATGTATGTACGTGAGCGCGCGCGCATTCCCTACCCGAGGATTTCGTACGTGGGACGTCGTCCCGTTAAGCCCTTACGAAATCTGGCTGGACGTTGTATTTTACTTTTGCACTTCGTCCTTTTCCTTAAATGGACATCGTGTAATATATATCGTTCTAAAGATTCCTTTTCGACCACGTTCACTTTGTAAGTAGGTTTTAGTTTAAAAATTCTATGAAACCTTGAAAATGATTTGATATGCAACTTTCGGTTGTAACAAATGTTATTCTTGGTTTAAATGGGCATTTCACTCACGAAATGAGTGTGAGAGTGATAAATATTGAAATCCATTTAAAGCGATGAATATAAAATGACTTCTTGGAAGCGCGACTTCAGAATTTATTCATACACATGGGAGAAAGGTGGATTCAAATACATGTACGTTTGCAATTCAGTGTCCACTTTTCTTGTTTCTCGGGTTTATTTATTTATCTGAAAAGAAAAGTTGAAAGCGACACTTACACATTAGTTTTTGTATTAAATATATATGAATTTCCTGGTAAAAGATATTAAGCAGTAGAATTTTAGCGGCTCTTTAGTATTTCCCCAACACATAATACCATCAGAACTTGAAAATAAATGTTTCAGAATCAGAAAGCACCTTTTGGAAAGTAAAGCACTTTGGATTTTGCGAATGAATGCTTATTGTCAAAGTATTTTTGGTAAGTGACATAGGAATGTTAATTTGCATCACACGAGATAACATTAGTCAATTACGTTTGAAGGCCAACAATATACCCTTTTCTAGGCTTCGCTCAGGAAAACACAAAGCTCTCCCGAAGTGAGGTTTTTCTAACATATGTAAATAAATTTTCATCATTGAAAAACTATTTGTATTGTCATACTTTTCGTCTTATGAATGCAATGGAAAGTGTGCGGAAAATATGATTTCTCATCTTTAGCAGAGGTACTTTAACTTCATTCCGTTTTAGGAGTAAAACATACTTGGAAAGTTACTGGTGATAACATTTTGTTTTTAGTTTTCCATTTGGTTATGTGATTGAGAGATTATTTTCAGTCGCAATAAGATTTAGTTTCTATCTTCCGTAATCTGGTAGAAAGTTGAGAAACAATGACAAGTGATGATAGATTATCTCGGAACAATGGTACATACATACATTTAAATTGCGAGACTTTTAGCTCGTTTCCTGTAAATAAAATAAAAGAAATCAGTAATACTAATAAAAGAACACTAACGCATTTTGTTTTCTCGTTGTAAAATATCCATTTTATTCTACATATCCATTTTATTCTACATATCCATTTTATTCTGCATATCCATTTTATTCTGCATATCCATTCGCAGAAAAGTATAAATCGGAAATTTCGCTTATTAAACGAACAAATTTATGATTACTTTTAAAGTTTAAATATTTAGCCTTTGCTAAGTCATATTCCTTCCATCCTCCAGTAAATCAAAGCTTTTACGGGGTAGCTCATTTTTTTTAAACTCATGCATATGCAGACGGTGCTATTACTAAGTTCCTCGAGATGATCTCCTTCCATTCGCTCTTGTTCATTCTCCTTCTTTTTATGTTGCTATGAATAGCCTTAGGCTTATATATTAGCAGATACAGAATACCGTAGAATATTCAGTAGAATTGTTTGAATTGCTTCCCTTTATAGTTGGTGAAACGTATACAACGATATCATATAAGTCTGACGCGATGTGCGATTTAAAAACATTTCATAGAAACGACTTTGAAGGGTTGGTGTATATTCTTCTCTACAATCGTCGTCCCTTTTAAGTTTGAACATAATAAAAGTTCAGAAATAGCCGACGTTTATTACCAAAAATAATATTAAACCAAAAATTAACCGAGCCAAAGTTGGTGGAAAAAGATCAAAGATCAAGATTCCATCTCGGGTTGGTTGAAGGAACGCCGTAAAAAAGAGCCAAGAGACGCTCTTCAGGAAGGTTGAGACCTTTTATTCCAGTAGGAAAGGAAAACCACGGATAGGGCAATTGTTTACCACGTGTATCTCTTTTCATATCCCTGCAATCCTAATAAAGTCAGGAATTTAACTAGCGGAATGACATCATGTGAACAATCACGTCTCTTTGAAGATCGTTTCCCTTACTTAATTCCTAAGAGCGGCGACCATAACGCGGAAATTTAGATAGCCGAGTGCTTGGACAAAATAAAATAGTCGTCTCAGTGACTCCGCACGGTATTATGGTAAGCGTTCTGCTGAGGAGGCAATGGAGTGAGAAAAATATTATATCATCGTTTTAAGGTGATTATACTTAAGAAGATGAAATTGAAGGAGTGGAAAAAATCATTGAAAGTATTGTGGACCTAAGCATGTCCCGTGCGGAACTCGTACGGCTTTCACTTCTCATAGCTTTTTTTTAACATACGCCTCCGCCTTTTCCTCTGGTTTTCTTGTACACATTAGTAAGACTGCGGTGCTTAGGCGACGCCGTTGTCCTTTAATTCTCTCGATGAAAAGCTTGCTTGACTCTTCTCCTGAGCTCCTCCTTAACTCTTTTTCATTGGAATCTGTTTTGTAGTGGAACGACTAAAATACGTCCAAAGTGAGGTAGTGATGAAAGTGTGTAATGTATTAAATTGTCCTCCTCTTTGTATGGAAAATTTTCTTTGACAACTTTCCGTCCTCCTAAGTCTCTCCAAGTGGCCATAATATAGCCACAACGATTCTTTCGTTCGTCGATCAACTGAATGAATAAATATTAATGAAGGGTAATTTATGACTTGGTACTATATTTGGAATGAATATCGACGACTGGAGATGCCTACGCTAGTGAAGTAGCAGTAAATAAAGCCACATGGAGTTTTGTGCATAATTTTACTGGGTAGATTTTAAATGATTAAGTGAATAAATAAATGGGAAATGAGGCACTTTCGGCTTCTACATCTATATCCTGTAGAGATTCCGCTGCTCGAATAAGTGATGGAAAATATTCAGCAAGCAAATCAGTGTTAATAGAGCATAAAAATCTTCTTAACAAAACCTTCAAACATATGGAATGTATTTGTGGTCAAGTTTTGGAAGCGCAGAACAGGTTACCATGAATAATTTATGCTTTGGACTGACGATGACAAGAAATATGATTATAATCAAGGACACCGAAGTAAGGGCCAAATAAAGTATTATGACCGGAAATGAGTAGCATAGGAACATTAAAAGATAGGCTCCTAAGAAGATTTCACGTAACGATACAATGAAAAATCTCACTTCAGCATCCTGAGTGCCATCCATTCATATCCGAATACGCGAAACGGAGGGACTTAATTCTAGTTCAAGATATAAATGACGAATCAGACAACAGAATGGGCACCTATATAAGAATACTGATAAAATATAAATAGGTGATAATCATTTAAGATACCAGATATCTTGTTAAAAAATAAATCAACTTACTACATGCTAAGGGACCTCAAAGCAAGACTTCATTCCCATACGTTTGGTCTCGTACTTTCAAAACCAACAATCCCTAATGGCCCCCCGCGGTTGCAAAGTTTTAGCTTCACTTTCTGTCTGTTTTGGCAGCAATCTGACAAGGCAGAGAGAATTTTCTCTTTGACGATTTCACCTCTGTATACTCGCTCATTACGTCCCCTTCGCTTCGCCTTTGGTTCTGAAAAACATTTAAGCTTCCGCCGCCGACGAACGCCTTACTCCACTCATCCGCGCGCTGGTTTTCTAGAGCTGAAGAGAAGTAAAAAAGCCGATTTCAGGCCAAGGCTGGCTAGATTTATAGAGATGTGGAAGGTAAAAGGATAGACGGGAAGAAGTCCCACGCTTTTTCTTCCTTGCCACTCCCTTCAGCGTTCCCGTGTCGTACCTGTTTTTCTCGAAGCTGTGGTTTCCGCCTGCGATCAGCCCCTTCACTGTCCATTACGCGCGCGCGAAAACGACCATAAAAAATGCCGGGAAATATTGCATCCCCGCATTCCTTCTCCCATTTTTTGTCCACTTCCGCTGGACGCATCACTGAATGAGCGCTGGAGAGTCGCCTCGGAGGATTCGGTGCGGATTAGTCGATTCCGAATGGAATTGAAGGAATTTGGTAGCTTTATCTCAATGTACTGGTATGTAGTTTCCAAATAACTAGTGCGGTGAAATCAGTTATAATGAAACCTGAAGATAATGATCGGGATCATAATCTGAAGTGCTCCACTGCTCGCCGGCGATAAAGTAGTTTTAAAATTATGAAGTGAAATTATGCAAGTCTAATTTTTCTATTGACTCTTTCTTTTTTATATTATAGGAGTATCTATAGATAGATATCTTTCGGATAGCTGATCGAGTTGTGCGTTTGCCATTAGTGTAAACGGTCCCGGCGAGGGGCTCGCATGTGCGAAATTACCTCAGCTGTGGAAGCACTTTTTACAGAACTGCCTGCTACTTCTCTGATGTGGTACTCAAAGCATTTTCATCCCTTTCCGAATACTTCCTATGGAAATTCGAAGAAACTCAGTTTTCAGCTTTCTCGTAGCCGCTCAATGTCAAAATCCCTCAAAAAGAACCCTATAGCGATCGTGCACGAAAACGACATCGTTCCAATCTGCTGTAAAGCTGCTTTCCCTTTCCAAGAAATGTTTAGCTCGTTAAGATCTTTACATTCTCCCAAGATTTAGGAAGAATGGTGATTGAGGCATGGAAAATATATTTAAATCGGTTACAGTACCTCCTGATGAAGTAAATCGAAGCCCACTTTTATGACCAAGGTGAAATAAATGTTACTTTCAGTTCAGAAATAAATGTTACTTTCAATATACTTAATATAATACTTAAGGCTGGGAGTAGATATTATATTGTTTTTACCTCATGTTATTTACCTAATGTTAATTTTACTGAATCTGTCATATTGTTACTTATTTTACTTTGCCAGTACTAGCCACACCTCATTATATGTTACTATCTCATTTCAGTTCTCGGTGACATATTCACTTACTTTCGTTTTCCAATTGAAATAATGCTGCGATTGTAACGTCAATGAAATACTATTACTGTTATGAAGCAGAAACACTCATTTCTTGCAGGGATAAAAAATACAGATTATCTTCTATCAGTTTCGTAATGTTACATCAAGGAAGAAAACGGTCGGGCCTGTCCTAGACATTTGATTTGATTCGCTGAGCCAACCATAATTCTCTTTTTACGTAATAACTCCTCTTTTATTTCCAACCGAATTTCATTTGTTAATTTTAGTAATGATCTTATCAGACGAAGTGAATTGAGATATTTGGATAATTTGGAAAATGTTAAGATTATTCATAATTTTATGCTAGGAAATTTAAGTATAGGTTTGAGCTCTTTTGTAGTTTCTCCGAAAACTTCTTTAGCAGCGAATAATGTTGAATTTGGTGATTTAATTTTTGGCGAAAACGTTTCCGCGATCATTCCACTTGTTATCCCATACCATCTGTTACAAAGTATTGCTGATCATTTTACCCGCACCCAATCCTGTGTTAATGGGAAGTGAAATTCAGTAGACGGTGTCTGAGGATCCCGCTCTTGATGCTTTCCTTTCATCGCCTCTCTCCTTTCGCCGATGCTCCGTTTTATGGATATCAAGCCCGTGAACCGACCGATCCTCTCCGCGCAGTCTTTTATCTCCGAAGGAATCCACCGCATCATTAAAGCAGAATTGAGTGATAGATAGATGCATCCAGCAGATGCGAGCTATTCCCGCAGGTAGTATCATTACGGACAATGTTTCCGAACTCCACGAAGGAGGGTGTTCCAACCAAAAATCCACAGCTATTTAACCTTCTATCCGTTAGGAGCATCATGTTAGACCTCTGCGGGTTTTTTGACTGCCTAGGAATAGTTTGGAGCATAATATTCGCGCCTTGGCACCAGTCCACCATTGAAAAAGTCGCTTGCCAGCATGATAACTTGGAAAATCCAATACAGTTTTGGAACTAGAATAAAACCTAATGCTGATATACTGTGAACAGGGGCGGATAGCCCCCCTTCCCTTGGTGGACCAAGCGCTATTTCAAGCATATGACGAACAGCTCAAACAAAAACTGGCCCCTGTACATTTATACCATTTCTTTACATATTTATTTCAAATATGGAGACAAAGGTTGGTTGGTTGGTTGAAGGTAGAAAATAAAATCACTAATGTAAGATCGTCGTTAACTCAAACTGGGTAATTAAAGTAATTGTTCATATCAATCCTCTGAGAAGTTTCTTTATTCGCTCCTTGTTTGATCTCATCTTTAATTTTTTCCATCGTCTTGTTTTGAAATGTCTTTCTCGTCATATTTTAGAAACTCTATGCTTCATTATTCATCATATTCGATCTTCTTCCTGGTTTTTCTCACCTTTGTAAAATTCGAACATAAAATATTGCAGGTGAGTACAAGCGGAAATTCGACTAAACAACTTTCTTAAGAAAAAAACAAAATTATATTTCGGTATTTATCGCCTTTGAGTTTCTATTCCCATTTGGTAATTTACTGAGTATTATCTCAGTGTACTCACAGTCGAGAAAGTCAAGGATTTGCTGATCGCAGCAGTAGTGCGACCTTCCCATTATTAAGGGTGTCATATATCGAGGGAAATTCAGCATTACTTATGAGTGAACATCGATAAGTTTGCAACTTCACAGTGCAAATCGAAATGATTAGTAAGAACAAAATACTTAGGTGTATTTCAATTTCTTGGGAAAATCTACCGCGAGCGTAATCTTTGACTGGGTCGTTTCGAGTGTGATAATTAATGGAAGGAAAACAGCTAGAAGTGAGAATTTCCGATAATCGAATCAGTATTATACGGAAATTATCGCGTTGAATTGGAAGTAACTTTCGTGTTAGTTTAATGTGCAAACATACAACGATGTATTTGAAGCATAGAATAAGCTGAATGTATTTCTGCTTATCATTTCCAGAGGTTTACATATATTAGCACCAAAATGAAGCGCTGTGTGCTTTAGTATTTTATCTTCAAATAATTAACGATGCGCTGTTTGAGTAATCTTCAAGCATCTTGAGAATGCATAATGTATCACAAATGGAGTGGAAGGAATTATCTAGTCGAATCAAATTATTGTGACTTCTGTTTCCGAGTAAGAAATTTTGCGATACCTTCATTTTTTTAATTTTAGAAATTCTTTTGCAAAATGGAAACATTTTACAAAAGTTAATGTTCTTGAACGATTATATTCAAAATTATTTATATGGTGCCTTCGACCTTTTCTGGAACTTACATGAAAATTTCGGTGAAAGCAATTTAAAGTTACTCGCGCAAAACTGCAAGAAACACAACACATGCAGAAAATTACCATGTTTTCATCGGATAGAGTTTCCAGAATTTAGCAACAATTAAATTCGATTTTCAAATTAACCTTTTGTACAATACAAGATAGTAGCTGAATTACCCGGGTATTCTCAACGGGGAAATAAATATTTATAACTACCTGCACACCGCCTTTGATAGGAAAAAATGACTAACATGTCTAGGAAGGTGAAAATATCAGACTATTCTACTTTTCAAACCAAAGAAATAAACCAAATAAATAAGTATACGATTGAGTATACAATGCCACTTCAACTATATATTCAATCAATTGAATCTACAACTTCGTCAATTATAACAACGACAGTTTAAAATGTTAAACAGTATTAAAGAGTATTAGAAGATTCAGGATAAACAGAATAAAACTTAGCTAATCAAGAATATTATTTCTATGAAATTTTGTTTTCGTCACATAGGATTGAATTCTGATAGTTCATCATCAAAGAATCAACAAAATTTAGCTGTATATTTGCAAATCCGTTTCACGAGCTTATTTGAATATGCCGTTAAAATATACTCGCATATGAAACGGATTCTTACCCATAGAAAACTATTGTTAAACCCTTGAGTCGCAGCAAGCTCCTTTTACCCATAGAACGGCATTTCTTTGGAGTTGCCCTTTCTCTGGAAACAGAAGAATAATCTTCGATTGCCAAGGGACATCGATCACCGAAAATGAGTCAGGGCCTTCCTCTCGTTCGCTCCTTTCCTCCCACTCGCCTCTTCCCACGCCACATGTCATCTGTTCCGGAAGATGCTTCACCGGGATTTTTATCGAGGTGGGCTTCCTCCTCGACTCTTTGTTCTTTTCGTTAAGGATTGTGCACCCGTAGTTATCTAGAGATAGAGGGAAAACAAAGGAGACCAAAATAAAGTCGATTTCCGCCTTTTTCTCTTGAAACTGTTGCGAAACTCATATTCATCAAGGTCACAGTCTTTCGGTGAATCAACTACTCAGCAGAATAAGAATAGGTGTATTAAAAGTGGCCGATTGAGAGTAAACCTGTTTCAGGTTTTTATTTTACCTTTTCAATAATGAAGCCTATCTCCTTTGGAAGTTGTAACGGGAAGTATTTTCAATAACAAATTTTAGCGACTTTGATGCCGCTTTTTCATCGAAGTAGCTCCTAAATAAAAAACAAACTTTTAAAAATAATACCATAACCTAGTTAAAAATTCCTTGATTATGGATATTTGTTTACATCTGACGAATATTTATTGATAACTTTTAATTGAGATGCTCATGTGAGGATGGTTATATATTTTACCGATTACTTCCATTAATACTATAAAATAAATTAGGCTTTCTTGGCATACACGGAGGAAAGGGAATGTGGTAATGCAGCTGAGAATCCAAACATTACATTCAAGTATCGTAACGCCCAGTTTTACTACTATGCTAGACAGAATAGTTCATTTTTCATGTTCTTTTATCAAATTTAGAACTGACATATACGCTTTTCTCAGTATGTGATAAAGAAGTTCATAGTTTATGTGAATATATTAGTGAAATTTTTCTGGGGAATTTTATGATATTTTAAGTTGTTTAATACATATTGCTCGCAGTTAACTTCTGAGTGATAATTCATCTAGCACCAAATGAAAAAGCTCCGTGGAAAAACTTACTTGGTTTAATAACTAGGAATTTTCGTTTTCTGCGTTTCGCGTATCTTTACTGTAGTCTTTTCACGATGTCATCTGTCTTTGTTTTCATCTTTCCCATACAGTTAAATGTAAAATTCCATCGCATTAACAATGCCCCTTGAAAATACGACACTCAAAATTCCCTCGAACTTTTTTCTGTCGCTCACTTTCAGAGACAGGCGCGAAGAAAAAAGAAATCGTCCCTTGTCGACCCATCTAGCGAAGCGGAATGTCATTTTCTCAGTTTGCGCACCGTAAAAAAATATAAATATGGAAATGCGATCCTCGCACATGCGTATGCTAATTCACGGATCAAAGGGGTGCATCTGTTGAGCTAACCGAGGCCTTTGAGTCCCTAAAAATATATTTCCGCCGTCTTCTCGACATAATCCTCTAAACTCATCCTAAGCCCAACTCGAGTCATCGAGTCGCCCGTTTTTTAACCTTTTATTTTTCTAAATTTATTGAACCGTCTCAATCTCGATCACGCCGGGAAATTTTATAGCCTACTCATAAACGGGAAGTTTTTCGAAATAGTTTAACGAGAGGAGACTTCTGAGTTCGACGTGTTGGTTTTAAACCTTGCTCCTCTTTTTCACTCCTATCTGCTCCTATCTCTTTGGGTCTCTTCATATTTCTCGCCTTATCTGCGCCCTTTATCTTATGCCCCACCCTTTACTTCCCTCCGTTTCTTATGTCTAAATTTCTTCTCTTCCATTCCTTATCTCCTACTCCTTTATCGCCCAACTTATCCCTCTTATCCATTCACTCATCTTCTTTCCTTCCTGTATGTTTCTGCTGTTCTTTGATATGCATTCACTTTCCTTTGCATTCTATTTAACCGCAGTGCATACAGATCTGAAGATCTTGGGAGTCACTAGGAATTAAATTGAAATTTTTTCCTACCTCATTACGATGTAAATAAGTTGCTCTCAATTTAGGGTTCTCAACTGGTATTCCTTGAGAGTGCGAGAAGGTTCTCCATGATCAGTTGGTATATCAGTGTATTTTGCGATTGATGTACTACAAAACTAGCATATAGTACAACGGAAAAAGCTAAAGTATCGATCATAGTAATGAAAACAATTATTTGCCTCAATCAAGATAGTCCAAATATTTTTTCTAGAGTTCTAGACCAAAAATGTCATCGAATTCCGTTGAACGAAGATCCCTTACAATGGGCAACCTTTCGCATAAGTATTCCGCAGTTTCCCATAACATAAACTCTATAACTTACTCCAACAATTACACATACCTTAAAAGATATCTAAATAAACATATCAAACTTTTCATGTTGGTCTACCATTATGATATATTAGTACAACAAGCTATTCAGTAAACAAGATAAAATAATATTTACATTTTTCATCCATACCCTTAGTGTACCTAGGGTCTATGGAAAGATTGTTCAGTGGGTTCAGAGAAGAGAGGGTTAATCTTATGTATATTTTGTATGTATCTTATCTGCTCTCTATTGAAGCATTCCAAATGATTCGCTTTAACAATTTTCCTTGTTAATACTATCAGCCATACCTATAAGTGAATGGGCAGAGTAAATTGTAAAATTAATTTGCTTTTTATTAATTGAATGGGGAATATAAGACTAAACGCCAGGATGTTACACGAATAAAATATTTAAATTATTTAAATGCTACATATTTGTTACCGAAGCTTTTCATTATAAATTACTATCTTCATAGTGTAGAGATAATTGTTGCGTGTTGTCTTCGTGCCATTTCCTTCCTCGTTAATTTGTGGTGATGAATTATTTCGTCTCATGACGGAAAGCGAGAGCCATGAATTAAGCTTCCATATGGAGTTAAAAGTTGACTAATGCCCCGCGTCAAGTGGTGAAATTCTTACACGTTCGATTACCGATAGAATTTCTGCAGTCGCCGGATAAGCCATTAAGATGTGTAATAGATATTTATGAACCAATAAAACTCGTTCCTCAGCCTTTGATAAATTTTTCCATGAGATAAAATTGCAGCATTCCACTCCTTTATTGTTTTTCTCTATTGCCGCGCGGTGTGTAAATATCTCTCGTTTTCATCGCCTCTTTTTCCTCTAATTTCCTATCGTAGAGTCTCCTTTCTTCCACTTCTCTTTCGTCTTTTCGCTGTCCTGTTTTCGCTCCATTTATTATCTTTTTTCCCGCCTCCATCACTCATTTCCCTCTCTCTTTCTTCACCTTATCCTATCCACTTCATAATCCATCTTCAGCTATTCACCTCGTCAATTGCTCCCCCTTTTACTCTATCCGTACCACTTTTGGTATCTGCTATCATCCATCTCTGCTTCATTTTCTTTCGTCTTTCTCGGACGTTTTTGCAACCCTCTGCCGTCCTTGTTACAATCCCTCTTATAAACTGCATTTATAACCCCTTCTTGATCTTTTTGCTTGGCTATTTCATTCCCTATCTTTCTGGTTGTCTATTCCAAGCAATGGTTATCGCAATTCCGAGATGCATGGTTGCTACCTTTTTCTTTATGCCCTCTCTGCATCTATTCAGCTTTTTCTTCCCTTTGCTCTATTTTTTGTCACATCTACCTTTTCTCACAGATTAATTCATGCTTTATATATGCTTTATGTGCCTGGCCTCTCTCGTCTTCTTTGATATTCCGCCCCTCTCGCATTCATTCGTACCTAATTAGGACCGGTCACTTATTTCTTAGAGCTGAGTCGCTTCACGAGTAGGAGCAATGAAGGCCAGAGTTTAGCGTTATGCATTCGTGTTATCGTAAAAAAGAAGCATTCTTAACGAAATATTCTTCTTTATAATACAACATTATTGTGTCGTTGACTGGGAAAACCTGAGAATCCTCGTTTTGGGAAAAACTGAAAATCTCAATTATTTGGCTTTATGGTTATGATACCTATTTCTCAAAACTCATTGTAGGAGAAACGGAAATTTATTATTTAATTTAAAACTGTTAACTATTGTTGGTATCTAATCTAGTTCATTCGCAGCAATTATTCATTGCGATTCGAAACTTTCCGAAGAAACGAATTTCTTATTGTAGGAAAGAGTGGAAAATGATTTTAAAATTACCAACGTCAGTAAAATTTTCAATAGAAAAAGGTATGAATATGAATGATCTACAGGTTTCGAGATATTTTTCTATACAAAATAATTACCGCGACCGTTGGTTTGGGATATTTCCCTTGGTTTGGGCATCTAACACTTGAATCTCTTCATAACAATATATGGCGAAAGAGTCCATCATTCCTCATTTTCTCCATGACGACATGACGTAAATTTACGTCATTTATGGATTGCTCGTGACGAAAATTTATGGCATGCCCTTACTAGGGGTTAATGAGAAAATGGTTCGAAGTTGTGGAGATTGCTCCTCCGGAATTTTCCGTAACTCCCCCTCCGCTCTTATGCCTCTGATTCTTTGGATTCCCATCCCCGATCCCCTTCTCTTCCGAGATGACGAAGTGTTTTTTCCTCGGTGTGCAGAGGATGAAATGGTGGAATCAGGAATCGTGGCTGTGGTGAAGAAGGGGATGGATGCCGGACCGTCTGTCTTTCCCCGTTTCCCCGTCCATATTCTGTTTCACTCTCTCTCCACTTTCATCAAGCTGTCTTATAACCGCTCTCCCACATTTCTGTCTCTCTCTCCCCCTCACTTTCGAGATGGATAGGAAATCCGCTTACTTAGTTTTTACTCTCCAGATGAAAAGATTTTTATCTATCAACCCATCCACGAGCAAACCCTCTTTTCATTTCTACTTCCACTAACTTCTCATTCCCTTTTATGAATTTCAAATTGCCCATTCCATTCGTCGCTTCTTTTAGTGCATACCGCCGCCTCTGATGAACGTCATCTGTATTCGTAGGTGTAAGCGTTAAATTTTCTTCGGTATTTATTTCGTAACAATTGACCCGAATACAATAAAAATAATACACTAGGCTTCTCGATTGTATGGGTGTTGCAACGAAGAAGTTGAGAGAATATTCTCAGAATATATATGAAATTAATCATGATCAGTTGCACAAACACGAAGAAATAGGCTTAATAGAAGAATTCGATCAGTACTCGTGACAGGTTAATACAATGCTAGAAGAAAGTATAAGAAACGGAATTCGTGTAAGGAAACAGGCATGAAAACGATGTACGGAATGTATTAATTGTGTCTATACAACTCTACTCTATTCAAACGTCGATTTGATAAACTTGATGTGAGAGCAGAATCGACCCGATAACTTCAATAACATATCTATTCAAAAAGCTTCAAAATTAGGCAAATTTTTTATATTTGCATTAAAAACTGGGCAGATATTTGCGGCAAAATTTAGCGTCTCTTATTCGTACTTGCTTCACATAGTCTTTCCAGCGCAGACGAGGAAAAAGTAAGAGAGAGACAGTGGTCGGAAGATTCGTCTTGGAGTGGATGGAGGCAGTGGTAGTGGGAGGCAGCAGATGAGAATGCATGGGATGGGGGAGAAGCGAGGTCACACCCCGCTGCGGGGAATGCCTCCCAAGGCCACCGAATGCCTTCAGCTTTTCTGCACACCCCGCGTACACACGCGCGACCCCAGGGATGCGTCGGATGATACGCGGATTACGTAAAGCCGTCCTCTTTGAAGTTCTCCAGGGGCTGCGAGATCCAGGAGGAATGTATGCGGCGAGAGGACAAGATGCAGGACTTCTCGGAGAGTTGAGGGGCGGAAATAGTACAATTCAGTTATCCTGTATCAAGAATATCTTACAGCAGCAGTACAGGATACTTACATTGCTATAAATGTATTTAGATTCCATTCTTGCATCACAAACACGCCAAAAGCCATGACGAGCTTGAGAAAAGTGGGAAATTATGTTGAAAATCGTCCAAAATTATTATCGCGAGTCAGCTATTCAAATATACCATCCAAATCAAGCAACTAATCTTAACCTCCCGAAACAACCGATAGCTAACTAATCGTATGCATAACCAAACAATCTAAAAGGAGTAAATTGGATTGGGCATGCGGAAGCAACCCCTCAAAATCAAATCACGGTTCATCAATACAACAACCGCAAACAAACGAAAGCATCCAACCCAAGAAAACCATCCCAGCCTCGCTAGATCCACTTTAACACCTGATCTAATAAAATACCGAATCCTTGCTTCTGCAATTTGAATTTTAATGGTTGATGTACGTGGGTGGCTTAATGGCTTCTTTTTACTATTTTTAGATTATGATATTACCTAGCTGAGCTTGAGATGTGTTTTATTCCGATATATCCCAATGACACCAGGCGAGATACCCTTTAAACATCAAGTTGTACGCGTGCTCAAGAGACTTTAACGCGTCGTTTCCCTAATGTTGTTTGAGAGGAGTAATTGCGTGCGCGTGTCTCGTGGTAGTGAAAGAGATCTTTTCAGAGCCCCAGATGAGGTTGCCGTGTGAGTTTTCAATTCCCACGCCTTTTCTTCTCCACTCTTCGCGTATAACACAACAATTTTTTTCAATCCCTTTGGGCTGGAGAGTTCTTGGCGCATTAACTGTCAAGGGGAATCCCATGTCCGTCGGTAATATGATTGTCACAACTCCTTGCCCCATTTCATATCTATCTTTCCTTCTTTCTCTTCCGATGAGTCCTAGTATAGGAAGCTTAAGAAAGATTCGATGAGTATGAGAGGAAAAATTAGTGCATATGAGAGAAAGGAATGGCATTTATCTTTAAGTGTACCTTCAGATTCGGTGAGAAGTGATTTTAACTCATAACACTTCGTTGCTTGGCAGTGCACGATGCTGTGTCTTCATTTTATGAATGATCCAGAGGTTCCTTTCATATATCATCTCCTAGTATATTTAGATATTTTGGTTGGAATTCAGTTCCACCATTATTTTCTATTGCGACATGTTGCGTAATTTAAGCCCTCTAAGTTTACTAACTTTCCTTTGTCTGATATGTATTTATTCATTCCTTACATATTACCGAAGTGATGTGTTTCGCATCATCAAAATCATGTAATGCTTCAGATTTCTTGATATCCAATCACAGTAATTTCAAAAGTTAGATAAATCGATTCTAAGTTTATTGAATTAAGGCTTCTCTTGCTCCGTGAAAACTGTAGGACGGCCAAAATAACTTATGATTTATCATCTTTTTATTTTGATGTCTATGCTGCTTTCGTAAGTATAACTGGAGGTAGATTACTGTGTTTCTATAACTCCTATATAAGCTGAACAGGAAAATTTCGCGTAAGAATTAGAATAAAACTCTTCCTAGGCGAACAAAAATCATTAGAGATCATCAAAGAGATTTGAATTTTCTCTTGAAGTTGAGGTACTTTTATTATTTTATTTTATTTATGCACCTTGCTCATTGCTATGAAAAGTATTTCGTGATGGTTTTTTTTAGGAAAAAACGTGTATGATTTACCGAGATTCTCTATTTTCGCATCGTAATCGACTACTTGAATACACAGCACCAAATGAAATCATTACTACTAGCTTCTTGTGTCATCCTTTGATTTTGTTACTTTTCATTGTCATTCATCTTTCTTTTTCCAATCAGATCCTTTTTTATTATCGTTGATCTACGTTCATATTACCTCATGAATGGTGATCGGATGGAAGAGAGTTGCTCCAGAACCTCGGTTTTCCAATACCAGATACAATCAATCAACCCCTCTATTCTTTCTCTTTAATGCCGATCATTCTTTTCCTATCATTGAGGGAGAGTAAAATGATGTTAAAAAAGAAGACATTTCTTGGCACGACTTAAACACCGCGGGTGATATCTCCGTAGGTTTATCCGTGTGATCCGCATTCATTCGCTGCGATAAATTATTGCTTTTGAGAGGAACTGGTGGCGCGGGGAATGACACGTGCTATTCTTGATTTGCGTCCGTACTGTAGACGTATATAATCCCATCTAGCTCTTTTAACCATTGACCACCGTTCATCTGCCTCTACTCTACCCATTTGAACTCTTGATTTCTTTTTAGATTATAGACCCGGAATCTCATATTGGATCGATTCCAATGAAAACGGAGAAATTACAGATTTTTTCCTCCAATTGCTTAGGCATTGGATAATTTATGCCATATGACAGCGCCTTTCTAGAGCAAGACCACGTTATGGGGAGCGGTTTTCTTTAATTTCATAATCTTCCGCGACGTTTGAATGTTTTTGCGGTCGTAATTCCAGTCAATCGAAAAAGTAGTTGTCGTATTGCCGCTCTCTTAAGTTATGAACAAAAAAAGCGCGCCGTCGGACGAGATTAAAAAGTCAATCGCGGAAGAAAAAGTGAGTGGTCTAGACGTGGTGCTGGAGGTTAAATTTATTGACGATTCGAAATAATTCCTTAATTTAAAAGCGATCGATGAGAAATGTAGATTTGCAGCTTTCCCTGTTCGATCGATTGGAAATTTGTTCGTCTTTCGAAGTTCCTAGTATAAATAAAACTCGAATATCTCCGTGGCGTCTTTTATACCTACTTGATTTGTCGACACTAAATGCTATGAAAAAGCTTGTGAAGAACTATTAGGACTGGACGAAAGAAATCGACACGAATGAAGATGGGAATTTATAGATACAAAGATGGAGCGATTCCTAGGAATGTGAGTGACCCCGCTAACGAATTTAATGCTTAAGAAAGATATAAAATATGTACACGTGGATATACAATGTACATCCACGCGTACCTTAAACCTTTGCTACCTTAAATATATGTACATTGTACATATATTTAAAATAGCAAACAATTCCTTAATGAAAAATGCAAAATAGTTGCTAGAGATTCTTGCTTGCTAGTGGAAAAGAGATGGTTTCATTGCAGTTAACCATTATTACTTCGTGTCGAGAGTTAAATTCTTCGGTCGTTGTGAATATTTTTCAGTTCATGTAACATTGCCTCACGATGAAATAAAATGACAGCCGAAGCAAACTTTCACACTAAGAGAATCGTTTTGGCGAATAATTGAAAAAAAATGAGGAAAATAGAATTGTTATATGTAAATATTTAGTGACGCAAGATAAAGCGTTGAACTCGTTATTATTCCACTGTCCTAGACTGATGCTGTCTGGCGAGATGAATAGGATATGTGATGGACGAGGTACCAACCCTCCAGCTAAGTTCATCCGCAGTCCGACCTTCCTGATCCCAAAAAGAAGCCATCGATTAGTAAATCGACCTCTTTGTACTCTCGGTCCTACAGTTCAGCTCCGCTCTATCCTTCCGATGTGCATGTCGGCATCCAGGAGAAAAAAGAGCGACTCAAACCCAGCAATGTTCTCCAACGGATGCTGCCAAGGAAGGCTGACAAATGGAGTACGAGACCGGAAAACAAAAAATCGTCTAGATTAATATTATATGTTATTTGAAAACATTTACGAATGGCATACCTGTTTTTGAGGAGGAATGATTGATTCCGCTTTTT
The DNA here is from genome assembly GCA_000376725.2 of Ladona fulva. Taxonomy (NCBI): domain Eukaryota; kingdom Metazoa; phylum Arthropoda; class Insecta; order Odonata; family Libellulidae; genus Ladona; species Ladona fulva. Next base: position 781,642 of record KZ308342.1, on the reverse strand, counting down.
TTGCCGGAGCGATGCATTGAGGACTTGTATGCAGAGTGCGTGGGTGGGGGCGGGGTCGCCGCTGTGCTTCTGAAGGCCCGAGGATGGAAAAGAGGCGTGCATTTACGTACGTATTCGCCCGCATGTGTTGGAGACAAATGGGGGGCTTGTATCCCTGCTGGGGAAAAAAGGCGGAGTCTGCGGATATGTCTGTTGGCGGATCTCGGGAGTGGATGGGTGCTAGGCGTCGAAGCTAAGCTACGTCTCAAAGACCTCCCGTGGGAGCTGTTCGCTGAGCAAACGTTTCTCTGGCACAGAACCGACAACGACATTTTCCGAGAGGACATGAGGAAGAGAGGGTGAAGAGCACCGAGTTAATATTCCAAATATTCTACTTTTTCAATCTTTTAAAATTATCTTATACTTATAAATTATTTTTTCCAAAACAACAAAGACCTTACTAAGAAAAACGCGAGAAATAAATAAGCAAAGGAGGAATTGGAGGTTAAAAATGCTTTTGATTTCTTTAGAAAAAGTTAAGGGAGTTTTTGAGTATGTAAAGTATTCCAAAAATTTCATGAATAGCGTTTTCAGAAAGCAGAGTAAGTAACAACTATCAAGCCAGCAATCTGTGAACCGTATCTTAGGTATTTATCACTCTTGAATATATGTATTGCATTAACAAACCCAAGAGGCAAAAACCTTCAACTGCCATGAATGCTGAAATAATCATATAAAATTAATTAAATGATATGCAGCCACCTGTATCACAGAACCGAGATACTATAGTAAATTCTACTAAACGCAAGGCCTTGGAGATTACACGTTCATTCATTTCTCCAGTGTCTCTATTATTCACTTTTCGTGTCATCGATATCGCTAAATATAATGGAAACCCTCTTCTGTTATTTAGGTATCAATTTAACTTTATTAAGATTAATTTGATTCGATCACTGTTATCCAGCTAATCAATGCGACTTATCTCTTCAATTTATCAAATATAGAGCCTCAACGCTTTAAAAAGTGATAGCTGAAACGAATAGAGGATTGATAATTATTCGATGGTAAGTTTGTTTATTCCATGATTGTATATAATATCTCTCGCCTTATTTCCTTTCGATTTTAAGAATGCAAAGGTTTGAAACAAAAAATAATGACGGAATCCTAATTGGCAAGAGGGAGCTGCCGTCGTTCCTAGGCGCTCTGGCAGCATCTTTTCGATCAGCTAGATATTTTTGCTCTATAAACTGTAAATGTTTCTTAGACTTCTCTTGGGCGATAAGGAGATCTGATGGAATGTTACCACTCGAACTTTCCCATAGCCACCGCAAATTTCTCAGCAGGTCCAATTCTCGCGCAATTACCATACCATTGATTCTCTTATCGCACCGTTCTCTTACGTTTCGCGATAAATAGCTTGAAATAACAAACATGCTAGATCTGCTTCAAGAAAAAAACCCTGACCATTCCATTTGGATAAAATGAATCGCCGCACAGTTACTGTAATTATATCTCCAGTTTTTTCATCTCACGAGATAGGTTACCTTTTTTCGACGGCGATTTGGAGGAAATATTCTTCGGCGATCTTAAACGAAAAATAATCTGAATGTGTTCATAATCGATAATAGATGGAACGGGTGACGATCTTCCTGTGGCGGAAATCGCCCGAAACCTGTTTTTACGAACGCGATAGGGATGAGTAGAATCGCGATTGCCTTCTTCCCTACTTAGGTAAGACCGCTGCTAGCATGCAGATGAACGTTTAGGGGGGAGGTGATGGAAAAAAATATCCCCCTTTTTTTCTCCAACGTCACCAGCTATCTTATCCTCTGAAAATGGAAGGCGATTCCTAGTATCCCTTTGAATCATGCTTCCTGTTTCAATGCAGTTATGCTATCTCAAGCTCATCCTCCGGAAGCTGTCTGAAATTCGCGCGCCCGCCGTGAATGAAGGCAGTCTGCATCCTAGATTAAGAGAGGGAGAAAAGGCCTTGCGTAGTTTCATTCTCGACTCTGAAAAAAATTGCGACTATATACATTTTTATAGCTGATTCAGGGCTGGATGTTCTCATGGAAAATTACGGCTCGGAAAGTTTATTTTATTTTATTATTTTGTTTCCCCCGGCGACGCGATGTCGCTCTACGCATCCCGATTTTCGCAATCCCTTATAACGCATTGCTTCACTCGCGCGATATCTTGCCCTCCGACTTTTCCCATTACATTCTTTTTGTGTTATTAAAATTTCATGCGATGTTATCTGCAACTCGAAGAATTTGTAAATAAGCGTAATTACTATTTTTATGATCATCATGCTCATCTGTACTAGCTTTATTTTATATTATGAAATAATAAATCTTATGTGATGATACATACTACTCGACGAAATGATTCTCAGGAAATGGAAATTCTAATAAGTTTTCGTTTATCATCAAATTAATTTTATTTGTCTATCCATTTTTATTCTTTCTAAACGACTTTAATTTCTATTCAGTTAGTTATACTGGAAGCTTTCTTAATTCTGAGGATTGTCGTACTTAATGTGAGGATTTGGAAAAGTAATAATCTTAATTGTTCTAAACTTTATTCGTTATTATTCCCTTGGAAAATCTCTCTTCCGTCATTGTATATATTCAGATGCTTTTCTCTCACGTTAACCTGATTGATTAACACAGAGTTTGTACAATACATGATAAATGTTTTATTGATTGTAAAGTAACTTATTTCATGGACATGATAGTGATAAATGGTCATGAGAATCGCTTATATAACAGGTAAAGTTAGATTTTAATCGAGTATTGAATTTTCACGCATCAAAATATGCCAATGAACAATTATTTCTTATATTCGTTTCAGATTTGATAATCTAATCTTCTTAAATGGTCTAACCGAATGAAAATTGCTTAATTTTGGAAAGCAATTTGAGAGAGTCCATATGTAGCATAATTTTGATATGACTATTGAATGATGAGGTATTTATAAGCGCTGAACCAAATTGAAGCAGTAGTAAATTATCTAGAAGTAAGGATCTAGAATTTGAAATATAACTAATAAAAGTTCCAAATGCATTGCATACGCTATCGCACGTGATAGCGCATTCGCCTCATCGATGTAATGGGCCGGATAGCGTTCTAATAAAATTTTCATCAGTCTCTCTCTATGCCTTTTGAAAAATCGGATTTGAAAATTCGAAGGGAATTGATCTCATTCGAACCGTGTGATGCTGTTCGCCATACCAAAGAGCCCCGTATACTGCGTGAAAATACGGTAAGGCGGTAGTGAATATTCCCGTCGATGTTTACTGGGACGTATTAGTAGACCCAATGGTGTGCGCTATAGTAGCACGAAACCATTTCCTTTTGGTTCGATGAGCTCGGAAATCGTTTTCCTCTTCCATTTGATACCTCGTTTTACGAGTTTTTCACCGATGTGGCGTCCTTTTAACCGATCTCCACAGTCTGGACTCATATTTGCGCTCTCGCAATTTTATTTATTCCGCGCTAATAAAAGGGGGCGCTTCCGGCTTATTCGTTCGCGGATTTTCATTTTATCAGAAAAAGCTCCGTTGCACCTTCCGTTGTTTATACCAATTGCACTTCCATTCGAAGCCTTATTTATTTCATTGCTAGTAAAAGCGATTTGATGGCCTACTTCCAAGAGAATTTATCTTCTCGTCAAGCGGTTAAAGATGGGGCGTGTCCTTACTTAACCGTTTTAAAGCTGGCACCTCATCGGAAAATATATTTTATGCAGCAGGACGGGTGACGCATGTGATGGAGAAAATGAACGAGGTTAATTAAGTGGAAAACTCCTGGATTCACATGTTTAACTGACTAAAATCAAATTAAAAAGGACTTCTCGCGATATCAGGTGAATTTTTAGTATTTCTTAGAACTAAAAACAGTTTATTTGATATTGCTCTTTCCCATCCCTCTTGGTACATTCTCCTCTTAATTATGTACTAGCAAAAACTTCATAGCTCACTAAACCAAAAGATTCGGCATAAATTAAATTTAAAAAATAGTAAATCATTTAGTATATAACGATTTTTTAACTATTACCTTATTGACTATCATTGAACGATGAAAAATTTCATACAATAAAGCACAAACCCGATACAAATTACCTTCTGGACAACGAGCGGAAAATCAAGGACAAACTTACTGAGTACCACTGCTTTATTAAAAATTCAGTATTGTATAGCATGATTTTTGTAAAAGATCTGTAAGTAGTTTATGCCTCCCAATGGTTTATTAGTTTTTGTAAATAGTCTTGAATTCACTTTCTTAATACTTCCCTGATCCTGATTATCTTCAATATATCGTATTTGTTTATTCGTTACTATGCTATTGCAGTGTTGTTGACAACTTTCTCCAAGGCTTTCTCAATCTAAATTGGATAGGTGCAGATCTCAGCTACTTCAAGAAGAACTTGCGTGTATAGAGTATAAGGGAATACTAATCACCCGAAGTTGGCGTAGTGACATGACGGTTGCACACGTTTACTTATTCTCTGTCCGCTATGGATATTTATGGCCTACCCACTCAAACGCTTGAGGCGCGCTTTGTTTTTACCAGAAAGGATTGGTTTGAGCAAAATCCACCTGGAACTAGCAATTTCCGAGAATAAATAAACCTTCGGGTCCCGAAATTCTAAATTATCAAATTCCCTCGCGTTCCACCTCTTCAAATGCAAATATGATGCCCTTCCATTCCTCAGGGATGGCGTAGGTCCTGCTATGACAGCATTCCGCGTTGGGAACGAAGGGACTAGAACATCACAATCGGTCACGCTTCGCTGCCCTTCTTTCGCATAAATCCTATTTGCAGTGTCGTAATAAGCGAGACGCCTCCGAGAAGGGACTCTGACGGTCAAGGGGAGGATCGTTGTGGTGAATCTCTGTTGCGGGGGAAGAGCGAATACGTAGGTGTATAAATGGTAGGGAAGAGAAGCCTGGCAGATTCCTCCTCGGGCGAAGGACAGGAAGGGATGAGAGCCTTGCGGGGATAGGTTTTCGGGAGTTGGGGTAGGGATGAGGCGCCCGACTAATTGTTCTCCTGGGCTCCTGGTTTTTTTTCCTCTTCTTCTATCCTGAAAGATCCCAGAGGCATACTAATTGTGGGAATCGCAGTGTTTCCGGTCCTCGTGGGACGAGTATACATTGCCCAGACAAAATTTATGCCTTCCCCAGTCTTTTTCCTCCATCACCGTCGGATATGGGCCCCAAGGCGGAGAAAAAGTAAGAAATAATGTGGAAAAAGTCCTCGCGGTTTTGCTCGGCCCCTGAATCAAGATGCCGCAGCAGGTAATCCGATCATAAAAATCCCTTTATTCTCTAAGGGTTCCGCATTATTTTTTGCACGAAATGGGAACTGGCTGTTTAGGTGGACGTAACGATTGGTTTACTTGGAGTGATAAGAGCAAAAAGATTGCGTTCATCACTGGCGGAACTAATCTTCGACCATTTTTCTTGTGTATCAGAGCCATACCCCTTTGGCGTGAAGTGAAGAGCTCTCGCCCTCAAAAAAGGTGAAGTGGAGCAGAGAATACCTCTCCTTTTCCTCGTGCCTATTTCTCGTTCACATCATTTGGGATGGGCCTGCCAGTGTTTTCCCTCTCGGTAGGCGGTTGTCTCCCGTAGCAACGCTTTAACATGAAGTAATGTTTCACGAGAGATTAGCTCTCGCGGAACGTACGTATAACTGTGGGCCACCAGTAGCGACAGTGGGTTTTCGTGTTAAGTTTTGATTACGGTCCATTTGATGTGAGGCAGAACGCCGATTATCTGCGTTTCGTAATATGCGTGGGCATTTTTATATCGTTCTGCTACCGTGATTCGTTTCATTCAGCATTAAACGTAAATCACTTGCCATCTCTCTATCAGATTTCAGCTATCATATGCAAGCTGAGGATTTAATATTGGATGCTGTGCTGTAATACCCTTTGCTTTTTTGTCTTTTGCACTTGAAAGTTGAAACTGAAGTTGAAATTGTTAGATATATAAGGAAATTACTCTCTTCTGTTGCGTGTATATCCTTGAATACAACGACATTTGTAATATGAAAAGAAAAACGGAAAAAAGAGAATTTTTTTGTGTTTCTAATGATTAAAATATCCCACATAGTAGTAACTGTAAAGTATTTGTTCATAATAGTAAATGTTCCATACACTGACTTTAACGTTACCTTATTCTTATATAACAATTCAACACGCACATATCTGCTCCGGCGCCGAGAAGACTGAATTCTACCTGCAAATGACGAAATAATAAACATTTTAATAATCTTCTCGTGCTAGAAAAAAGAATATTAAACCCTTTATTTCTTATACTTTCTCCTCTTCTTGTAAAATTCATTTTCTATGCATTTCGCTAAATTGAAGTGACTACTCAAGATTAATAATCAAACTTCTATTTTATAGGGATCCAGATTCGCCGGATTTACCATCTAGAAAGATCACCTCCAGTTCTGAAAATGCTGACGACTATCTAATGTGAGTAGGATCTGGATGAATGCCATCATTTCTCCATTGGTTTGATTACGCTATCGATGCGGCAGCTTCGCTCGTGACGAACACCTACACCTTCTCAAAGGAAAGCCTCTTAAATCACTCTCACTTCCGATTCAATTTATTACATTTCTCCTCCACTCAAGGGAGCGGGATTCGCAATAAAAGTCTTCACTTCTCCGAGAATTGGAGGGTATAAACACTAGCACACAAACAGTCCGGATGAAAACAATGAAAAAACGATTCAGAGAAGCTGCAATAAAACAATGAGATCTTTCATCAAACTTTTTGAGAAAAATTGAAGAATAACAATGGTATATTTTGCTATTGCTCACAGCTTGAGGTTTCACCTTGTTTGGAAACGTAATGCTGTTATTACTGCTTCTTCGATTGATCTTCTTATGGCTAGCTTAAGGCAGGCAGTCAATTGAGTTAAGAACATTTTCCGCATCTCATATAAATCCGCAGTCACAATTTTAATATCTCAGGTCGGTTAATGTATCGACCCTTAAGCTAAATCTTTTTCGTCGGCTTTTGTTCAAGATGATGATTATTACGTCACAAAAGAAAATTTTTTTTGATCTCTTCTATCAAAACTTCTTAAAGGCCTCAGTGATATATTTGATGAAATCATCAAATGCTTCTCTCGTTAATTTGATTCGCGGCCAAGATAATCGGAATCGCGATTAAATTTCTACGGAACCTCTCCAGAAGTCATTTCAGTGCTCTTCTGTTGAAAATAGTTCCATATACTTTTTATGCCTCGGACTCGAATATCTTAGCGGAGTTAATTGGACTTAAAACAGAAAGTAATGCGCCACGCTTCTCCGGAGGGACGCATTATTTAAAAACTTCTCCGATTCTCTTTCCCTTTGCGTCTTTATTCTGCCTCTCTCTGTGGTCTTGAGCGGTGGGACATGATTGACGATAACGAGGGATGATTAAAGTCCCATTCATTAACGCCGCTCAAGGTCCATGACGGCAAAAAAGTGGACGTAAGCGTTATTCCTGCGCGCGAGACAAGTGCCCGAGTTGTGCGCTACGCAAATGAATTCGTTTCCTAAGCAGGCGGGATAACTCGGCGAGAAATCCGCGATAAATATATTATCCGCCGACTAATAATTGTTTCCATTTTTTGCTCCCGCGAAAGTTTTATTTCTTCCTGACGAAACGTCGGCACGCGGAAAAAAGGAACGACCCAAAGATGCGATGAAAAAAGAGAAAAACGCACACGCGATGGGAAGGAACAAAAGACGTGCAGATACCGCAAGAAAAAAGCCGACGGCGAATAAGAAGACTGCGAGAAAAAGGACGACGAGGGGAGACAAAAGAGAAGGATGCCAATCAGTGCTCGAATACATCCAGCATTTGTTTATTTTTCTGTTAGGATTGTCGAGGTTTTGTGGAGGAGAAAAAAAAGTGAAGGAACGCGGTGGACCTGTCTTTTTGAGACCCGAAGCGGGCGGGACTGTCTGTTTCGTGGGGCGTTCGTCACATCTACACCTCTCGGAGACGAAGGAAGACTAAAATGGAGATGAGTTTGGTAGATTAGGACGTTAAGGAATGGAGGGAGACGGAAGGAGGAGGAGAGAGAGAGGGAGAGAGAAAACAGCGTGTGGGAAGGCAGAGAGAGACTGAAAGGTCGCCGCCCAAGGACAGCCACTCCCACCCTCTTGTCACAGATGAACTGTTATTGTCTATTTGTAAGAGAATCATACGCTTTGGGGGAGTTTTTTAAAGTCCAGACGTCGAAGGTTGAGCGAAACAGTGGCCCGGGGCTGGAGCATTTCGCATTTCATCCTATGTCTTTGACCTGAATGGACGGATTGGGCACCCAAGTAGAGCGTCCTCCGATCGTCCGTTGCGCCCTCTCTCAGCTGGTTGTGACGTGACTCACGACGAAAGCATTTCATAGTCACTTTTAAAGGTCCAAAAATGTGCAGGTCGGGGGGATTTTAAATCGGGAAAGAAAGTGCCAACTTTGGTGTCGACGACATTTGCCAATCCAGGTCAATGTATGTGTATTTAAACAATGATTATGGGATGCTGCAATCATGTAATGCTTTTCCATCTCGGAGACGATTCCCATTCGCTTCAGTCTCCCCAAAGCAGAAAAATATCGTGGTCTACCTAGTTGTACTATTATGTCGGTTTGATTTACAAATAATCTAATCCTAGTACTAGATGCCGTCTAAAAATGTTTCCTGCTATCTATATTCATAATCTGTCGCTCAGTTAATTATGCAACGAAAGACAGAAACTACGTAGAAGTTATTTTAAATTGACAGCTGTTCTAAGAGTAGTGGTGATGCCGTTTATATTAATCCTACTTGGCAATGAGCTACTGTTAGTACGGCAATTTGGAAAGAGATTTCTGGATATGACTGTTATGCCGACAGACTTTTCACTTCTGATTTTTGTTATGATTTTTGTAGAGATTTTCTCAACTTTTGTAATTTAAGAAAACACTAAGGTCCCTTATTATAATACAAACTAAAAATGGACTTTAACTAATGTACACTTTAGGACCTTGTATCATAGTATAGTTTGTTAAACTGAAGATAGTAATCAATCGCATAAATATACGATGAATAAGCTTTGATATTAACTATATATAATCTTCTCTTTAACTCTAACAAACCATTATTAAACCAACCCTAAAGTGAACGTTAGTTAAGATCCATTTAAAGCATACATTAGAAAACCGGGTCTTTAGCAATCATCCAAAAATTTTAAAGATACTTTCTAGTAAAAGAAAATAAAGAATATTTAGATCTTTAGGAAGCTTTTAATTATGCGTCATAAAATAATTTTATTCGATTCCGATAGCATATAAATTGATGAATTCGAAGGCTTTTCCTTTTTAGGCATNTTCGTAACGATGAGCGATTATCGAAAATTTCTACACTTTCTCTGATTACTATTGCTTTAATATAAAGCAATATGTGGTGTTATACACTTCCATCCAGCATTTATGCCATAAAGTAAGCGATGTTCAGAAAACCTAAATATTAAATCTGTCTTCCATTAATTACTAGGAAATGTATCGATTGTAATGTCCAGTTAACATGTACTCGTATCTCGTATATATTCAAATAAAATGAATACAGTCCAGGGAGATCTGGTGGAACTTCATAACGATGAAAGTATTTAATTCCAATACGTGTACAGGTAACTGCTTTGAGACCGTTCAACCTCAGTTACTCCCAACAATTTCATCCTACGCCTATCATTTTCTCCTTGAAAATGTGGGTGATGGATTGCCATAATTACCAATTTTTCCGCTTTTACGTAAACAAATTATACTTTTGACAAGTATAATTTTATTTTTCGCAACCTCAATCCACTAATAGGTAATCGCACGCTTTTTACATTTCTGCATCATTTACCCTACGTCTCGGTCCATTCCTAATTTCCGATTCACCTGTTTCCTTCCACATCTGGCATATCCTAGTTATTCTTCAACTTTCCCCTCATAAATACGCCTACCTTTTTTCCAATCATTTACCACGGCGTTGGAGGACTCTTGCCATGCTTGATTGGTGACACACGGAAAGAATTTTGTTATCACGCCTTCCGAAGGAAAGTCTATCAGTCAATCTATGACTTTTAACAAATACTTAATTCCCACTAAAATGTCACCTTTATTCTATTGCCGATGTAAACTTTAACGAGGGATTGAGTAATACTAATTACGATGTTTACTTTTAAGGTTACTTGATGTGCAGAAAAAAAAAGATTCTCTGTCACGATATTTTCATCGTATTGAAAGGTACTTGAAGCATTAGTTCAGGTTTATATGGACGATCGACTTCAAAAAAAGTCGTACCATTGCAAATCATTTTTGTAGCTGAAGCTAGCTCTGAATTTTGTATTCGTCGGATGAAATATCCGTGTTTCGTTCTTTTCTCAATATCCCCACCCTAAAGATTACCATACAAATTTCTGAAGGTCTACGAAAGAGCGGTCGACCTGTTTTTGGCTTTGAAATGAATACAGTTATGTATGTATGTTAACAGTATTGTAAAGTAAATGCTTTCGTTTTAAATTTTTTATTACATTCAATTCACATTTGTAGCGTCTCTATGGCATTCAACAAGTTAAGCTAGATCACATAGATTACATAAAGATTTCACTATGTATCTATCGGTATAAAAGAATCGTATGAACAAATTTAAGGAAAGAACTTGTATCCAGACAAATAAATAGCTAAGACCGTTATATTACCCCTTACATTTGTTCAGCCCATCATTTGCGAATATTTAGATTCTCTTATTTATAATTTTCCTGTTTTCTCAGTTTATTTTATGAGTTAGTACGAAATTTCCATATAAAAGATGAGAAGACGATAGGCATCACCTTCCTAAAGTTCATATTTTTTTAAGGAAACCCTCTAGTATTAAAAACACATGAATACTCAAATAATTAGTTTTTCGCCCTCTTCGAAACGCTTCTGTGGTGGCTGCCTCGCCCATGAGCGCGGTATTGTGTAAATCGTGTATTTATTTATTTATAGCCAGTATTTTCACGTGGATAGATATGATAAATAAATCTCATAGCCATTACGGGTAAATAACGTAATTTCCATATTTTCTTCCCTACTTACTCTACGTCCTTCAGCTACCTCTCTCTTTACTCACTAATATGATTTCATTTCCTTTGTTCGTGTCGCGTTTGCTCCCCTCATTCGCTCCCCATATCCCCTTCACTCGCCGCCCATTCCTTCTCTCTATGCGTTTTCGTAACTTTTTGTTTTTATTCAACCCCTTCCTTGGCCTCTCTGACGGGTGCAGAAATGCCTCGTTAACAGTTGAAGGAGTTCTCCGTGAGATGGGGAGAAAGTGTGGGGGGTGGGTTTAGCATAAGGGGAAAAAGGGATGGAGTGAAGAGAGAAAGAGGAAGAATCTACGTCTGACTGCAGCTGACTGTTTACCATCTTCTCCAGGGATGAAGTAAGAAGGGCTGGAAGTGGTTGCTCCAATGGTTGTTACCAGGGGAGATATGAGATAAATGAGAGTTTAAGGGTCGTAAAATGGACAAATGAAATGGAGGGAGTTGGATACTGCCAGGAAGTCAAAAAAATCCTATTGGAAGAATGTCTGCACAGCCTGCGCTGCACGGAGATGTCTTCGTTTAGAATACGAATGATTTCGAATTGAGTAGGTGAGACGGACAAATTTTTATCGTATTTAATTTTCTGAGAAGACGAAGGACCTTCAATCCTATGAATGTTAATTTTTGTTTTATTAGTGTGATTTTATTCAGAAATTATTCTAGTTCAGATAGTATATATTTGTATATATAGAAAGTAGAAAATGAATTTTCTTGGTAATAAGTCCATTATTGCCAAATCCTCACGACACCTTACCAGTCTCTCTTTTTTCAGCAAAAGCCGTTTCGTTCCTTCTCTGATCCTACAGTAATTAAATGTACTGCAGGATAATTAGTTACCGCACGTGCTAAGCTTAAATGTCTCGGTATGCTAAGTTAAATACCGGTAAGAGTTATTGATTACCTTATGATCTTAATGAGAATCGAAGTCTATCGCATTGATCTTGTCACCAAATTTATGAGTACCTACTGAAAATAATCAATATGATCTGACCGTACTTGGTGGAACGACATTTTAATAAATAAGACAGCGAACTTCGTATTTTCCACACAATTTTTATTTACGACAGGTTTCGGCATACAGCCATCGTCAGGTCAGGCCATCGTTGTATGGAAAATACGAAGTTCGCTGTCTCATTTATCGTGAGGATTGCTATGAAATATATTGGTACCATACACAACTTTTTTTAAAATACTTCACTTCTACAATCGTACTGTACGTGGAAATCATATTTTACGGAATATCTAACTTTTGTAAGGATTCAGCCAAAAGTGAATGCTAAAAGTCTTTTTTGTAAGGTATTTTGAGATCTTTATGATATGAATGATATGAAAAGTTCATTACACCCGCTTACCTCAGACCAGAAGCTGAAGCGAGTAAAATAATGCAAAATAGATGGGTTAAACTCCTTTAAAGTCTTAAGAGCGATATTTGTTAAAATTGATTGCGATTTCCTATCCTTTTGAGGTAATTGAAGATGATCTCAATCAATCCGAAGATGGATCAGAATACTTACTTCAATATTGAGGAAATATTCCAACAGCATTTAAAGGAAAGCTTTATTTGCTTACTTTTAGATTTGCCCTTCACCTCAATTACACGGGACAAACAATATTACATTTCAGAATGATGGAAAGTTACAAGTACGCAATATATTGCTTGTTTACTCCGTAATGGTCTTTCTGTTTAGTCGAGGATTTCTGAAGTATTTCCTTGTTGAAATATAAAAGAACGAGTCTGAAAGGATCCCCTACATAATTCATCCCATGAAAATTCGTCGAAGAAGTATCTCTTGCGCGTCTCTTTCAAAAGAGAAACACTCACTCTTTAATGGCCATGAACTGCATAATTGCGAGGATATTTTCATAAATAAGCGAGACGAAAATAGATACATCCCACGACTGCCGCATGAAAAAATACTTCTATTTTCAGAATAAGAAACAATCCCGTTCCCTCAATCCCGTTGCGTACATTTGATGCGAATACATTAAAACATTGCGGACATTCAGTTGCCACGACTTTCCGTTAAAGTAAATGAACCGGACGGGAAAAAAATCTAAAGAAAAACAAGACGATGAAAGAATGGAAAAAGACTCTTATTGAAGGAAGAGTGGATTCAAGAAAGTGGAAATATCGAAGAATTGAGTGGTAAGTCTTAGTGGAAGGAATAAAATAAAGAGAATTTGGACTTGGAGGAAACAAGGGAGGAGTATGGCTTTGAAAGGGGAGGCAGAGAAGGAAGAGTATTTGTAGATTCGAAGAAACGAGAGAGAAGAAGTGGAGATTAGGGGATGGACGAAGGAAATATGAGGACGAAAGAAAAAACGAGGGCAAGTAAGAGGGAGAGGTGTGAGATGGATGAAAAGGGGAGAGAGGAAAGTTTTGAAGAACGTCGGAGGTTAAGAGGTCTTTTGAGAAGGCGAAAAAGTAAAAGGATTAGGAAGAAAGGGTTGGGAGAAGATTGGATTGTACGTGTAAGTGGGGAAAAAGAAGAGGAAGACTGTGAGTGAAAAGAAAAGAAAATGAGAAACTTGGAAGAATAAGGATAAGGATGATTATTTAATTAGAAGTAATAAAATTCCTTTATAATTATCATACTTTCAGAACATGTAGAATGAACTCCTAAACTCCTTGATCTTTGTTTATTGATTTAAAATGAATTAAACTAATTTCACCCTTAATATCAAGAACCAAAATGGCAAACATCGGCAGAAAACCATCAAAAGAGGCAAGGCTAAAAATAAGGGTTTATCTTTGAATAGTCATACATAATTAGAGGCTATGCATAACTACGCTTATGTGTGAGGTCCCTTGAATACCGGTTCATATACAGGTAGAGTAATGTTTTACACAAGAATGGATTGTAAAAATATATTATTTTGGTTATAAAGGATAGTTATCTACAAATATTTTACGTCATTTCTCGGCCATTGGTCTATAACCGAATCGAGGAATGAATTTGCTTGAAATTCTTTTAAAATTTGATTGCTTATTTTTCGATTTTAAATATTAAAACCGAGCGAAATTTTCCATTTAATGAAACTGCAGAACATTTACAACTTTTGATAAGATAATAATACATTTTTATCGCTGACAGTTGGAGAGATCCACATCGTTAAATATATGCATAAAGACTCGATGGATTTAAAAGACTGAGGAACCTTGGACCTAAAATTTCAGAATGTACGTATAGTAATATTCAAATACCTAAAAAATAACATGCCAATGCCTAGCAACACCTACAGCAGGTAGAAAAAAATATATCTTGATAAAACTAGGAGAAACTAGGGTTGGAGCCGTCCTAAGATACTTGGCACCATGGTGAAATACGTTTTTACGATGGTTATTGAATTTTGTAGTACGAAATACACTGTCGAGTCCCTATCTAGCAAGTGATCGGATTCGGTACACCAACCTCAACAATGATAGACATGAGGCGTGAGTTATTGGAAAGCATAAACTGAAGAACATAGCTGACATTATTATAAAAAAGGTGGAATGAAGTGAGAGAGATGTGAAAGACGGGAGTGAGGTTGGGGTAAATTGAAGAGTCAGACAGAAGAAGGCGAGAAAAGCAAAGAATAATAAGAAACGAATTCTTGCGCTTCGAAACTTTCAAGTCTTCCCTCTCCAGCCGTCTATTCTAACAATAAAAAGAGATGCGCAGACAAAGAAAAGAGGTAGACATCGAAAGAGACAGGAAGATAAGAAAAGGTTGATCATTAGGTCAGAACTGATTCTTGAATATCTTATCGCAACGTTGGCTTTTCTGAAGAACGCGGAGTCTGAGGGTGTTGAAAAATAGAAGGCATAAGATTTGGAGAAAGGAAGGCCCGAGGGAAGGTAAGTAGATGAAATGGAATAGAAAATATATAGAGGTAGTCTTTTTGTACGGGTAGACTGATGGAAGTAATGAAGCAGAGAGTGTGGGAATCGGAAGACGGAATGAGGAAGGAAAGGAAACAGGCGGGATTGATGAATGGAGGGATTGGGGGGATGCAAGTAACGAGGAGCGGAAGAAAGGGAAAGAGTGATCGGATGGACCACTTCAGATCGGGGGAAACTTTTTGAGAGTGCGCCCCTGCGTACTTTTCCAGAATACTCCCTGCGCTACCTATTCCACCTTTTTTATCCTCTTTTATGTTCACCGCTCTTTCCCTTACCGGAGTTTCCCCATTTCTCAAACCCTTTTTGGCGCGACCACTTCTTTTGTTTCGTTCGCATTAAAAGTTTCCCTTTTTTCTAACAAACTGAGACTCGCTTTTCTCTGTGTCGCTACCTCGCGAACTCTGCTTCCACCGTGCGTCACACACTTTCGCATCTCTCTCTTTCCAGGTACCCGTCCTTTTTAATCTTCGCGCGTTTTTCTCGCCTCTTTCATTGCGGCCATACGTCACTTGTTCTCAGTCTCACACTTACCTCCCCCATGCCCCTTTTTATGTTTCACTGTATATATTTGCGTCGAATACTCTATCAGACTATCGAAAGGGACTCGGCGAGATCGCTTTTACACTGTGGTTCGAGTCGTAAAAGCAAGAGGGGATTCATTGAGTTTAAAACGTGGAATGTTATTCCTCCCATTTGTGTCCGCGGTCGTTAAGTCGATTCTTTCGATTTTCCGCCGGTAAATAGTTAAAATATGACGCGTTATCTCCGATTGATTCTATTTAGAGACTGACGTAGCCCGCTGAAGAATTCTCGCCATTTCTGTGTCATAAATATGTCCTAAGGTTGCTACGAGCCGATGCCTTTTCTGAAGGTGTTATTCCGAAACGTTATGACCAGTTCGTCAATATCATTGATGTACAGAATGGTCAAATGGAGCTGCAAGTAAGACCACGTAAGAGTAGATCTGATATTATTTATCGAATGAAATGTAAATCGCTGTCATAAGGCTTTGTTTGACTTTGTAGCTGTTCAAAGGGTACAATCTTGTATTATATCTCAATTATATGCTCTTTCGCCTCTTGCGAAAGGCTTCACGAGAGGCTTCTCATTTTATGTAAGAAAGAATGAAAATTCAATTTTTTTATTACATCGAATTGGATTGAATGGTGTAATTTCGTAGCCGAAGGAAATGACGTAACAGAAATTGACCTTTTATCTAAGCTAAATTACGTGAATTCGTTTCACCCTGAAATATACTAGCACGCAATGGTGGGTAGCACGCGCTACGCGTTAATGTATATTATAATATCGAAGTAGAGATTCAAAATGCAATGCTTAAAAGCTTTTATTTAAAAATAATAGAAGAAATATGAGTAAAAACATCCAGATTGGTAATGTTAATACCGATAGTATTTAGTATGTTATGCAATTCGACCATTTCTGTTCGCGACGAGTTTTTGTCGATCAGTCTGCGCTTTATAGGCAAGTGAAATTCAGTTACTTGGTCATAAAAATTAAGTAAGAAATACAACGTTACGATTACAGATTCTGGGGACAGGTTTGTCTTAAGAAGTTTGTAATGCTACCATCAAGAACCTATTGTATTGCGATAAACCCGCATGATTGTTTCCAGTGTCACGAATATCTCTTTAGCCAATAGAAAAATGTAGTTGCGTGACATCCTCATTCAATCTTAATCAACCTTCATTATCATAAGCTCTTTATATTACTCTGGGATAAGAAAATAGATCGCCTCATGAATGAAGTAGTTTTTAAGAACTTGCATCTGATAAGACTTGCCCAACTTTGAGAAAAGTTTTTACCGATACCCATCAGCGTTTTAATTTTAAAGTTTTTACTTTCTTTTATGCATTGCTTTTCGTACATATCTATTTATGTAAACAGAATTCAGTTCCATTCTTATATGGACAATGTCTTATTTGACATACTCAATATTTATGGTCAGTTTTTTCAAAAGGGTCTATTTTAATTCGGTCTACCGAAAATTCGTTTGTTCTTCAGCTTCCAAAAAAGGATATTTCTAATTACACGTTTTAGAGAATAAAAGGTTACCGCTGTTGAGAAAGGATGTTATGAATGTAAAAATTCGATTCTTATAACTATGGATTATCATCTGCGGAATTAATTCCTTTGTCTTCCGTTTTGAATAGGAAAAGGAAAAGACTGTGACCCTCCTCCATTGTTATCCACGTCGTGAAAGCACCTCGATTCTCGGCGATTTTCTCCGAAGGGAGATCTGGCTTTAATGGAACTGGTGAAATAAAGAGGATCCGGGAATCTCATCTTCCTGACGTTTTATCGGATTTTTATGAAGGTATCATCTGCTTTGCAGCGATCGAGACGATCCTTAGCTCGTTAATAGGAGTCGAATAGCTCGTTTATAGGAATTTGCAGATGCACGGTTAGTCGATTGCGCTCGAAGCTGAATTATGCAAAGGAAAAAGTAATCTCGACACTAAATTCCGTTTATTACCAATACCTACATAAACCCCGCAACCCGCCTTTCAGCGCGTGGCAGGGGAAAAACTCAAGATAATTCGTGCATGGCATTGCCAACTAGTAGCAATGCTAACGAAGTCTTCGGATACCTAAGAACATTTCGTTTCACTCTGACTTAAGGTCAGCGAACGAATATTTTAATAAATGCGCGCACGCACTAGAGCACAAAAATATTCATAATTACCTGAATGCGCTGAATGCTGCCTTTTTTTGCTCACTGGTGCAAGAGTGAGTTATTTCTTGGTTGATGAGTAATCTATGATTTGGAATCGCATGGGAAATCGCATTTCATTTATCAAAAGGGCTTCGGAACGTAATTTCTTCGTTAGTCGAACTATCGCCGAGTACGGATTCTTCGTTAGCCAATTTTCAAATATGAGTATGTCACTGATCACAGTAATTTCATAGTTACGTAGCAAAAGTCCACCGTCAACAGAGCATCACATTACATGCGTTACATCTCTTGCAAACATGAATGTCCTCACGAACATGAATTACTTTGGATAACGGCTTACGCAATGGCAATTCGGACGTTCTCAGCCATGTGCGTGATTTTTCCTTTTACGGGAGCTTAACGATTTGGAAAAAATCGCAGATTACTACATGTTGCTACTGCAAATCCAGAAGGTTACAGTGAAAGAGAGCATTGTCGACCATTTTAGCTCCGTTCCGAGCGAATGCAACCGCGGCCATCGCGCGGGAAATGGCGCAATTTAAAACGTCCCGTAATTACTGCTTATCCAGCCGGAACCCAATTCAAAACTCCGCCAATATCTCCATGCGCATTCCGACATCCAATCTCATCCGAGGGATTTCACGGGAAACATAAAGCGCGCTCGTCAAATGCGATAAAAAGGAAAATAAACAACGGCAATTAAAAATTTTCCCTGTACGCAGTCGGCGAGGCGAAGCTCGCATTCTCCGCAACGATATTCTGATTCCGGGTGTCGGATTTTTTTCTCCGCAACCGCGTTTAATAATTTACGCGAACTCTCAAAAAATCGTTTCAGCCCCTCACGAAACGCTCATGGAAACGCATAAATCCTAGCCGGTTATGCGAGTCTCTTGAACTTGCTCTCTAAACTCTCTTGCGTTGGCAGCACTGCGGAGAATCAAGAGGCGAATATCCCCGTGCGTACGTTACATTTTTTTCCTCGCATTCGGTCCCCATCGCTCCCCTTTTTTCCCACCGCCGGTGGGGGCAGCGGCGCAATCACCACCCACACCCATCTCTGCCCCTCTATTTTTTTATATACATTATTTGAAGCCATGGCGGTGGATTGGTTCCAACGGTTTTGGTTTGATGTGATCCAACGTTCGACGGAAATTACGTGCGGTTTGGAGAGGGTTGTTCTTTGGGAGGGTTTTGGGGGTGGTTTTGGGGTGCACGTGGTGGTGGCACGGTTGCCAGGGGGTTAATAAGGGAGAGGGTGGGGCTACAAAGCCAAGTAGGGGGTAGGTGAGGAAATTGTGTTGTCAGAAAGAATTTTGATGGGAATATTTACTGCGTTTGCTCTCTGTACGAGCCGTAAACATAGAATTAATAAGTGTTACGCGCTCGATCGAAGATGAATTAGTATATTTTATCGTCCTTTAATTGCTCATCATTCTATTTTAATGCATCATCATTCTATTTTTTACTCAATATCTCAAAACTTTTATTCAGAAAATGAAAGGCACTTTGAATCGAATGCAATAAAACATTCGTTGTATTCTTGCCAATATTTTCTCGTGAGCATTCACTTATTGCATTTGCTATATTAAGTAAATCGTTAAGTTAAACTTTAAATATTGTGTCCAACTCCAGTTAAACGCTTAATACGTTTTAACTCAGTTTATGAAACCAAGATCACATAATTAATTCACGTTTTGAGTTCGGTTTGAATTTTTAATCACTGGAAAATGTTGATAAAAGAAGATGATACTTAAACGGGCAGTAGAGTTTCACGAAGAAAGCATTGGAGAGAATGGAGGGAGTAATTTTAGAGGAAGCCCGAGGTTGGATTATAAAAGGTAATGGTCGGAGATGCAGTGATGAACTATTATGGAATCAATGATTGACTGGAAAAAGGACAGTCTTAAGATCTTCAACAAAACTATCTTCAGATCATGCAGACCAATCAACCTATAGTGATGATGATGATTAATATTTCACTTAATGAAAATTCCAGTAGTTATGTTCAATTAATTGTTGATCTGATGTTTTACTCGGGACGAATGGAAAGTGGGTTAAGGAGAAGCTTAGGAGCGTAAGACACGGGAGCTGATTTGGAACCATTTGATAGTTGAAAACTGAAAATTATATTGTTAGAGCTAATAGGAAATCGATGGATCGAAAACTCACAATTAGTAGTAATACTACTAAACCCTCTTTTTTCTCATTTCCGTTTCTTTTTGGGATGTGAGACCACTACTTCAATGGCCCCTCTCTGGCAGCTCCCGACTTCAGTATTCCTCATAATCAAGATTCTGTACCAGCTTGGTGGACTGAGAAATTCGTCCTGCATTTAATGTCTAGAAAAATTGGATCCTAGAAGAATTGGGTATTGGCTATCTATGCATTTACTGTCGTCGCCATTTTTTTCGTAAGGTTAGCTAATAAAATTTTTCATCATAAACACTTTTCAACAGTTCACATATTTGCGGAGGGGCAGCGTTTCTGTGACTGCTATTTACCGGTGGAAATTCAGTCGCCGTTTCGTGCCTACGTTCGACGGAGATGTATTGATACCAGAGTGATTTATCTCCTTCTTCGATGTGGCTCGCGTTTGTTTGTGTCAGCATGGGAATTGGTTCGGAGGCAAGGGAATTCAAAGAGTGGGGAAAGGAAGTTAAATTAGATAGGGAGGGTTATTGCGGAAGGGGTCAAAAAGTACCTTTCGGGACGGTATCGATTTTTTTACCCTCCTGCTTGATCTCCATTCAAGCACTCCGCAATGTTGGTTTGTTCGATAAAAGGAGTCATGAACCCACTCTTTGAATACACTCCATCTTGTGTGTATTTATAGCTCCTTGAGTTGGAAGATATGCGCCCTCGCAATTCGTTTGATGGCTGAAGAAGCTCTCGAAGTATCATTGTGAATATGGATTTGAAATGGTGGTCGCAATTCCATTCGTTAGTTTGATTGCTGTGGATAAAGTGGCTCTGAAAGAGAGTTAGTGAAGAAACAGGACAAATACGAAAATATTGAAGTAGGAAACTTCTATAGGAAAAAAAATCAGTAACGTTCAAAATTTTGTGGAAAACCAGAGGTATGTTTCTGATTTGTTTTACATGGCATTCCTCAATGTCGGGCCAGTACACCTAGAGCTTCTAAAGATAATTGATATTCCCATCGGTTTAAAAAATGAGAAGGGAAATGTTCTCTAGGCTTTTATAATAATTGTAGGAAGACGATTTCTTGAGAATAATATTATTCATGAATATTTGTTCAATGGTGTTGAAATTTTCCATGTTCTGTTTAACTAAACATAGTTAAGGCGTTTGCTTATTGAGAATTATAATTTATAAAGCCGTCCATCGCTGAACTCACGCATGGTCAAATGCTCATACATTTAATTCTAATTTTCTAATACCGAAAATGTTATCGCGTTTTTGAGTTATGCATACAATGCGCCTTTTTATCCTCTGAATAACGAAATTAATCCTCACCGCAAATTTACTATTTTCCTTCTTAGCAAATATTCCTCCAATAATTTAAGTTTTATAAAAATTCGTCCATTACGTACATTTTATTTCTTACATAGCTGAAATAGTAAGTTGGAAACATGACTCAGGTTTTTGATCTATGCAAAGTGAAAGATATATGTGGTCTACGTGATCATTCTACAGGAAGACTGTGCATGCATCCTATCTTTTTATTGTTATATGGTTATGTTGGATGCCAAGAATGTGCTTGGCATAAAAATATAGCGTGACTTTTCTGTAACCGCTGCATTGCTGCACAGGTCTGCGTGAGAAAGGCCTTTCAAGAAGATAGGAAGTCGTCAAGTGAATGCAATGCTTGATTCGTCATTCTTTTGTTCCAAGATTGTCTTATAAACTCAATTACCACATCTTGTCTCCTATGTTTGCATTGCAACTTTACGTATTGGATTTATCAGTCACTTTTGTCGGGAATATAAGAATCGAAAGATTAAGAACCATGCCGTGAAGACTGCTATTCAGTTACCTCTTGAAATGTAGTTTCTTGTTCAGTTGTTTGAGTACAGGCGCTTCCCAGTTATTTTGTCAGATCAGGGGCAATTGTGGGAGGATCCCGTAGAAAAAGGAACTTTTCTATGGAAAATGAATACGGTAAATATTCAATGAGGGTGCACGACATCGATCCTGAATCTAAATGGTTCTCTCAACAAATGAAGTAGAAACCCTACGCAAGCAAATACTGAAGATATTCATGAGAGACAAACTTGTGACAACTTCCGTATGAGTTTTACGGCCAATGATTTAGTACTGTAGGGATGAGAGTGGTAGGAAGTCACGGGTTTACAGAGTGGCGCCAGGTACGCAAGAAGGGGGATGAACGATCGGATATAGACGGGGAATGGGGAGGCAGATCGCATTGAGGGTGGGGTGGAATGGCCAGGCAAAGGGGACTTGGCATAGGGGAACAATTTAAAACCCGTAAAGAGATTCAGGAGGGTGAAAAGGGAAGGACAGGAAGTGTAGCGAGCGCTGAAGATATTAAGGGTAGGGATTCTCAGGAATGGTCGGGGCATTACTGTGATCTTTGGGTTCTTACAAATAAGGAGATATAGAATCCTATGGAAAATTCTCCTTATCTTTTGCGTGTTCTTCTTGCTTTTGTATTTCACCATAGACAATAAAACAACAGCCAAACCGCATGTTTTTAAAAAAATAAGCCATTTTAATGAAAGGGAAGATACATTCGTAATAAGTTCAAGATAGACAATAGATAATTCATGCGATGAACTTACTTTGTCGTATGAACATAGAAATGTATCCATTAAAAACCTGTATGTAGTATAAGAGTTAAACTCCTTTGTATTTTAAAATAATTGTAAAGCTATGAAATGTTTTATAAAATTTTCTATTTATACAAATAAACAAGAAATGCGAGGAACGTTCGAGTAAATAGGGTAATCAAAAACTTAAATCATAATTATTAAGATAAAAAATTCTTAAACTGGGCGTGAGGGAAGTAATAGAAATTTCCTTACATTCAGTGGAAGATTTCTTTAAATTGTTAATTGCACAATCAGAGGTTGAGGTGAAAAAGCCGCTATTCTTATTTATCCTGATAGCCTCATACCCCAGTCGCTGGATTATAACATAATTCTGAGTAAAATAGTTACCATATAACCTCTAGTATTATTTTCAAAGTGGCAATTGCCCATTTTCCTGCAGTGGAGATTTTTCCCTGAGCTCTTAGCTTAGGTTTGTTAATCCACAAAGTAGTTTTCTTCATTGTACTTTTGCAAGCTATCTCTCTCTTTTCTTGTCTCATATGACGAAGGGTTAGATGTAAGAAGAGACTTGTTAGTCTCAATCTCTCCCTGAATAAAGTCCTTTAGTATTATTATTTCTATTCGCAATTTTAACTTATCATTGGCCCCACCATTATTTGCATGCGGATGTTTATTGGACTACAGATGGATAAAATGAGGATTGAGACGTATACAAAGATTTTGTTCCACTAATAGTGATGAAGGGCGATTCACTGGAGTGAAAAAGGTAAAATTCGAGATACTCGTCATTTTGAACAGTGGCGATTGGGGTGCGTTATCGCCGCTTTGCAGGGCCGCTGATCGTCTCCAGAAATATTGGCTCCCTTGGAATGTTGGTGCAGTAGCGATCCAGGAAGACGCGCGGTTTTGGCGCAAGCTGTGGGAAAAGGTTATATATGAAAGGAAAAAAGGATATTTCAATGTTATTTTTTAACGGTGGGATTTGGACGTTTTCCGCCTTGTGTAGGGAGATTGGCTCGAGTTTCAGCGCCGATTCTGCGGGAATATTGTATTCGCCTAAGGAGATGACGAGTTTTTTTCCGACGTGAAACAGATAAAAATCTCTGTGGCGTGGCACGAAAATTGAAATGCCAAAAGCAAAATATTGGATCTGCTCCGGGTTAACCGTTTTTCAAAAATTTAATAAAGTCGTACGCGCGATAAAGATCTCCCCTCGCTCATGATTTAAAAGGGAAAACAATGAAACGGAAGGATTATTTATTCGCACGTTGTCCGCGTATAATTCTCTAAATTTAATTTCAACCTTCTCGTTATATTTCGGATCGAGTTATTTACGTATGCCTCTTTTAAACGTTACCTTTAACTCTTGCAGAGATAGCCTCGTTATTTTCAGCGCGGCGATTCATTTTTACTTGATGTTTTAAGGGTTTATCTGGTCTATCATGGTATTACGACAAAATATATTAGTTGAATCGCCAAGCTAAATATTTTTGGTAGATTTGAACTCATTAAATTATTTGATTCAACTTTTAAAGTCCAGAGACATCTGCAAGTACATGAAATAAGTTATTCACCTTAAATATGAAGCTCAGCATTAATATAAATTCAAATTCACGTTATTTATTATGTTTTATCTAAACGAATAAACTTAATACCTAGTAAAAAGTTCATTCCGAAATAAGAAAGCTCTCTGTCCAGCTATTAATGTCAATGGATTGGAAATGTTCTCTGCCTTTGAAATGACGTTACACTACGTAGAGGCATATCTGCGCAGATTCGTTCTCTTGTTTGGATATTTATATTCCGGAAGAAGTTGGCAAGAGAATCAATTACTATCTATTATTTTTACCTCGACTTTAATAGGTAGTTTACATATAGTATTACTATTTCAAGTATCATCTAGCTATGATTTTATGAATGTCTTGAAGAAAACTTTATGAGCCTAAATATCTATCGGTACTCCATTAAAAAATGTATGAATTCTGTTTCAATATAAAATCTTATCCCTACGCCATACCACCTATTAGGTCCGTCTTGAATATTCTTTCATTTCCAGTGGTGTTAATTTCAGAAAAGTGATAAAAAATGAGACTGCAAGAATGTATGTATGCGATAATGTTTCCGCCACGTGCCCATTTTCTATTATTCTTTCGATAAATTGTGTTCTCTTCAAATTTTACGCCAGTGCAGTATTCATTCATATGCCAAGATATTTTATGGCCCCTGCAATTTTTACGAGGCAGTGTTACCATTCGAAAAAGAAAATTAGCGCTTGGTTTTGCATAGTAAATTTAAAATATCTTACCCGCTTTTAGCCGAGAATGAAATCATCAAATTAAAGTTTATTTCCAGTTGACTCCCTTGTCCATAAACATGGAACCCGTTGTTGACTCATCTAAAAGGTACGAAAGATAAACAACTCCGTCATTAATATTTATGTACTCGAGATGAATTTCGATGAAATTCTACGTAGCAGTGTCCGGCGTGCGGAGAAAAAATCGAGAGAAAATTGCAGTCCGAAGACGGAAGAAATGGAGGCAAAAAGATGAATTAAAATTGCCTTTTGCATCACGTATGCAACGTATGAATTTTCTCTTCCACGCGAAAAGACGATGGTGAAATTTTCTTCTTAAAGCGTATTTCAGTTCATAAATCTTACTTTTAGATACATATTTAATCCATCAGCTAAGTATTAGTTTTCCATAGAAAATGGCACATTGGTTTCGATGCACAATTATTATGAGAAAATGCCCTGAATGATCAAATGGAAAAGTCTTTCCGCCTTTGGTTAATGCGACTCTGGGAACTTAAAAAGACTGCATTAGCTGTCTTTATGACCGAAGCAACACTAAAATACAACACAAAATATTGGATTTGCAAGTTCTAAAACAAATTTTTCAAATACGTCAATCTTTAATTATAATTCTTCTCTGCTCACTAAATAAACTCATTTACATTTTGTAACCATGATAATGGTAAACTTTGCAAAATTTTTCACATGATATGAGCCTCAAATTATTTCATACCTATCGGGGAATCCTTAACTACAGGAAAAACTATCATCTAAAAACTCAAGTGGACTC
Organism: Ladona fulva; assembly: GCA_000376725.2. Lineage (NCBI taxonomy): Eukaryota > Metazoa > Arthropoda > Insecta > Odonata > Libellulidae > Ladona > Ladona fulva. Next base: position 756,127 of record KZ308342.1, on the reverse strand, counting down.
ATTATACTCTCAAGGGGGTGCTTCTTTTCTTCATCTTATTTTGTGTAAAAGGAAATCCGGATTTTTCATCCTTTATAATTGTTAATATAATGAATGAATTACAGTGATCAAGAGGGAAGTGGAAACATTACGCTTTTCATAGGGTATCTATAATATGATTAAAAATTTCAGAATTTAAAAAATCAGCAATGTGATATGAGAATCTTTTCTGTTTATCAGTTCACTACTTTTATCCTTCTGAAACGTTTTAACGACGAACGAAACTCAATTTTATGTAGTCAGTGAATAATCTCGCCTCTAATTTAAAATAGGAGCCAAGGAATCTTTTCCCCATTTTCCTTTTGGTCAAATAACCGGATTCGCGTCGTTTCATGAGTTGTTTTGCGTTCATAAAGGCAAGGATACGGAGATATACGAAAACAAGAAAGTCGTCAAGGTCTCAGAACAGTTATCTATCTACCATCATCCAATCCATTTAGGCATCCCGTATCCCATAGCCTTTAATACTAGCGAAACCCCAGAGTATAAGTAGCGGCACGGGTTTAATCTCCCTCCAATGTTTTTTCTTAGTTCCCCATTTCGGCAGGAGATGAATGATCGAAAAGCGAAACGCAGCGCGTTAGAGAGTTTTCAAGGAAGAGATTGCTGCCAAAAGGGAGCGTCTGTTTACATGGGATGTTGTGTATCCCATTCACCCCTTCCCGACCCATCTCTATCTCACTGCCTTCTCAAATCCCTCCTTTCCTCATCTCAGAGGACGCCACCTTCTTTTACATCTCCCCCTTTTCCATCGACTCGCATCCCTAAGGATTATCAAGCTCCCTTTTCGGATATTCGTAAGACGAGGGAGGGCGCTCAAGGAGCGTACGGGGGAGGTTATTGAAGTTTTATGGAAAGTCGAAAGGAAAGAAATGTTGCAGCGCACGACCGATGGGGGGCGTATCGAACGTACGTTTATAATCAGGGAAGTTTAGAAGTATTTCCATAGGAGAAGAAAGGGGTTCTGCCCGGGAAGTGCGGAAGAAAAGAGGCTAGGAAATGGGAGCAACGGGGTAAACGTCCCGTCAACGCTGGATGAGCGAGAAAAAAAGATGCCGAGGATGATGAGGAATTCACTCCCGTTGATGCATAATAAACTCACCCCTCGGAATATTTATCGCCATTTTAATCTCCCGTTAAGTTTTTAAAGGAAGAATTTTTCCCGTGCCGACGAACGTCGGATTCGGGGTTAACAGGAGTCAATCGGGTGGAATGCATTTCCGAACTATTTTTTCGCGTTCGCAAATTCCGCCGGCTGACGTTTTCCCTCTTGTTAAAGGCCTTTTCCTCCCTATCGAGGGATTGGCTTGATTAACAGCGAGTTATTATTCGGGAAAATATCTCTCTCCTTTACATTTTGATGAGTGGTTTTCCCCGTATAGTTGGAGCTAAATTAGAACTTGTGGCCTCGCGATGGGCTTTGAATGATAAGAGAGGAGCCCAACGAGGTTGTTACCTGTGATGGATTAATGCTCTTTGCGCCTTTTAAAGTGCTGCGTTTTATTTATGCGTCGCGTTAATTTTGCACGGTTATAACATACGGGGCGCTTCCGTTATTTTATTGAAATTTTCTGATTGCCGGGAACGTTAAAATTCAGTACTCTCTATGGTTACCTTGCGTTCGAAAGGCCACGTCGTTCTTGATAAATAGCGCTCCAGTCAGCTATTTTAATATTTATTCGATCGGGGTCTCGACAAAAAATTGCGCATGCGCGAAGTGAATTGTGAGAAAGCCGACCGTTTGTCCCTTTTTCTCCGGGAATGCATCGTCAAAAATGTATTTTGTCCCATTTTAAAGCCTTGCAGCTAATTCTGGTTTGTGATAAAGCAGCATTAAGAGGAACGGAAATTAATATATTCGGCAGTAACTGAAATAGTCAGTCCTTACGGTAAAATTGAGATATAATAATAATAATAATATTAATGAGAAATCAAGTTTTTGATCACATAAATCGTGCATAATTCGTCCGATTTTATGTATGGAAACTGCATCGGTTGTGTCAGACTAATTCCAAAAAGTGTGAAATCTTACTCAAATTTTGACAGTAGTTATAAAAAGGAGACAAAATTAAATGATTTTTTATCACTTTAACTGCCATTTCGTAAGTTACTTTCTGTATATTTGATGGCAAGTTAAAAAGAAACCGAGCCTTCTGGTATTTGAAAGAAAGATATGAGAGAAATCATACGCGAAGAAATCCAGTAAAACTTGTCGCGCCAGCGGGTTTCGAAAAACTTTGACAAGCTTTTCGTCTTTGGTGTCTGCGGTTTTTAATGATTTACTCTCAGCTGCAAACTTTCCCTCTTGAACTAAAAGAAGCGTCGTTTTTGACGGAGTTGCATCCTTCCGTAACCAACGCTTTTAGTTTTAAGATTGGTATTTGGGTCACAAAATCTGCGCTCGCAAATGAAACTGCGAATTTTGCCCTTCCTGGCTTTTTTAATTGACACACTTTTTCTTTATATTCATAGAGTCCGAATATATAATCTAAAATATAGAAATAAAAATGTCATGTGCATTTTACACAGTTAAATAACGATGGCCTTGAAACATTGTGCAGCGTTGCTTTAAATTGTATAATAGTATGAAATTGTTGGTCATAAAATCGAATAATTGTTTGAGATTACTCTTGCCTGATTAAAACTACGCATTGATCTAGTGCTAGATAATGATACGCTTGAGTCGTAATTCCATTCTTCATCATTGTGATGCAATATAGGCACAGTTATTGTCATATTTAATTTCTTTTGCTAAGTTGTATAAACTGTACAGCTTAAAAATGAAAATATTTACAGTTGATAATAAATGAGACTTGCAAAATGTATCATCACTTCCACAAGTTTATTGAAAACGTCTCGAAATCAATCATTCGAAACCTTTTCTCTCCACTCTACCAGTAGCTATTCGGTTTCTATGTCAAGGACGTTCGAAAGGAAGACGTAATTGTTTTCAACTTGCTGTCTTACGCCGCCTGTACCAATCCTTTCTTGACAAAAGCTGGGTGTTTAAAGTTATATTTAACATAATTATTAAACAACTACATCGAAATCACGTTGATGAATATTTTTTAAATAATTTTTTATGCAATTACGTAATTAATGAGTGGTTTTATTGAAAAGGAGAGTTAAAGGAAACTGTCGAATGTCTTAAAAATATACTTTACGTGACGGAGCGTGACAACTGTCTAACTGATATGACCAATTAGAATGAAAGCATCTTAATAGGATTACTTCTAGAATGTTTGAATGTACGAAGGAAATTAAGAACCTGCACTATAGTAAATCACATAAATTCCATGAAGATATGCTGTAGCTAATTTTACACTTTATTAAACGATGATGATCATTACTTTTATTTAATGATGATCTTCACGTCTTTTGTTATAATGTTGCCTTTCGCTCGTTACAGTTTCCGTCAGATTATTATCTGTGATTCCATTTCAACAACAACCTTTATTTTAACGGAATAAAATAAAAACAGCATTTCCGATACCCTTTCTAAAACTACTTTCCTCATTGAATATTTTGTTTAATTTCATGAAAAAATGCTCCATTAATCTAATGATAAAATTTCTCGATTTCAAAATCAAAAAATAAAATGTTGTAAAATTTCATTGAAAAATTGCAAAGAATCGGGGATTTTTCCTAAATGAACGCTCGTTGTCATTCATTAATCGTTGATGGACATAACATTGAGAAATGATTTATATAAAAAACATTCGCGAACAATTTCTCACGTATATATTATGTTTTCCTTAAATAACGTTTTACATTATAATGAACAACGCATTCGCATATAAGCCATTAACAATTTAGTTTCTTTCGTCGTAGTTCCGAAACGAATAAGTCATGTTGTAAAAGTAAGCGTTTATGGAATTGGGTCAATGTATTTGAATAAAAGCTGTATAATCAAGAGGCGTAGCTAAACTTGTTTCCGACGAGAAAACACTCCTTACATTCTTGTATGTCCATTCGATTAGACGCTCCGGAATCAGTTACCCGTTGACAAGTCGCACTTTCCTTTAATCCTACGCCTTAATCGCATCGTAATCGCACTTTCAGTCTCGCCAGCGGAGTCAAAACAGAAATAAATCATGAGAGCCCATGCGCAATCGGTTGCGACTCGCAAACCGGTATCATCAGCGACGAGAATTAACCCGGCGACCTTTAGGCTCGTCGGGCCACCGCAGCGAAACTTTCGTTGACGCAGATGACTCTGTGACCCAATTAAAAAAATTCGTCACTCAAGCAACTGTTCTCTCTCTCTTTTTTTGGTACAGTGAGTCCGCGCTGCAGTGAGCAGGACGTCGAGGAGGAGAGGGAGGTCGAATAGGCGACGAAATGCGTCTCTTTCGAAGAAGATGCTCCGAGCCGCCGTCTTCTCCCGCCGGCGGCGCCACCATCGCCTCGGCGCCGGCATCCCAATGCGCCACTCCCACGTCGCCCACCGCACCCCGGCTGCCGTGCGAGGATGTAAGTGGGTGCGGATTGCCCGTAGGAGGGCAGGACGATTACCAGATGGTGACTGCCATGCCTGCGGTGGTACTTCCGGAAGACAGTCCTAAGGAGAGCCGGAAAGGTAAGGTGACACCCGGAAAATGACAAATGAATGCCCATTTAAAATATATTTATTTTCGCCAGTAGCCTTGCTTAAAAACAAATTAGTAAACCGAAGGAAAGAGAAAACGAGAAATCTGAAGAGAAAAAATTGATTTTGATCGCATAAAATTGTTCTCTAATAGCTTGGAATTGAAAATGTAGACTAATTGTTTACTGCAACAGAAAAAGAGATTTATAAGCGTAGTGTTTGAATACTTAAATTGACGTAAATCGGATACTACAACCGGTTTATCAATATAATGCAGCAAACGAGGGAACATGTTCACTAACCTCAGAAACACTGAAAGTCGATAACTCATAGGTTTGGATTTTGGAAGAGGCGTTTATAAAATATTCAAGTTATGCAATAAATTAAGCTTGCCTTTTAAGTTAAAGAAGTTATCTTTACAATCGTTGTATTTTTCATTTATCAGTTTCCAATGCAAACTGAAGAACAGAACCAGAGTCGAAGTCTTGCTCAGTTTGATAACCTTTTTATTATAATTCTTAATGAATTTATCTTGTGGTACTATTAAGATAAAATTATGACACAAAGGGGAACATTTTGATACAGCAATCACATTTCTGAGTTTAAAAGGTATCCTTAAGTATGAGGCACCTGCAATACACGGGTAAGTGCAGGCTATCATATTCGCATTCCCTGAGAAATACAAGGAAATTAGGAAGTATCACTAAGTATGCCTTTTAGCTCTCAATTTCACGGTACGATAATAGAAATCTTTCAGGTTATTAATTATAAATCTCGAATTTATTACAAATGGGAAGTTGCCCCTAGGAAGAAGTCCGTAAATGAATGTTTAATGTAAATAAATTGCTTTTTCCATTAGAAGGATAAATCTCAAACCCAACTTCTTTGATCAATAATGCGTCATTGACGCTCTTGGCTCAAGTGAACTGGATTATAAATAAGCATTTGTTGCGCCTTAAGAGCTGCTATTCTTTCCTTAGGAAGGATGAGCATATTCCCTACGTGTCTTCTAACGCTTTTTCTTTGTACGTGGAATGAATAAAGTTGTTTTCACTCCTCACAATGTGTCACTTGCCCGTTGTGTCGTTCTCACTTCTGTATCCCAATGAGCTCCTGAGGAAAGGATTCAGGGAATCGCCTATACCTCCAGTAATTTATCATGAAGATTATAATGCAATAAAGAAAATCAGATCCGCAATAACCCGCGTTTAGGGCGCGGTCGAACTCTCACAACTAAATCCTCTGCAGGAATTTAATTATGCATTTATGCAGCGTCGCTATGCCAACACACCGGTAACATAAAATACCTCGCTTAGTCTCACTTCTTTTCAAAATATATCTTTAACGTCATTGGATGCATTTCAATCGCGAGGCTTGAAGAAGAGAGGGAGCAGCATCCGAGATGCTGATTTTGCAACTTTTATCGCTTGGCAACGCGAGATGGAAGAGCGTCACGCTCAGCACTACGTATTCCGATTGTGAGGCAACATGGTGCAAAGTAATTCTCAGCAAAAATATCGATTGCCTTCTTTGAAGTTACTGAAGCATATTCAATACAATAGTATGATACAAACGTGAGTTGATTAGTAAGAAATGGGGAAATAATGTATTGCTGGAAATGTGGAGACACAAAGTTCTGCGTCCTCTATCTTTTCTAATTATTCAAGCTGCGTTTTCCTTTCCTCGCTAACTACGGAAATCTAATCTAAGCTGAAATTTAAGCACTTTTTCGATGCGTGCACATTTGTCTTAATTGTTGAATTTTTAGTGATAGAAGCTTTCCGTTTCATCTCGGGAAAACATCGGAAAAGAAAAAGCGCTTGAACGTAAGCCTATACGATACATTGCTACCAATGTATCGTACATACAATTGTACCCGCTCCAAGAAGCATATCAGTTAAGCTGGGTTTCAGTTATCAGTTAATATGTTCATATAACTACGTACGTAATACATGTTCCAACTTACCAATGATGCAATTTTATTTTCGACCAAAGTTCATATAATTAGAGGATGCTGCGTCAAGAATTATTTCAGAGATATATTTTAAATCTTTACGTTTCTGAGTTGAGGGAAAGTGGTGAAAACAAGTGGAAAAGCTTCGTAAATTTCGACCTTAACGACAACCCCATTAGCTTGGAAACCTCTTGTGCCTATTTCATGGGATCCAGATGTGAGTTGGATCCATTAGCAGAAAAATTTCGAAAAATTCTCGTTTAAAAACAGAAACTTGCCCAACACAAATATTCCCACGACCCAAAGGCGTCTGCATAGCTTCGTCTGTCAGTGGTCCAGGAACGTCGGGAGGGAGGGTCGCCGGACAGATCCCTTTGAAGTCGAAGGGCAAGGATACGGGACGGGGCAAAGGGCACGATAAAGTCCCTCAGGGATGGAGAAGGCACAGCGAGACCGTATGACCTCAAGGGAGGTGTGCAGTTTTCCTGCCCACTTTTCTTCCTCACACACACACACCCACATGACCTTCGCCTGGTTACGGCACTTGAAGAAGTTGAGTTGGTCAGGACCAGATGCTCTGGAGTAAAGGGAGAGAGTGAGAGAGACAAACTTGGCGGCTTCACACAGAATGCGCTCATATAAGGCTATTAAAATCTTATCGGCACATCGTCGGAGAATTTAAAAACATCAGTATTTTTACGGTTTCAATTTATACTTCCCAGAATCTCAAAAAAGGAAAATTGAACTCTTCACCAAATCGGGCTATTTTTATTCATGTTTGTCGACAGCATGTCAGAAGGAATTGGGCAGATCTTTTACATTATAATTCAACCATTTTCTTCCATAATCGACTTCGATCTCAAAGTCCAGTTTTGCCATTTAAGCAATGGTAAGGAAGCGGTGTTCCTTGATATAACGTATGGCTCCTATAGGCAATACGAGTTATGTCAGTCCAATATCATTTACTGTGTCTTCTTAAAAAAAAGGCGTCACTTTTTCAAAATGGACTGAATGTTTTTTTCAATCCCAAGGGAAGATTACCTCTAGAATGGCGGGGAAATTATGCTTACCTTGGAATAACTGGGATCTACCGAAAGCTTCAAATATTACTCATAATATAAATATTCTAATTAACATAGATCTTCATTCCTTAATACGATGAATTGGTAGAAATACTGTTTACGGCCAACTGTTAGTGGTAAAAGATTGAATATTCTCCGTTGACAAATAATGAACCCTCCTATAAAATAACTTGAAACACTAATTAAAACGTACTTAAATATTGTATAAATGATCTGGACGACGTTTCCGGTTTGGTTTATAATATATCTCGTTATCGAAGATCAACTTAGGTTTCGATAGCTTTCGAGGAGCTATAAAGGATGAAGAAGGGTAAGGAAACTCGCTTCTTTTAGAGGAAAATTACGAGTCTCTTAATTTCTGCCTCCTTCCACCGAGAAAAGATATGAGTCGAGGGAAATAACTCTTTTCAGTTTCAGGCAGAAGATACAGCGGAGGAAGGTCGAGTGGAGAGGCAGAGACGATAGCAAAAGACCAGATAAGGAGTAGGGGCTGTAAATTAAGCAACCATTTCTTTCCCTTCGTCTAAAATACTTCCGAAATGATTTTTCCAGCGTTCCCACGCTTGTTGGGGGACTACTTAGTATCCTACTCCAACTATTAATTGCCGTGAAGTGATTCGATAGCATTCACATTGAAAATAATCGATAATTTAAGATTCTTCCTAGCAATTTAAAGATCTCCCTTCAAAATTCAGGTCGCCAATCTATTTTTATGGCAGTGGCGATTTAAAAAATTAATTATTCATCACCCCCAAAGACTACGGCTTTTCGTGGGCCATGCTTGTAATTACTTCTCTGGCGGAATAACTTTCACTAATATATCGATGTTAAAGGCGACATTTCGCAGTTTATAACGATTCCATTCTCGTCGAGATTATTTTGAGATAAAAGTTCACTTCAGTTTTTATTACAAGTTTAACGACAGGTAAACGAATTATTATCATGAAGGTATCATTTTAAATACCCTCCCTTTTATACTTCTTGATTCCAGCGAATCATAAACGATTGCTGTCTGCAGGAAATTATAATATCAACCATTCCTGCGTCCTTAATATTATTGATATTATTTATAAATCTTCCGACGGTCAAACTCGTTCAAAATATCCATTCCCTCATAGTAATTCGAACAACCGACCCCACTATTTGTGCGCGAGAATCCCTTTACTACAGAGGCTGTCAGTGGGAGTTTCTCCGACTCTCCAGGCGAATATTCCAGCTAGAACTGCAAAGATAAATTATAGCTTTCCGTAACTACGCAAAGCAATAAAGATGGTGACGTGGCGTAAACAAATCAAATGCTAAGTAAACTGCGAATCTGAGGATAGGAGGGTAAAAGTCGAGAGGTTTTAGGGAAGTAATATATTTACGCCAGAGTAATTGAACTCATTCAGAGTTGTAAGCGCAATTCGTAACTTTTTTCTCGACGTTCCGAGAGAGCTGCGGGCTCCGTCTACGGCAAAAAGTAGCAACTCTGACCAACTCGGTTTCCGATCATTTAAAAATTCTTCCTTCCACCTAAGCTTGTAAATTATTTTACAGCCTCATTCACTGCTCCGGAGCTGAATTGAATAAAAGAGAAGCGCCTTTTTGCGATTTTGTACACAGTTTTAATTGGTAGCGATGAAAATCGGTTTAGCTAGTCTCCCCCCACGATAAACCTTAAAACGAACGTATACGAGGCACTTTTCATCACAATCTTCGCCGTAAATATTCCCGGAGCCATTTCTTTTTTAATTCCGTTCTCACGAGACCTTGGAAAAAAATTAATTTTATCGCATGCTACGGATCCTCAACGAAACCACTCGAGGCGGATGGTAGTTTCCCCTCCGTCGTTAAGACAGGTTCTCTCGCATTTTATTTTTTCCACATAATCGCATTTTCGCTAAAAGAAAAAAGGGAGTCAGCTCCTGACCTGCGGGAAGAAGAAAATATTTTAAATGAAAATCATCCGTCTTGCTCGCATAATCTGGAAGCCGAACTGGTCCCATCGCTTTGGCATTTTTCCGTGCGACTTCAATAGGCCTCGCTTTGCCAGTCCCAAGCAACCCTTTCATTTTCAGCCTGAAAACGCCCCCAATTTCGCCTCCCTCCCCCTCGTTTGTTCTTCCCTTTCTATTTTTTCTCGAAACTAAACCACCAGCGACAGGAAATGGACACAAAAAACTCGCCTTTTTGCTTTCTTTTTATTCCTCGTGGTAAAATAACTTCGGTGTGCCCGCCCCATTCCGACAGTGGATCATCTCCACCCATCGGTCGCTGAACCCTCCGCCTTTTTCCCTCATCGCGCGCCTTTCTTCCCCCTTACTGGACACGCTGATTCTTCTCCATCATCAAGAACCACAGCTTCTTCCATCCACTCTTCACTTCCCCACATTCTTCCATCTCGAACGCCTCGCTCATTTTGATCGGAGAAATTTTTCGAATATTTGCCCACCTTCATATAGATTGGAGCGATCCTCGGTTTCCACCGAAGGATTTCTGATAAATAGATTACGAGGAGAAATGAGAATTAGAGGTGTTTAAAAAATTCCATCGAGAGTGATCAGCACTCATTTACCACCAGGTCATCGAACTGTAATATTTTTCGTTCCGGTTCTATGAAAAACGCACATTTTGGTTCAGCTCCGGTTTACCAATATCGAACCGGTTATAACCTTCTTTTTCGCTCTAATAATGTAGATGTTATATCCTTGTGAAATATTTCTATCGGGTTTAACTTTTATTTAGATTCGAATTATATTTTATATATAATTATATATGATCATAATATTGAAGAAGATAAATTTAAATGTCAGATAAATTTTGGATAGTTACAAGTCGTTCCGACAAGTAATTAGTAGTACCTCACTCATGTACAGTAAAGGTTTTCGAATGTACGAGGCGATTTTTATTCATGTGATGTGATGGAATGATTTTCCGGATTTTTTAGATGTGTGTAGAGTATAGCAAAATTAGCATAACCTAAATTATAAGCGTGACCACAGCATCAGAAGTTTTGATTTATTTTTATTGCTCATTTGCAATCGATTTCTATTAATTTCCACAGGCCTCCAGCTGTGAAGAGTGGCCCGCATTTCCAAATTCAGTTACCCTGAAAATGGAACTGGGTTGCCTCGTTTCAACCACCTTTTGAAAAATTCTCAAACTTTCATAGTTGACCAATGAATATTCTTAAATAGAATTTAATATCTGAAAAAATGGAAAACATGTTATATGGAAAACGAAATGTATAATTACTGAAATAATTTCCAACCAATTTAGCTGTTTCCTCCGGCAGTTTTCAAATTATTTTTAAAGCGTGTAAGTATTTGATTCTTGCAAAGTGAACGAACTTGTTTTCGTAATGAGGTATAAAATAATTTCGTTCGCTTACAGAGAACCAACTTCGTGTGTCTGTAACTATTTCTGTTAGGCTGTTAGCAAGATCAGGTGATATAACTGCACAAAGTTGCTATTTTCCCCTATTAATAAGCTTATCCGCGAATAACACCTCCTAGTATTGATTATATTTGTTCTAATTTATTAAATCTGGATCTAAATTTCCTTTGTGTAAGTTTTTTTTAATGTTTCCATTGAGTACGTTATTTTTCGTGGTCTTCTGCTTCACCGTAGCTCAATGACTTTAAGAGACTTTTCACAGAACTGACGTTGTTAAGAGAAAGCTAAATCACGAGTATTCAAGTATTCAAAGGAAAACGGGTAAGGGTGACTTTGCGCAAGATGGTGCGCACCCAGGAAAAATCACAAGGAAGAATGAACTTGAAAAAAGTCTGACGGGACCGGGAACAAAGTGCCGGTCCCTTGCCCACAAAGTATCCCGAATGGCTTGGAGAAACGGACAGAGCACCCGACCGGCAATTGGGAGACCCGGGTTCGTTTCCCGGTCCCGTCAGACTTTTTTCAAATTCATTCTTCCTTGGGATCACGAGTATTCATTTTACTTGAATAGATATCTGAGTAAGAACATAACGTAGTTTTTCCAGTTTGCATTTTGTAATTTTCTGTGAACAAATCATGTTGCTGGGAGAAGTTATATTCAACCAGAACTAATTTCCTTTCCAGGTAGATTTTAGCTAGATGAAAAGCAGTAAATGCAACTTGTGGAAGAGGTTTACCGATAGGAGTAATATGATAAATTCGAATCTAATTCTGTGGAGAAAGCCCCCTATCGATAAACGATCGACAATTGTCGATTGCGACATCGCAGCAGAAAATAAAAAGCAATGAACCTCTGTCCTGCTGTAAATTTCCCTTAGAATTCTCATCGAGTGTATGAGGGTGCGTACCTCACATCCTGTATCTCCTCTGATCGACTCTCCTCAAATGGCGTCTTTGTCCGTGGCTATGGGCGTGGATGTGGAGGGAAAACCGCAGAGATCGCCTTAACGGGGCGAAAAGGAATGCGGGAAGGTATGGTGAGGTGTGGAAGGATCGAGAGGAAAGTGAGAAAGAAATTTTGTAAATGCACCATAAATAGGAGAGCGCGTGCATGTCGTGGCCCTTGATTGCCATTGTTTACGTGCGTGCGAAGATTTAAGAACAATTACGGAGTCCGACAGTACGCCGGCAAGTGATGGTTTGGATCTGAATAGAAAAGATTAGGGAAAGTTAAGTAGAGAAAGGGGCGTCGAAAGTGGTGAATAGACCAATAAATTGTTGTGAGCGTAAGTTTGTAGGAAAGGAGAGGCGTAAAGAGAATTGAAATATGAACGAGAGGGAATACAAAGGGTTGAAAACGGTCGTTTAGAGGCTTTCATTTCTTCTTATCAAATGAGTACGTGGTCCAGTCCATTACATTGTGAAAGGAGAAATAGTGAGGAATATGTCAGCAATTTTATTCACGTCTATCTATGGAAGATCATATAATACGAGTATACCGAATAACAGAGAACCAACATTCTCCGAAAATGTTTATTATAAAACTATGAATACAGGGGGTGTAAGTGGAAAATGTACTTTNTAGGAAATTATTATGTCGTTCTGTACCCCCAGTTAAAGGTCACTGTAGTTCTTGAAGACTCAATATCTTCCCACTATTATCTTTTATGATCTGCTATCTTAATTTAATTATTTGTTATATTTGAAAACCTTTGGAACGTGTACCTTTTAATTGTTTTCAAATTAGTTTTGTTTGCAGAATTTAAATAAAATTTAATTTCCAGAATATATTTCATTTTTACTGGACAACTCAAACTTTTAATAGAATTTTAATTTTACTCATGCTGTACCATTGAGTATCTAATATTTAACATTTCTTATAGTAGTATTCTGTTACTAACATCTAAATGATTGGCATTTATCATTCAATTTTCAAGCCTAAAGATTAAAAGTTTCTCCAAAAACATTTGCAAAAAAAGAGACTTTTAAGACTAGGATTCTCTCTCTCGATGCAATGAACTTGGAAGAAGCAATGTACTCGTGTGTGTGTGTGTGTATATATATATAACACGGAATATTTTCCCTTTCAGTAGGAAACCTTAAAGTAATTCTATGTATACCATCAATACTCTAGAAAACTATGTTAAAATTTATATCTGTATCCTAATAAGATGTTAACATGAAGTCCACTTCACCAATAATTTTGCTCATCGGCTTAGTCTTGCGCCTTCATCAAAGGATAGTTGAGGAAGATCAGTGGATGAAAGACTGGAAGGCGAACGTAATTTTTGAGGTTAGAGGAAATTAAAATTGCAAGAAGGGAATGAGATATTGATAATTGGTGCAGATTGCTGATAGAAGCTCGGATCGGTAGTCGAGAAAGCATGGTGTGCTAAATGATGTTAAAGAGGAGAATCCTTTGATGTCTCTTATTAAATTTCCTGACTATAATTTGCTTAACTGCTGCTTCATTTATGGGAATTAAAGCAAATACAACGGGTAATTTATGGGTGTAAAAGTACTCCAAGAAAATATTCCGTCGAAAAATGTAAGGATTTCATTTTCCAAGATTTATTTGGTTTTAATTTTTGGAAACAAAAGAGAGAGTAAAGAGGAAGTATGAGAAGAGAGTGGTAAATAAAACAAAGGCGAGGAACGGTGGTTAAGGGTGGAGGAAACCTTAAAAAGGAATTTCAAAAGAAAAAGGCACTTATCTTCAGATATTGTGGCGCTTACTCGAGCGGCCGGAGCCTTTATTCTTTTCCCTTATGGGGAAATAGTTTTAACGGCATGGTTTGCATATCTCGTAGTCTTCTTTAAATGGAGAAACGAAAATAGAGGAGGACATTGTTTAATCGGCGGAACGCCTTTTTCAAAACGGGATTTTTTTCTCCGATGACTAAGCTTTCTCGCCATTTGTTCCGATGCGCGTTTGTTTTATTTTCGCCTTCATTTTGGGCGAAAAGAAAAGCCGCTCCTCGGGGGAATATATTTTCGAGTTCCGAAGATCGGGAACACAAAAAGCCTCTCAAGGCCAATTTGACTTAGTTGTGCTTTGTATGTGCGAAGGCAACATCACGATTAGGATCGCTTTCCGAGCAGTTAGTTTACCTTTCCATCTTTTTGCTTTTTGGAAGATAAATAACAATAATCCGGAGAATATATGAGTTCGAACATTACCTCTTGGCGCGCTTGCTCTCCGCTCGATTATCGCTGCCGGAAAATGAGGCGATACGGACGCCTTCTGTCGGCTGCTATGGGAAGCTGCTGTCAATCGTGAGGAGTTTTATACGAGAGGAAAATATTGGTATGATTCACATCCTTGTTGATAATTATTTATTAAAATTTGCATTGCAATTTGGCCGTTTGGCCAGGTGGCAACGCTCTAAATTAGTTTTATCGGCTGGTTTCACTAACTTGGAAGACCCTTGCTTCCTTTACTATCTATATCATCCTGCGGTTCCTTGTGAGGGAAATTTAATTTAAGGCGGATTTCTGGCGCTCGTGATCTTAGAGCTGAATTTGGTACCACATCCTGGAAAGAGAGAACACATATTGCATGCTGACAGTTTCGTGTTATCCAACTTACATCAAAATTTTTCGGAGCTTAATTTATTTTTTCGTTTTGTGTACAGAATACTTTTTTAATAATTACCGATATTATATTATCTTCATAGCACACCCTATTGATATTTTCAGGTGTAAAAATGCTACTCATACATTTTGTAATGACTTACCGGTAAGTTTATTGTCCTGGTTTCGCAAAACGGCATGGAAAATAGTATATACTTATGCTCACAATTAGAAATACCAAACTTTCAAACATTTCAGAAACTCGATTCATAATTGAATCTATAAGCGTTGAATGATATAATTTTACAGGAAAAATTATGACGATAAAACTTGTTACCATAAGCATTTTACCGTCTACAACCAATGACCAGTACCATTATTAGGACCATCTCTGTGCTATTTCGGAGTACAAAATGATACATAGATATAAGATAGTGAAAAGATGAATGTTTTCTAAATTTAAAATGTTAAGTGTTTTCCCTTCGTTTTAAATTTTATTGCATGCATTGTAGATAATAAATAAATTCTCATTTTCATTACCTTCGATCACGATCACATAAATCGTAGTCATTGCTCTTAATTCGTCATTTTCATAGACTAGTAAATTTATGATTTCCTTTTCCGACGAACACGAACTTTCATAAAACAATCTTCATTCCCAAAATGAGCTTTGATATCGCCCTGTTATTATCAGCTTATTTCCTAACTTGTGACTCGGCGAGGTTGGAAACATTCGATCCTCTGTCTTTGTCGAGATGTACGTAAGATAGTGATTTATCGACGCGAGTGGCTTTGCCAATTTCAAGTAATAAGCAGCTCGTTTAATTCAAATCTCGGATCGGATGCCTTTTTTCCTCGATCCTAATGCATGTTCGCGTAACTCAATGCCGATGGGCTGTCACATTGTAGCGGGGAATCCTCTTTGCATAAAGATGTCGAATGCGGAAAATGTAGCCGGGAGAGACCAAAGGTGCGGAAACATACGCGCACTTCCCTCGTATATTTCACTTCGCAGTTAACGGTACTCGCAAGCCGAAACATAAGATTAGAAAAATAAATTCCTCGACTGCCTCGCATATCTCCCGTTTCGCCCTTGGCCATTTTCCAGTTCGACACGCACTCCGAGCGGCGCATAAATCATCGGCGCGAATATTCCAAGCCCTTTAAAAGCAGCTGGGAATTGTGGCGCGATTCTGAATAAAGGGCGTCATCGGTCTTCTTTCGTTCATTTTCGTTCCCCACCCGAGTCTCTGCCTTTGTCTCGAGAGAAAGGCGTTCCTCCGCTATCCGATGTCGATTGATGGGTCGTTTAGCGAGCGATTTTGCGATAATTTCGGATTCTTTCATTAAATTCCTCGAGACGAAAAAGACGTTATTTCTATAACTGTATTCTTCGCATTTGCGAATGTCCTTTCCGCCCTCATACCCGTATTCGTTTCCTAAACTCGAATGTTCTACTCAGTATAGGAAATTATTATGTCGTTCTGTACCCCCAGTTAAAGGTCACTGTAGTTCTTGAAGACTCAATATCTTCCCACTATTATCTTTTATGATCTGCTATCTTAATTTAATTATTTGTTATATTTGAAAACCTTTGGAACGTGTACCTTTTAATTGTTTTCAAATTAGTTTTGTTTGCAGAATTTAAATAAAATTTAATTTCCAGAATATATTTCATTTTTACTGGACAACTCAAACTTTTAATAGAATTTTAATTTTACTCATGCTGTACCTCGAATTTCATGGTGCTCATTAAATATTTCTTCCTGCTGGATTAATAACGGGAAATAACCTACGATAATTTGTAGACTCACGTTGCACCACTATTTTATCTGAGAGTTAATGGAAATGCCATCTTTTGATAGCCAAATTCCATCAAATTTTCCAGTCGACGTAGTCTCACATCCTTCAGTGCTGTTTGGACAGTGAAGATATTGGATTTTTGCTCGGTGTTCTAACGAATGCATCCCTAGTATATTATGTAATTGCCTTGTCTAATTAATTCAAAAAAATTAAGAATAATGGAACCTGAAGCTTGTCTCCCGTCGCATTGTGTACTCATTACCCTTTACCTCTCACGAATTTCTTTTCATCCGTCCATCTCCCTTATCTCCCGCTCGTTTTCTTCCTAAATCATCTCTTCTCACTCTTCCTAGCGTGTTCCTCCTCGAGTCCTCATGACCCCTCTTCCTCCTTCACTAATAAACCTTTCTTTCCTTACTCTCCGTCCCATAAAACGTGCATGCTTTAAGCTTTCAGCACTTTTACTTTGTTTCTTTCTCGTTGAAATTTTATTGACAACGGAACCATTATCCACACTCGAGGCAGTTTTATCGATCTCTCTCTTTCCCCCCTTTTTATTGTCCTCTTTCTTCTCCTTCTTCCCTTTTATTTACCTATTTCTCTTCCTCCTCAAGACGCCTTCCCTTCAAACAATACCCTCTGGGGTTGGGGCGCAGCAAGGTCGAATCGGTTGTCCTCCCGCAGCATCTTCCCCGAAGCGGGTGGCTTTCGATGGCAACCTATCGCTGGAACTAGAAGTGGATATCTTTACGGATGAGTTGTGGGTTTGGCACGGAGTCGAGCCTGGATAAGAACGCATAATCCACCCATGCGGAGGATTCTTTCTGCGAAGAACACCTGGGATAGTCTTCGCGGAGACGTGGGATGACACAACGTCACCCGTCGTCGTCTTTGGGCGTGGTGGGCCTCGGGATCACATCCCGCGAACTATTGTAATCCCTACTCGGCGAGAACGCCTTCCCTTAACCCGAGTGAGCGTGTTGTAAATTTCCGTGGAGCGCAAGGGATAATTGACGCGTATTTGCGTCTCCAGGTCGTATTAACGAGGGTTTATGAGCCGTTCCTAAGCATTTCTTATCTGAGAATGAGTTCCTTTGCAATAGTGATAGAGCAAGCATGGTAGACACTTTGCTTTCGAACTGTGATGTTTATGTGGAACAGCGATGAAGCGAGAACCCCTATGTTCGCGTGACATGCGTACAACGGAAGATTACGGGAAACGTCTTTCACAAATTGAGAAAATGGAAAAGTAGAGGAATCCGAAATTCTATTAGAATGTGTAGTACGTAGGAATCAAACTTTTCAATCAGAAGCTGAACTTTTTAATCAATTTACTTTGCGTTAACTTAAACACTTTATCGTCTGCATTAAAATTAGTAGTTCGTAAACCCCTTCGGGGTGAATTAAATAAGACAGTCATGTCGCTGAAGCAAAAAGTCATACATCGTGATAATATCAAAAGTCCCACCTTAAAAAATCGAGTTTTTGATCATCTTCAGAATTAATAGCCCATGTTTTCCTATTTCTTAAACTTAGCAGAAATTTACGTCCGCTTGCGCATTAGAATGTGATTCATTGTCTAAATATTTTACGCTTCCAAGGCATGTCCTTTCGTGATTCATTGAAGACGGTTGATTTACAAGGGAAATGAGTAACCGTCACCCTTAACCGGATTAATTGGAAACCTGAATCAGCGTGCGAGATTAAGTAGATGAATGTCATTATAGGCTTAATTCTCGTCATCATCTCATCTACTCATCAAGCTATGCCATCGTATGGAGGGGATTTAGTTTCTGACTTGTTAATGAAGTCAATTCTTTCGCCAGGCTAATTTTCTCGCTCACAACTGGTACTGTCTGCACCGGTAGAATTCTTCATGCATTGATGCCAATGACTGAACTTCTATTTCAGTTTCTCTCACAATAAGAGGAAAATAAATTGTTTTGTTTCAGTTCAAATTTCAGTTTCAATGACTTTGCTTGATTATTAATGCAGTTGATTGCGCTTAATTCCTTCATATCTATGGATTTGAACTTTTTAACCTGATACATTCTTTGAATCAACAACTAAAAAGTAAATTCTACATATTGAAGTGTTGTAATTTTAATCCAAAGTATTGCAGATGAGAAGTTTTATTTTTTTCGTCGAGCGTTACAAAATCATCATTTGTCGAAGTTATCGACATTTTCCATCCACGAATATAGAACGGAGATATTTTTACCTCCATTCAGCGCATTTTCTCCTTCTCATTAGTAGAGTCTCAGATTCATTCAGCGCCGTGTTTCACCCGAGTAATTTCGCATCCAATGAGAGGTTGCCATCCTCTCGGAATGTGGTACACAGAGAAGAAATTTGCATCTCAAATTCTCCTAAGGCCGCTATAGCCAATCCCTTTGAGTATAAATTTTTTCCTCTCGCCTCTTTTATTTTTCGAAAAAACAACGGAACGGAACAAAATGACTCGCGATGAGGCGTCTAAACATGTCATTAGGCTTCCTCCGGAGCTGAAGGCAGAAAATTGACGGGGAGGATTTATTTTCTCGCGTGTCTCTTATTCGATTCGCGTATTATAAATAGTGAATAAATATTTAGTAACTCTATATGGACGGATTTGGACCGGAGGGGTGGTGATTGGAGTTTTTCCTCGGGGAATAAGCGCGAATGCGGTGTTTTGCGTCATACCGCTTGTTAAATTCCTCCTTGCAGATGTTCCCCGCGAGTGTTAAATAATGTTTAGCCTTTTCGAGTTAGAACAAAGAGTTGGAATTCGCGATTTAGTTTTCACCATCACTCGGGATCAGATTCGTTGAGAGATCCGCAATTACTTTCTAAGTCGCCTGACGTACTACCTTCGGGAGGATTTCGAATACTTCTCTTCCGACTAGGATGAGTATCTTGCGGTGTTTTCTTTTTCCTCAGTAATGATTATCACCTGTTCTAGTTGCCTATTTTAACCCTTTTCGTATAAAGCGCGTTGTTTTGTATATGTTTTTTCAGGTTAACGTTTGTATACAGAGGATAAAGCAGTCGGTGAAATATTTTTATACATGGTAACTGCATTGAACTTTTTAAATATCGTCAATTCTTAGTTGCAAATGGTACCAAAAATGTTACCATCGATGCATCAAAAAATCAATATCATAGTTGCTAATTTATCTACTGTGAGAGATTCGTTTATAATAATAATATTTTCTCCATTTTTCCTCGCCAATGTTTGCTTTTCCTTCTATCGGCAATTAACTGCAAAAACTTAAGTATCATGGTTCTGCAATTATATTTGAAATTTTGCCATTTATCCAATACCTAGGGTCGAGAAGTTTCCCCCGTATCTTCTCACTCCTCTCTTTGGTAAGGAATTCCACGCGGCACGAAATCTCCTCACGTCCTCCCCTTTAAGGCATACGCGGTGCAGTTTGGAAGCCTATCATTTTCTGCATTTGCTAATGGGCGCTCGGTTGAGGAGCCATTTCCGTGATTAATGCGTTGGTTGCAGTTTGATTGCAGGTCTCCTACCAGAACAGTCCCGCATCAATTCCCGGACAAGCTGTATCACTTCGGGGAGAGATGTCCTTGTTGCTCATCCTCTAAATCGCGGTAATCACCGCGAATCTGGAGCTCTTTTCCGGATTCTTCATGTTTATCTTCTTTTCCTATTCTTTTATGTTCATTTAATCGGCTTTCTGGAGATGCAATTTATAAGAATGGTTACGGAACTCCATCTCGAAGATTTTCTTCCTTTTTTATGACCAAGTTAATAAGACCTTAATAACATGATTATAGTCATCCGATCCTCAGCTACGGGATCCTCCTAATGTAAGTAGAAAGGGTTTTACGGCCGGAGTATAGCAACAGAGTTTTATCGATTGAAGATGAAAGTAGAGCAATATTTATTCGAGTTATAAAAGCTTTGAACTCTTCATATCCTAATACTCTTGGAAATGTGACAGTTATTATTGAAATTAGAAGCTATGCATTTTTTATAATTTCATAACGCAATAATGAAATTAGGTGTGTCGCGTTGAAACTTTTGAGCTGCCTACGTAAGAATAATGTAAAATATTAGAGAATGTAATTTTTATGGCGGTAAAATAATGCTCTTAAGTTCAAGAAGTTCGTGGTTTGACTTCATTTTTTAATTTAATATCTAATGTAGAATAGCGTTCCGACATTTTGCTTTCAGCTGAACATTGACTATTATTTTACTTTCGTATTATCTCTTGCTTGCTTGTAACTGAAGCGGTTTTACTGAGGGATGTGAACATTACTTTAGAGTTGGCTTGTTTCTACGTTCATACATGTATCATATATGACTTGATCTTTATCCTCACTGTCATAATTCATTAGCGATGAATGCCTTCAATTTGAGCCTGGTTGATACTTTGAATGTTTTCTATAATTTCAACTCAGAACAACGTTTATCTGTTTCGCAAAATTTCTGTTATTATTTTTTTTCGATTTTTTGGAATTTCAAAAATTTACAGAATTAAAAATACATCTAGGATTTATTAAAATTAGAAATTATAGAATGTATGACATCTGAAAGACATTATTTCGTTTAATTGATATTTTTGTAGTTGAAATTTTTAACTAAACGTAAGTAATTACAGCTGTCTGTCCGAGTAGATTTTGAGGTATAACTTCCAGGATACTAGAGTATCTATTGAATACAAGATTGAATTGTTCGAAAAAAAAAATAAAATAAGACGATACCTCGAGTTACGGACTTAATTCATATTAATTCGAAGTTCGAAACTCGAAAAATTCGTATCTCGAAATCCAGTTTTTCATAACATATTTTCTTTTTTTGTTGGTCGCTTCTCGAAATTAAGCTAATATCTAGAAGTAAGAATGGGCGGAGAAAGAAGTTCGTTCGTCGAAAAGTTGATATGTAGAGTTTCTCGTATGTTTAGGTACCACTTTATAATTAATTAAAAATATTAATTATTTTAAATATTGACATTGAGTAAATTTATATCTAAAATACAGGTACATTATTTACCTTCGGAAAAGTTAACTTACTTTAATTGACCTTGATTAAATCGAACTGAACAGTTAATTGAACAGGAATGTACATAAGTTTACGTGGACCTCGGTTAATCTGGTGCTTGGATTATGCGACTCCGGATAATCGAGAGTATGCAGTATTTATAGAATGAGCAGAGTTAGGCTCCCCCATCTGTGTTCGTATATCGTCCGCCGGACGTGAGTACGTTAACGAGTCGCCGTCAACTACTTTACTCCTTTACCCAACACCATTAGAACTTTCATTTGAGCGAACCGCAATATATATTCCTGCATGCCGCGAGATGTTTTTGTGTACACATCTACCTGCCATTTTATAGCCTATGAGATGCACGAATGGGAATTAACCGTGGAATCCGCGGCAGGAAGTTTTGAAGCCCCGATGGTTGAGTATTCATTTTACTTCTCCTCTTCGCCGATGTCATCCTCGAAGTGCTTCTTCTCAGCGAACTCATCCTTTACTCAATCTTCCCGCGCAGCACACGGCTCTCGACATTTGACGATTTGTCTCCTGGAGAGGAACGTGGTAGAGGAGAGAAAGCGCTCTCTGGAGGAGTACGCCGTAAACTAGATCGCTCTTCAGCTGTTTACATTCAAGATTCGCTTCACGCTTGTGTTTCGGAAGATGACTATTGATGTTCCGATGGCCCGCTGTGTAAATTAAAGGAAATAGATCTGAGAAGGAGGATCAATTGAATGGAAACTCTTCGAGTATAACATGGGACTCTCGTCTTTTTTATAAGATATAATAAACTAAATTGAAGTCCACAGCTGTCATTTAATTAAACCTCTAACTTAAGCTGGTATTTAAACTAAAAGCTAAAGTTAAAGTTCGAAATAAACACGTGAAACGAAAAAGTTAAACATTACATACTTTCGTTTATTGATAATTCAATTGTAGTCTTTGATTGGAATTTGTTAAAGTTTTAATCGATATAGTTACACACATAGGATGGTAATGTTTGCAAATCTGGTCAAAATACTAGTTTAAAAAAGAAAAAGGCCATTGCCTCGCTAACGTTTCTACTTTTTGTAGAGTTTAACTTTTGTTAGATTTAACTTTTAGGAGTAAGTCATTCAAGCTGGTTAAATCTATGCAACAAATTGCTCCTCGATTATTTATCCCGTTTTTATATTTTATTAGAAAAACGAAATTCTGAAGTTTGTAAATACTGTGTCTAAAATATATTCCTAATCATTAAGAATCGCATTTAAGTAATCAGTTAACATGGCTTAAATGTTTACGTCTGATGATCTCTCCATTAGTGTATTCTCATTAGCTGCAATGTCTTTTAAATTTGCTTCAAGTGATTCTCGAAAGTAAAAAATATTGCGTCAAGCGTTTAGATTCTCATGTAGTCGGTATAGAACTACAAAGTATCTCAACCAAAGCGTCGCTAAGAAATAGCCGCGTGATTTCTAACATACAAGATTCTCAGATCTTTTGTTTTTATGTTATTTACGGACTTAGAAATTTAATTTTTAAGCAGGAATTCGAAGTAACTTCCCCACTAGACTTCCTTTGGGTTCCAATAATGAAATAATAAAAAATAAACAGTAAGCCGTGTAAAGGTAATATGCATAGTTTACCTCGAAGTTTGAATGTTTGCCAGTTCGTCGTGCTGAGAGAAGTGTTACATAGCATAGTTACGTAAGCGAAACTAAAATTGTTGAGTGCAGAGTGACAAATTCCCCGATTGCGACTCTCTACGTAATAGGAAAATCCATGGAATGACTTTTCAAGCGCTCTTCAAAGACCCGGCAGTTGGTTGCTTAAATGTATGCCTCTGTGAATGTTTCCCCGGGTGCTTGACGCTTGGCCCGTAGGTCGTAGGGTTTCGGATGATGGGTCCACTGCAGCTTTCAGTTGGGAATATTTCGGCGTAAGGGGAGTCGCAAGAGTGATAATGGCAGCGGACGCAAATTGCATTTCCACCATTCTCTGCGCCCCCCGAGGCCTAGTTGCCCTTCGCCCGTAATAACCTGGTCGCTGGATTTTTTATTCCCCGTCAAAGCAATTTGTTAAGGAATACGGAGTCATGCGATTGACTGCAAGAGCTGGAAAAATTCAGGAGCGTGTGGAAGATTTTGGTGGAGTTAATTATGCAAAAGAAAATACCAATGTTGAATGCAATTTTCTAGCTCTGCGGGTGATATTCTGCAGTTTGCTTTCCCGGAATCCCGGGAGCCAGTCCGCATTTATCGCTTCTTTTTGAGATTGCATCGCGTGTTGGATCGAACGTGCGTTCCGCTCCATAACCCTGAAATAAATTTAAATCGACACTGAGCCGTGCACGTAGATAAACTAAACGTTCCGATGGCCTTTCCTCTGATCTGTTTCACGCTAACCTCGATGCATAACCTCCAATATGAGCCTAAGTTATCTTTGACCAATTATGCTCATCCTGTCTGTCAGATTACTATATGGGCCACAACATGTTGCTAGTTTTCTCATGTTGCGTAACAATTTTTCAGATTTTTTTTTGTTTCGATCTAATACGCCGTCTGTCAAAAACAATTCAACCACAACCCTTATTTTCCGCGCTCGACTCAATTCAATTAACCGTGACATACACGTCAAGTATTTTTTTTTGGAAATCGATGAGGAAAAGGTAAAAGAATATACCTGCCCGGGAAGAGGGAGACCTGTGTTCGAGTCCGAGTCATGTCGCTATTTTTCACACCTGTTTATCCTGTAAAATAATATATTGCTTTGCATTTGCATGCCTATTAATAGAGCATGCATTGCTCCTCATAATATTAAAGAACCTTCCAAAATTTCGACAGGTCGTAATAGAATAAATACCCTCTGTTACTGTCAATTTCAACTATCGATATATTGGATATCGGAATCGGTGATGCTTTTATTTATTGCAATCTGAGTATAACTTATGTCAGATGGAGATCCTAACTCCTTCCATATCAACTCCTAAATAGGTAGTAGCCGTAATTACTGCATGTACAAAATGCAGATTTACGGTACTTACTGCTCCTTCCTCTCAAGTCTAATCATTTTGACATAATAATTTTAACTTAAATCTAATAATTCTATAGTCAAAATTTTACATTTCAGCCTTTCCACAATATGAATTAAACATTTTTGATTATCCGGAAGAGAGTACCCGATTATTAGCCTGGTTGGCGGAAGTTCTTTGAAATTTCCTTTGTATTTTCATTTCAGTTTCATCCACAATGTTTTTGAATGATAACTATTTGTGGTTTTTTTAATTGAATGATGATTCAGAAATATATGACTAGCATTCGAAAGAAATGAAGGGAAAATACAGAGATCTGCCTCCTTGTATGGTGTTGCATTCTCTTGTAAAAGATTTCAATTACTATGAACCACCACAGTAAACACTGCGTTGGGTTCTCAAGAGCTTTGATAATTTTTTGTGTTTGGAATCAAAAGCATCTGAGCTTTGTGACATAGCTGTTTGCAGACCCGGCTGCAAATGATTCAGCGTTGTATCGTGGGAGAATCTTGATACAGACAAGAGCGCCATACTCTCTCCAAAACATCCACTTTGGCGTAGAGAAAAAACTACATTTTAGGTAAAGAACCTGTACAAAAAGAGATGCTAACATAAATGAGGTTGTAAGAGGCTCTTGTGGCTGAAGTTGGAAAGTATCAGCGATCAAAGGATAATCCAGCTTTGATGTCATAGCTGTTAATGTTTTTCGGTGGAATTTTTTCGAGTGTTCGCTATTCATTGGATTGAGAACTTGGTTTGAGGCATCCTTATGGTCTCATCTAAGTAAGGCGACTCGTGAGCCACTCAACTTTCCTTAAGCCGCCATGTACTTAAGCTGCTGTTCATCTCCTTTGGCCTTAAAGTCTTTCGAGAGGAGGACTTAAGAGGATGAGAGGGAATGCGAAGAGAGAGAGGACCAAGAAGAAGAGGTAAAAAATAAACTTCTTGGCACCTAATGGAGAAGACGTTGCATTAACCGTTGAACCTATATTACGTGACTTAATGGAGACTTTACCTCAGTGAGGGATTAGCCGATGAGTAAATTTTCAGCTCAGTTAAAATGTCCTCGGAACCAAATTTAAGAAAGGTAGTAATAAAAAAATGCAAAAATTTTTCTTATGTATATTTTGGGTGAATCATTTCATAAAAACTTCAGTGTGAAGAACTCTCAACAAAAATGTAAATAATAGAAATATGTACATGCAGAAATATAGTTGTTCTACGAAATTTTATATAAAATAAAAAGCCCTAGAAGTATGAGCAAGCAGTGGACAAGGAGGTAAATTGAATTAACAATCTTAAATCTTTGGCATGCTACGAAAGCAGGTGTTGATTCTTGTTTATTTTCGAAACTATAAAACATGAATATTTGAAAAATAATCCTAAATATTTCATCTGAAACATTAAAATGTTTATCTCTTTGGTCTCTTTCGTGGATTAATATACAATTTTTAGTGTCAGATACAGCTTTTATGGGCTAAGTAATGAGAAAGGCTAAATAAATTTAGCTCTTCAATTTCCCTTTTGAATCTATTTCGAATCGGAGGTCTAAAGATCGCTCATCGTCGAAATACGTCAACATTGAATATTCTGCTTTATTGGAAGCTTTATTAATAGAGTGAGCAGAGTGTCCGAAAAGGGAATCGGTTATCATCAATTAGAACCTTTAATTACTATACAGCAGCTAATATTTTAAAGGAAACATAAGTTGGTATTTTAAACGAAACCGAAGGTCGAATGTTAATAATGTTGTCGATATCTGGTCTTTAAAATGCCAAATCACAAGCATACACCCAATAATGAAGTCGAAATGAATGAGTTAAAGAATGTATACCTGCCTGCAGATCTTTATTTGCTTTTCTGGTGAATCTTTGTGTATTTTCCTTGGAAAAAGATCGAGGGACTCCCGCTAAACGCCACCACTCGGTCTGCGGTGATGCGAAGAACTAGGTGGACTGTAGATTGCCACACGTGGCGCTAATTATGGAATAGTGTTAAAATTTTCTCAGAGGCTTTCCTTCTCCTATATTTAATGGATATCTCTGGTTTCGATGCTATAAAGAGGAATTCAATTTTCAGGTTTTCTGAGGTTTAAAAGCAAAATATGTATGTGGGTGGAAAAATAATATAAGAGTTACGTTTTTAATGTTCTATCGACAAAATTTATATTTATATCGAAAATGTCGTGTCGGGAATATATTTTCTCTGCCTTATTACGGCATCCTTCAAAATTTATCTAATACAACAGAAACATTCTTTCCATTCATTATAATTAAATTTAGCTCCTTCATAATAATGTCTCTTACTGGAAGTTTAAGATTCCACAGTTCATACTTATCTACCGGTGATAAATTGTGAAGATGCTTGGTAAAAAGCAAAATTCCTGCGTAATCATTACGTTTCCTTTTAAACAAATCTTAAAAGTTGCAGTGATAAGTAACTAACGTTGGAAGATGAATAATAAAGTAGAGAGTTCAGTAAAAGTTAGCCGGAAAAGACAGACGTTGGATTGAGATCTTGCTGTGAGTGTATAGAGAGGGAAAATTAAGACAGCAGAGGCAGTAAACTGTTAAGTTTATCGTGGAAGGTCCATCGCGTAGGGAAGACTGTGATTATAGGGTTTCCCCAAGAGGCGAATAACCATTTCAAAGTGATGAGCATCTCTATACGGCAGAATACGAGATCCTGGAATTAACGATGAAAAGGAACTTCGTTATAAAAATGACTAATTTATCAAGAATTGAAAAATTAAGTAAGTCCGATTGCTGAGCGGAGATGAGGGAATTAAATTAATTTATTCACTCCCACGCTTTTTTGACGTTGGAGTTGATTCTCTCCCTATGTTGCTGTTAATTTGGAGTCGAAACTTTTTGGAGACAGAATTACGCTTCTTGTTTAAGAATGGCCCGCGTGCAACGTCCAATTACTTTCACCGTCTGTTTGTTGAAAACTTTTCGTCATCTTTTTATGTGTCGAAGTGCCTTTTTTAGTATTTCGTAAATATACGTTTGCGTATATCATTCAGTAACAATGAAAGAAATGTCAATCCTAAATCAAATACAAAAGAAATGTTAAAAAATAAATGGAAAAATTAGGTTTTAAACTGTAGTTAGAGCGTAATTGTTCACATGATAGCTCAGAGTGTTTACTTAGAGGCGTAAAAAATGATAATGTATATTGTCGTGACTATCACCATTTGGAGGAAAAATGCCACGTCTATGCCGTATTCATACATAGGTTTCTTACTGTTTTTCGTCCATTGAAAGCCAAAATTATCTATAAAATCATATTAATGACCAAACCTTGCCTCTGAAATGTCGTATCATGTAATGGATCAAGGGATTATTTTGAAATCGGCAATGTTTATCCATCACAATGTCGATATTATGTGAGGACTTGTAGAACACGAGGAATATACACATACCGAATATAGTCAGATCCGCGTTTTCTGGTGCATAACTCGCGCAAAAAAGTGTGTCGAATAGTAAGTCTTTAAATGGACCGGTAAACAATGATCTGCGTTGTCTCATGCGGTATTTAACCTCGAATACCATCCCCTCAAAAATCAGCTTCTTTTTTATCTCTCATAACATGATTTAGCGAGTATAATATACCGGGAAAGGCATTGTTCCAGCGTCTCCAGGATGGGAGTGTTTGCGCTTTTAGATCTTGTAGGAATGTTGAAAGACGGGAGAGAGCATAGTCCCCGCTCTGTCGCTAACTTGCTCCTTATGGACTAGAGGAGAAGGCTCAAGTGCGTGACGAGGATTACAATGGATTTCAATGAGTGAAGTCTCTCCCCTCGTCCCGATTCGGAGCATTGTGGCCTGCAGCAAAATAAAACATTGCAACGTAGAGCGATTTTTTCACGTTTTCCTGCCTCTCCTCATCTCGCTTCCTCTCGTCCACATTCTGAACCCTTTCTTTTTCGCCCAAACTTCATTACCTTCTCTCATTACTTTTCCGCTCTCGCTTTCCTGTCTCGTTAGCTAGTGTCTCGCTGCTTAGCAACGTAATCTTTTTTCCTTTCATCCTCTCTTACCGTTTCCATTTCCTCGTTCCTTCTCTTAATATGCGTGCTCTAATACCTCTTTGGGCTGCTTTTATCAACCTCTTGCACTCTTCATATCCTCGCCGCGTCTTCTTTACTCGGCTTTCTCGTTCTCTCATTTCCTCCCCAAAAACTAATCGCGTCTTCTCTCTCCCTGTTCTCGAAGCGGATGAGTAGATTGCTTAGTCTCAATCTCTTCCTAATGAATGAGATTATACCCTTCCCCTCTCTCTCTCCCCTTCCTCCTGACAACATCTTTCCCCAACGTCTCGTGAGGGAAAGGAAACTTCCTTCGCGTGTAGTAAAAACGAAGCGATGATCAGACCCTGATCCAGACTTTTCTAAAAGGGGTGGTACTGTGTAGGAGTGAGGGAGGAAGGGGGCGGTTCGACAGAAATGCCTTCGTCCGAAGAAGTGTTGCTATTGACGACGATATTGGCGTGAGCGGGTTTCCTTAAAAACGGCAGTGGTCCATCGGTGGGAATAGTGCATCAGTGCGGTTCTCAGGTGTGGGCAGATCGCCTCTCCCGGCCGATGTACGTGACCGATCACGTTCAAATGGTTCCGTCGGACTCTTTTACGGAGCTTCGTTTGCGCTTCGTCTTGTCGCGGGAAATTAGCGGCGGTTAAATGCACTCGGTCGAGAGGGATGCTCCTCTCGAACCTATTCATGGGTCGATACGTTTTGCATCGGTGATGCGCGCGGTTTTTTCTGCTCGCGTAATCCCTCTCCCGCGACCCTTTCCCGTTGGGCTTTAATTGGAAAATTATGCAAGGCGATCGTTAAAGTTCCCAAAACGCGGAGGGGATTGGCTCGCCGATCGGAATTATTCCGGGATCCTCGCGTAAAAGGAGAGAGTAATGCTTTTTTGCGGCTGCCTATTTTGATGTAAATGGTGGAGGGTTCGGGTGTTACGGAGGACATCTGCGGAATTCGGAGGAAGCGAACGGTTTCAAGTGCTCTCGGGGATTTTCTTTTGGAAGCGTTTCTGTGAACATGGGGCCCATTTAAGGAGCCCGTCTCCGAACTTAAAGGCCGGAGATGGACGGGAGGGATCGATCATCCAAATAAGTTTCTTTGATAAATAGATTTCTGTTATAGTTATGGACGAAATTAGTCGGCTTTTACAGCTACAACTGTAGCCAAAATGTGACTGAGATACACATGCATGTTTTCGTAGTAAACTCAAATGTTAGCCTTTAAAAATTCTCAATAGAAGTGCCAGCTTCTTTAAATAGTTTAATTATTGACTTATTTTTTTTAATTTTTTGTCTTCTTGGTTAGAGTAACAAGTCTGTTGTGAACAATGAAAAAATTAACGGAGGATTAAAGCAAAATGTTATGCTATTTCACTTCCGTATTATACTCGAATGGGTGCCATTATGTCGTACAATAAAAATTGGCGAGCGTTTCTTCGAGAGAATAATGTAGTGTTCAACCTTTTACCAAAGAAGACAACAAGCAAACGAAGAAAGAAGTCATTGAAAAACGTATGCGTGAAGACGAGGGGGATTCATCGAGAGACACTTTGAGACATAGTAGTAGGTCGAAGTCGGCGTTAAAAAGTCTGATAGAAGGGAGAAATCGTAGAGGAAGGCTTAAAATATGTAATGATTGGTGTACAGGTTAGCAATAATAAGTAAATTAAATGATTAAATGAGAAAAGAAGGGATTGGGAAGCTGCAGAAACCAATCCTTAGGTAGTAACCTTACGATGGCGATTTATACCACCAAAGCAATGTTAAAATTTCTAAATTAACCGCATATTATCGGACACCTTTTGTCTTTGAATCCTATCCTCCCTTTTAGTAGCATGCTATCTTCCCTATTTACTAATAAGGCCATAATAACTATCTTTACCGATCCGTTACCCTCCTGCGATATTCCATAATCTTTTTATGAGGCATTGATTATAAACAATTACATATATTCTCACCAAAAGTTTATCGTGAAACATGATTATTTTGTTTGCTTAAAAAATATGACGCGTATATATACGGTTCCACGTCCGGAATCAAGATTTGAGAGATGTGTATTCCTACATGGGCCATCAAAACCTTGAATTTCCCCTACACTCTCGCTTTTTTCTCTCTTAGCTCCGGTGCTAAACAGCCGGGAAACGGAGGGGCGAAAATTAAATTTTTAAAATATGACCGTTAATTTTTCCTCACAACTTACCCGAATTTAAAAAAGTGACTAATTAAATTATGACTTTTTTCTCCTGGACCAGAGGGCACGGTGCTAAATTCATTCTAAAGAGGCTGCTGCAAAGTATATACTCTTAGACCGAGTGAAAGAGTCATTTCGAAAGATGGCGCTCGCAGGACCCTCTGAGTACCGAAATTGAAGGCGCAAGAATGAATGTTTCTGCTTCATTTCCCTTTTATTAGTTCTGCCGAAGCCACAAGTCATCCTTCCCTCTCTGGTTTCGGAATGCTCCCCTTACTCTCCGCAATCTTTCCCTTTTCCTCCCCTCTTAGCTGTGCCATTATTCTCCTTATTCCGCCTCTCATCCCTTATTCAATCCTCTTTAACTTGGTCTCTCCTTCATCTCCCTCCCTTTATTTATCCTCTTCATCCCCACGCATCCTCAAATACGGCGACGAATTTTTCGTGAAATTTCAGCGCAAACTTTTTATTTGTCTTTCTGAGCCCGATCCTCACGATCCCGCACCTTATTTCGTTCCGCTCCTCTTTGTTTGCACTTTTTTTAATTTTCTACTCTTCTCTCTCGTCTTATAGTGTTGAATTTTTTTTTTTTTGCTCCGAGATCAAAGATTGGGCTCTCGAATTCCCAGGTAAGAGTTGGTTACGGAACACTAATTTCTTGAATCCGTTGAGAGTTAGTGATTAAATGTAATTTGTCGAAAAGCACCGTAGATTCGACGGCAGCTTACTTACTTCGAGCAGAATAAAACTGTGCTGTATTTTTAGTACCTCTCTCGGAAAGGGGAATTCTTCAAAATAAAGCATTCCAAGCAGAGATGTCTTTGGGTTATTAGGACGCCAAGACATAAAGACCGAATCGAGACCTCCTTTCGTTTAAAAATTACCTAAAAATACATTCCATAGAATCTTAAACGCCATACTGTGGTAAGAAGAAAAAGCTATATTGAATCAAAATTGACGTTTCAATCAGTTGCATTCAGATGTGAATTAATTGTTATATATGTAACGTTTTCGCGGGACAAGTTTCATGGAGACACTCCTTTGAGCAGTGTTTCCTTTGGAAGAAGCACTCAGGTAGAACCTAATGCGTCAAATAATACATCCAATCCTTGATCTAACAATGAAAATTCTCGTATATCAGTTACTGTATTATTTCATACTTAGGAGAACAGGAACATAGTAAATTAAGCAATTGTATACTAAATTTCTTTAGCCATTGGTATGAATCATCTCAAAGAGCTAAGTATATGGGTGAGGAATCTCCTGGTTCAATGATTATTCTAATTTTCTCCAATGCCGAACGTCCGATCGATAAACTAAATGTTTTGTATGTTAACTTTTATTTTAACACTAAGGATATATGGAGTCAGTTTTATTGGACGTAATTAGGCGTCTTTAGGTTATGCTCCGAGATTGAACACATTGTACACCTTATTTATAACATAGTGAGTGAATGCGATTTCGATATTTTAATTAGCGCAGTATGATTATAGTCACTGTCATCTCTTATGCAAAGAAACACTTTTATTTTAATAAATTTCCATAACTTATTTAATTTCTGTTCTCTCATTTTGTTTTCATTCATATGGCCATAATGTAAAATGCTGTTGCGTAAAAGAAATATTTATAGCTAATTAGCCTGAACATGGACCAAAACAAAGACTTACGAATGAATGCTTCAAAATACTGTCTGCCTTCTATGAGCAGGGAGTCAGTACACGTACGCCGCCCACGTTCTTCCCCTGTCGTCGTACTCTCATGCACTTCTCTTTCAGTCCGCCCCTCTTCCTCTCTTTCCCGCCTCATCTCCCCTTCATCTCCATGCTTTCCTCTTCATTTTTCTTCCCCTTATGCCGCTCGTCACTTTTCCTTCGCTTGCATTATCCATCACTCCCGTTCTTAATTCATTCCTTGCTACATCGTTTCTCCCCTTACATCTTCCCTGATGTCTCCCCGTCATCATCATCCTCGTTCCATTTCCCTCCGCTTCGCACCCTCTCTTCATCGCTACTTCCTGCTTCCCCCTCCCCTACTTTCTCCCTTATTATTAGTCTTCCTTTTCCCTTCGCACTAAACACAGCAACTGTCACCTTCCCTACTTCCTCACCTTTCCCCTCTTTTCCACACCACGCGCGTCTGTTCACGACCCGGAGGGTGGCTTGCTAATAGGTACTTCTCCATACGTCCACCTGATCGCCCGGCGTCAATTTCCGTCCCGCATTTCCTCTCCATGACGTGAAAGATGCGCGGGGAATGCGAAAATATTCCACAGCGACGAGGGCATCCACATGGTCAATTCCGGTAACTGCCAAAGTAGGGATCGAAAGTTTTGTTGGGTGTTGGTTGAGCGGAGGCTGTGATATGTGTTCATGCATATGGGTGAAAGCTAAAAGCGATCAATAGGAAATGCAGTACTGCGGAATCTAGATATGCGCGCCGCTAAGAGCTAAAGGTGAATTACCTGCAGCCACAGCTACCAACTGAAATTGAGGTATTCATTGAAAGAGCCAGTTGTTGAAATTTTAATTTTTTTTGGCTCGGCATTTTGCCTTCACGTTGTGGAATCTCTAAATACCATTCATTTGCAAATATGTTATTTATTTTCATTTCCAAAATATTTCTGAAAATTCCGATAATAGTAAATATATTTTCTAAGGTACCGATGCTCTTTGGATACCGAATGTTTTATACATTTTGTTAATGACAAGAAGAGTTAAAACGATGAACTAAGTAGAATAGAGCTTGGAAAACGTGAACGCTTGGCAGTAAAGGATGCTCCTCGGGTTATTATTATGAAAAAGTTCGTTTACACCTTTTTCTGTCAGAAAATTCATCACCTGTGACTAAAAGCGGCCTCAGCTATTTCGCCAGTATTGACAACATTCGAATGGCCGACCCTATTTAAACTTCGACTAGTATTCATTCTAAAATTGCGAATTGGCGAGTAATACAACTAAAAGTTGGTATACGTATTAAATAATACCACGAGAATCTGTGATAGCATTACATTTTACTATAGAAATTGGTTAATATTAGACTGACAGTATGTGGCATTAGCCGGGCCACGTATGCTAAGGATTCACTCTCCACATGGCCTAAATCCTTGTGTTTAGTACATTTTAGTTGAACTATACAGAAATAGAAATGTGAATTATAAAAATCTTGAATATTTATTTGTGATATAATTATTAATGCTTCAGAAAAATGAGCGTGGCCCCTTAGGTATGTCTTTAGCTGATTATCTTCATCGACCGAAGCTTTTTTGGTAAAATACGTAAAACATTTTGCAACTTTGGAAGAAATCGGTAAGAGCCCTCTTCCAACTGAGGGAAAGGCAGTTTGTTGAGTCAACCGAGATGAGGCCTGAATATCGGAATCGTCTGAGACAATATTGTCTTCACTAATAGTAGGTGTTAAAGTAAACTCTTCTGGTGGGAACATTGATAATCAAGTAACGTTCCGAAAAGAAAACAAATCCTGGGTGCTTGTTCAATTACTTTGGGGAAACAAATTTGGCCTCTGAATTAGCGGCGTTTCGGCAAACGTGCGAGTCGGGAGCGAATTCAGTTATTCCCGAGTTTCGACTCTCGATTCAATCCCCATCGTCCCTCGTGCGCGCTGTGTGGAAGCCCAGTCATGGTTCAGCGGGCGATTTTGGTGCAAATGCGATTTCGTGCTCCTTCACTCCCTACTCGCTCTATTCAAATCGATTCTCGCTTCAGCTTCACGGTTGTATGTATTTAGTCTCTGTTATTTTTTAGGATATTGTCGGCTTCTTAACACTTTCGTCACGCCCTTTCATGTTCTAGAACGTGGGTGGGAGTCGAAGCTGCGGCCACTTTCGGCTTCGTAATATGTAAGACCCTTGTGATCACTTTGGCGAGGAATATTAAAAATTACTCTCACCAATATGATTGTTGCTGGTTACAAATAATTAGTATTCCATACAAAAAATAGCTTTCAATGAAGTCATAACCTTTACGACGGAAATTTCCCTTAAAGACATTACAAATTCTAGAAGAATGGAAGAGATACAAAATTACCCGCAGAAAAGTGTTTCACTCAGAATGTGTTTTATATAAAAGTTATATATTACTTATTTAAATGGTTATATTAACTAACATACTATAAGTAGACTCGTATCAATCCCCACTTGTTCTTTTGAGATCACAAATCGTTCTTTTGCTTCTACGTAGCAACATAACACTCCATAAAGAAAAGAATAAAAGTGACTCTGTCCGTGAAGGCGTGCAGCGAGGGTAAATCCCAAAAATTAATGGACAAGAAAAAAGGCTGTCCTGGTCCTGTCAGATACATTCATGTCTGATTTTCCTTGGGATAACATTCTACGTCTAGTAGATCATTTTCTCTAAAAATGGACGAAATATTCGAAGAAGTAGAGTTGATCATATATTCCCAGACTGGTAAATGGTGGTATGAGTCCATCCCATATTTATAATATTATTCTTAAAGTTGCTCTTAGGCGATGGTTCTGAACGTTCAGGCTCGCCCATAATAAGATTCATAATGTTTGCTCTCTTCGTTCGGCGTTATCCGGAATAAACCTTTACATATGGATCATCTGTTTTCATTTCTGATGCGTCTCGTATGTTTAGTATGTTGGTGAATGAGAAAAGAAATATCAATGTAAAAATAATGCCTGCAAGAGCAACATAAACAGTTTTGTAGAATTATTGATACCTCACTCGTCTTCCACCAGACGTTACTCATTCTTTCTGGCATCTCTCGCAAGCTTAGGGAGAACTCACTAAGTAGACTTAAGGGTTTGAGAAGCAGCTATAAAAGGCGTCTACATGTTAATGTAGATTTTGCGGACGTACTTTGAACTAAAATTACTGTTAGTTATCTCTATTGTACGTCAATTGGCACCTTATTAAATGAAGCTAAAAGATTTTATTCGCACACAAAGGTAGCAGAAATTCCATTCCCCATTTTCGTGAATTCCTCAACAAATCTTGATTCGTTAGCGCCCTAGGGATTTCCAAACAGCTCGACTTTAAATGTGATGGTTGGTGGGAATACCAGCCGCATATTTGGCGACTATGTCAAACATTTCGCCAGTCATTCGAGCATACATATGCCAGGCTATTCCCCTTTTAGTTTCCTAATTTCGAAATAGTTTTTGTTTTTCGGTAAAACGATCGACTGTTTTCTATTCAGTTGAGAGGCGTCGATACTTTAGCGATGCATAAATCACCGAGAAACCGCTCCCACGTTCTCGTGGGGAAAAAAGAAAAGAGGGAAAAATGTCTTATAGGCCATGGTGGCGTGTGACCTTTTCTCTGCATCTTTATGTCCGATGTCCAAGGCGATTGCGAGGAACGCGTGCCCTGAGTTCCGAGCGAAGTGAGACTGAAATGGGAATAGCAAAACCCCATCCGGAGTGGCTCGAATGGTAAGCAGGCCATTATTCGTGGAAACTGACGACGAAACAATGCCATCTGGTGCTGTCACTCAAAGTTCTCGCATCAAACAGCGAAAGTCACTTTCTGAGGAAGAGATGAGGAGTTGGGAGCAATCCCTAATGATGAAATGCTGAGTTTCGACATCTTTATTACACCTTGTTTAGAAGTAGTATCCGTTGTTTCAATGAAAGAAAAATCAGCTTCGATGAAGTTGTGGTTCCTGGACCCTCTCAAATGTAGGAAGATAGGAGTATAGGGCACAATAAGAGCGCTTTGTTTATTTGGAAAATATAGCTCTCCCCGCATATTCCATAATATGATGGTGTAATTAATTTTAATTAAACCATTATCTCAACTTGAAAAGTTTCAAACGGTCTTGATCGATTTGGAGGTCTGTGTCATTTTTTTCTTCTTTTATGGCTTACGCGGCTTAAATTTATGAGTGAACGCATCATTTTTTATTTTTTTTATTTCCGCAAAAATAATACAGACGAGAGGCGCCAGTGGCGACAGTCATTCTCACATGGAAATGAATTGAATTCCAAATTTATGCTCAGTAGAGTTAGGCAATAATTTTATTCCCTTAGCATTTGATGATTATTCATCAAATGCGGTTACTGAAGGAAATTCCGTAGAAAGTTTACCTTTTACTCACAGAGCAAAGGCTTTTCCGTAAGGTGCATATGCACTAACCTAAGCCAAATTCGTATGCATGGACTGAGGGATTTTCAACAGAAGCGAAATAAGTTGATGGATGACGGTGTATATTTTTGGGACTTAAAATTACTACAGATAATTCAACATCATAACCTACGATGGCTTCATTTATTGCGTGATATGGGTCTGAAAAACCTTGCGGTAAAAGGGAAGTATTTAGGAATCATTCGTAAATATCTAATTAAAAGATCTCTGGAATAAGTGTGACGTTAGCTTTGAACCAGAGATGGTATATGTAATAATAGGAAAACGATAAATAGTTTTCTTATGATTAGTAAAGGCTTCGTTCATTCTTGTCGCTAATATCTAAAGCTTTCACGGTCTTGTTAACTGAAGAGAGTATATCGATCATATTTGATTCTTACCATCAAGACACTCGTATCTTCTACATTGATCTACGCTTACCTTTTGATGAATCTATCTTGAATACGTTCCAGACGGCAATTCTATCCTTATTAACTATTGATCGCGGTTGGACGTTCATTAATCGGATGATTTTCATCTTTTAAAGCTAAAATGATAAGATAGTAATTATGACATCTTATTGGTATTCAAGGGAGCGCGCCTGTTCTGAACTCGCTAAGTTTGTGTGCACAAAATTGCTTTTCTTCCCCAAGTTTCGAAAGACTCCACCTCAAACTCAGCCGGCGAGAATTCAACGGCAGCAATTCCTAAAAATTTCTCAATGGTCGCTTTCTTAATTTTCTGTTTTCGTCAGAAGGGAGTTTTCTAGCCAAAGCGAAAATTCGTTTTGAAGGAAGAAAAAATGGAGAAAAACGTCTCCAATTTCTTTACTGTCGGTCATCCCGGATAACAAATATCCCCCTGACGCTCGCGCGAAATTTTGGAAACACTTCCCTTCGATTTGTCATCCCATTTCAATAAACGTCTCGGCTGGCTGGTTAGGCCTCTCCTACATGGAGAATTCTCCCATTGCGACCGTCTCCTCCGCTGCAAAATCAAGGCTTCGCCGCTCCAAAACAGCCCCCTCTCTCTTCAATTCTTCGAAGCGCCTCCAGTTACATAACGAAAAAAGTCCCATTTGAAATCCTTTTGGAGAAAAAAGAGATGGATTTTTCAGGGAGGCGAAATCGCGGTCGGGCTTTTTTCATAATCCGCGTGATAAATGGTCGCGACTTCCTCGATCGGGAAGGAGGAAGAGGGAGGGGACGGAGGAAGCGGCAGACGAGGAAGATGGTCGCTAAAGGAGAGACACGTGAGTCAAGCGCGTGTTGCGTGAGGAGGGGAGGGATAAAGCAGAGAATTTTGCGGCGGGGTATGAATCATTCGGTCGGGAGCAATGTTCTTCCTCCCCGCCGTGTGCACTTTCCCTTCCCTCGGATTCCGTTTCCTCTCTCTCCCGCTCGTGCATTTCTCTTTCACTGCCTCCATCCGTGTAAAGCCCCGTGCTCGAGAACTTGATCCGTGGGTCCATGCTGGATATGCTTTTTAAACACGAGGAAATGAAGCGTTCGAAATTTTTGGCCGATGTACCTTGCTGTTTGTTCCAGGAAGTGTCCGGCGTCTCGGGTCCCCGTAAAACGTAATGGAATAAATTTTATTGCGCTTGAGTAAATCCTAGAAGAAGAGAGAGTAAGAAAAGAGACTAGTAAGAAAAGAAACGGGGTTCCGTTTCGCTACCCGTTCGCTAATGCATTCTTGTGTGGGATTAGCGGTGTTAAGTTTACTAAAAAATGCATTCAGCTATGCCACAGCCGACGAGTGACCTTGCTAGTGAATTTTTCTGCTAATGGAAAATTTTTGTTTCATTTTTTTTCACTTGGCCATCTACGTTTTGGGGAAGGAGCACGCGTATATGCGTCTGAACGTTTCTAAAATTTGTCGGTTGTAAACAACTCCGACCGCCCAACGCTTGCATTGGATCCGGAAGGATCCAATGCAAGCGTTGGATCCTTCCTCATGCATTATCCCTTAGGAACAAATTGAGAATTTAGCTTCCTTCAAAACTTATGGTAAGAATTATTAAGACACTTATGAAGAAGAGACCATTTTATAAAATATTAGCATTTGCCATTACAAACAGTTTACCTATATATTATCATTATAGATTTATTTATTTATTTAATAGTAAAACGTTGCAATTTGGTCGGAGGACCAGGTGGCAACGGTCAAGGGGAATTAAGAAAAATAATTACCAGATATGTCCGGCATTCGCACAAGGACGGGAGGAAACCCTCCCGTGGACAGTACAGAATTTAAACAATAATTGCATAACTACAGTAAATACAAAATTGTCATAAAACATAAAACCATACATACATTTCTGCCTCCTATCATGAGAACTTAACTTTATTGAAAATTTTAGTTTATGATAACCAGTCCTATCAAACTATTCTAATTTAGGTTATATTCTTCACATATAGAACAACTTTATTTAATCTTACTTTTGGGCATCAACTAGGTACTTTGTAGTAAGGAACAACAGACAAAATTCTTCCTATTTCGGTGACGAGAAAATTTTGTGTTGAAAATGGTTGTGAATTATCTCACTGGAGTAACGGAGACTTTCTTCCAGTATTTGTGCATAGAGGCTTTAAATAAAAAGTATTTGGTAATAGCGTTCATAATTTAACTACCCTTTGGTTATATATATTTCTTATTATGTCCCATTCGAGCATTGTGAGGTGTCCATCAAGTATGCTTGCATATTACAGGTGACATATATTTCAGTTATGATTATATTTTTTCCCTTATCATAGATAATCAAAAAGACGCTTAATAGAAAGACTATTTCTTTGCAAATTTGTAGGACTTTTTTATAAATCGAACGAATGTCTTCACAGATCTTGTAGGAGTTTTTTTTATAATTCGAACGAATGTCTTCACAGATCTTGTAGGAGTTTTTTATAATTCGGACGAATGTCTTCACAGATCTTGTAGGAGTTTTTTATAATTCGAACGAATGTCTTCACAGATCTTGTAGGAGTTTTTTAATTCGAACGAATGTCTTCACAGATCTTGTAGGAGTTTTTTATAATTCGGACGAATGTCTTCACAGATCTTGTAGGAGTTTTTTATAATTCGAACGAATGTCTTCACAGATCTTGTAGGAGTTTTTTTTATAATTCGGACGAATGTCTTCACAGATCAAAATACAATCCTAATAGATTTCAATTTGATTCGAAAATGATGGACTTAAAATTTCTAAGGTAAGAACACTTTTAAAATAAATAGAAAGAAAGCGTTTCCGTTGCCACCCTTTCATTTCCAAGAAAAGCATGTTTGTTTCTTTGTCGATCATTTCCTTCAACAGCTTTCGGCCTCCATGTGAGTTCATTCCCTTTGTTGACTTTTCATACGGTAAATGTTACGTGCATATATATCCGTATGCAATATATTCTCGATTTCCTTCCTGAAATTTACCTTGGAGAGTTGGCTCTCTTCTACTTGCAGGCGTCACCATGTACTGCGAAGAGACGGATATATGTTCCCTACGTCTCTGCTCTCTCATGGGAAACCACCACCCCCGCTCCCCCTCCTTTCCTTCCTCCCCTCTCCTTCCACAGCCTCTATATTTATTTGTTTTAAGACAGGTGTCTGGGCATAGAGCCACCAATGGGTGTCGGAGGAGGTTTTTTCCTTTTCTCACTCGCCCCAAGAAGTTTTTAAGGTTGAACGGACGAGACTTTGACCTAATCGTGGCAACGAACTGAAGCCGTGTTTTGCTTTCGAGATTAGATTTTTATCTAAGTCATTCCGTTTACTCCTCTTGTTCTTTCGCAATGAAAATTGTCGCCGGTAAACATCTTATTCGATTCCGGCGCGGAATCTCTCTCTCGGTTTTTCGAATCAGAAATTCATAGGCCGTAGCGTCTCGCAAGTTGGTTTCTCGTTGCGGACTTACTCCTCGCCGGGTTTGAGATGCGACAATCTGAAATGCATCGATTTTTCACCGCCGAGTTGTTCTTGAGGTTACTACGCCCATTTATTATTATGACGGGTAAAGTTGATGAAAGTCGTCGAGTGACATGTGTCGAACCTTTCAACGAGCAAAATATTTTATGCTCCTGCGTGCTTTCTCGTACTTTTAGTTAATTTTTCTTCTCTTCTTATTGCAAGAGCAACAATGTCCGTCATTTGTATCGATTGATTTATAAAATCGTAGTATCATGTTGTTGATGAAGAGGATGTGGTATGACTACTCTAATGATTGTCTTCGTTACAAATTTGGAGAGAATTAGTGAAAAGTTAATAATCTCCATCCTTCCCCTACTAAAATGCATCTAAAGGGATAATCGAAAAATAATGTCGTAAAATATTAATCGAAAGCTTTTTTTTTCTTTATTATTTAGAATCGCCAAGAATACTTTCAAAAATATTTATTTGTAACTTTTCTCTTTATTGTTAAAAATCTTTATCTCATTAAAATTTACAACTTTTCAAAATGTGAAGAAATCCGTGGAACTTATGCAATTTTTAAGGAAAGTGGCGAATCATTTTAAGACGTAGTAATTGAGTAATTGAAGTACTTTATTATACTGTACAGGATAAATTATCGAAATAGACGATTTCTTGGGATTATTTGAATGTAAACATGTATATGTTTAATAAGAGTTTTGTGACTTATTCACGTGTTACCATCAGCGGCACGTCTTATCCGATCTTTTAATTTTTGCGGAATTAGTGGAATATGAATATGTATTGTAATCAAAGACTTTCTTGTAGTGATGAGAATGTGAAATATACACTGAATACAAATCTATAGAAATCAAATGGTTGAGAAAAACTTCCTATCCTGCAGCAATACAAGTTATAGAGTATGTATTAAGCGTGTTTTCTTTCTCTACGGAAGTCTAGGAAATGTCAATTTCAGTTTACTCTGTGTTATTTTTCACTCTGTTCACAACTTCCCCTATTCCGTTCTAATTTCCGCTTAAGGCCACTTTTATGCTAATAAAGGTGCAAGTTTCAAGGAGAGCAAAGCAAGTACCCATTGCATAAAATGAGCTTAAAACATTGAGGTGGCTTATTCAGTCCATTGTGAGAGCTGTTCGCGAGCATTACAAACAGCTTACCAGCAGGGAGCTATATTTCAATTTGAAAAGAATATTTTAACGACACAGCGCCTGGCGAATGCGTGTAAGCGAAGATTTTCAGCGCTAATACATTCAGCGAGATACGGCTTTTGTGGAGCTGAGATGTTTTTAAATGATCTTCGGAGACACAATTAAATTTTTATGCCTATCACGGGAATGTAATTTTCTTCTTGTAGTAAACATTTTCGTCTTCTAAACGTGGACTCATAAATCATCCTTTGGGCAGCACATAAGTGTTGTAAAAAACTTGAGAAATCCTGCCAGTCACGAAGCCGGAGATGATGAATTGCTTTACAGTTTTATACTGTCACATTAGTTGCGAGGAGACCTGCTAATGTAACCACAACCGAATGCGTTATCCCGAACGATAAATTTCCAATTAAGTTCCCGCTTCGTTTTTTGTCGCATGCAGAGGTCAGTCTACATTTTTCGCGTTTACCTTTTTTCTTCATGTTTACCTCGAAATATTTTTCTATACCTTCCGTGGATTGTACCACATCCAATAAATACATACCTGCTTTTCCGTGCATGTGCAGTTACAACGTAGTGCGAATGTTTCAAAATCAACACGATTAATTGCTATTGATTATAAAATAATTTTTCCATGTACACAGTGAATGAGCCAAGTCTTGTGACTCCATGTGACATTCACGTGAAATTGAATTCCTTTCTTATATTTTTCTGAGCTAATTTCAGAAGTTGATTAATGGAAGAGCAATATATAAATAATGTATGAATGAGCATTTTTAGTAGATGGGAAGCGTAATTTACATTAATATCAATGTGATTTTCATGTAAAATTCTAATATTTCTCACTCCAATAATCCTCCCACTTTCTTTAACGTCAATGCGTTGTTCCACGAGCGTTTTTCATTAAAATATAGACGTCGATATCACAGATTGTGAATTTATATTCTCTAGTTATCCCTTTAATCTTGTAAGGGGCTTCTATTGCAAAAGTACTCCCAGAATCGAGTTTTCCCTCACTAAGTTCAGGCGGAATCTGTGAATACATGAAATCATTATGCCATTGTGTGGTAAATGGACGAATATATCAACCCTTCCCCCTAAGGTGGCTTGCAGGGTGCATGAGTACAAATTTAGTTGTTTATGAACAAGGATTATGAGCAGTTTGAGGATGAATGTCTTTTAATTACGGGTTGTTTATTTTTTAATATTTGGACAAAGCTTTCGCTCCAGCAAGTGAAATTCACCGCTGCAGAATTGACCTCTCACTTCAAATTATGGCTTTGTATTGCATATTATTCTTTATATCACTTTTATCTCCATACATTTTGTCTCGAAAAGGCGCCTCCTCGAAAGTCTGAACTCGACGTTTAGGCGCTCACGAGAAACAAGGAGAAAAACAGCGACCCAAGGAAAGCTGACGCATTAAGTCGTTAAACCTGGTGGAGAGGCAGTGAAAAAAGAAAACAACCGTTTCCCGGAAAGTTTTTCAATCTTTCAGCATCTCCACTTATTGTTCTACTCGCGCATTTTCTCACCCTTTCTCCCGTCCAGCAATCAGCCTATCTCAACAACCCATTTCTATTCCTCGCCAGCTCTAGCAATGGGCAAAAACGAGATCTGCAGCGTTCGGTAGATGGGCGCTTACAATATGTATTCCCAACACGCCCCGGCGTCGTTAGGGCCTCGTCGTTGTCATGGTAACGCAAAACCTGAGGCTAGGTGTCTGGGGTCAGATGCTCGTGTCCCCGCACCGGAAGAGGGGGTGCAGAAAAGAGGGGAGGTCGAAAGTAACGTTTTGCGTAAGGACGGGGTGGGAAATATTCGTTTAGAACGATAAAAGCGTTACAAGGGTGAAAACATCGAGGGTAAAAAAGAGATGGATTATATGGATACATATTGGTTTTTGGGACTTATTCGGATCTTTGGGAAAAGCGAAAACATGAGCTCAGTACTAAAATAATGGGAGCGAAATGGAGCAGAAAGATAAAACCAGATCAATGCGCGATTCTTTTGTTTTTAGGCGCGACGTGTTTTTTACTTTTCTACTTTTGGAATCCTTGTAGTTTTTATATTGGAATAACGGAAGAGTCTCGCCGTAATTTCTTCTATATATGCGGTGTCCGTCACTGAAAATCCTCGAGGGGATATTTTTATTGCTCCTTATTGGACAATCTGGGAGAGTAATTTCGCACTTCCGCAGTTTCGTTTTATCGTTCGGTAAGTGGCGTTGTTGTGGCATGTCAGGTGTCCGCTTTACATCGAGAGCGCGCTTAAATCTTCCCTTTTGAGACTCTCGGATTTAACACCCGAGTTTTATTGCGTCCGCCAATCAAAGCTGAGTAAATAGCAAGAGACTGTTGCGGGTGACATATAAAGGAGTAAAACGCTTCCCAATTGCACGAAATTGATTCGAGTCCATCTTTGCGGCTCAAGTAAACAACACACAATGGTAGCACGATGAACAGATAAATGAAATTTTCCTAAGAATCGTTAGTTCTTTAAGTATTGATCCTCTTAATTTACAATTGTATGCGATTATTGTGTGATTCCAGCTGTTCTGTGCTCTGAAGACTCATAACTTCGGAGCTTTGATAGCTATATGTAATGAAATCACTCGTCAAGTATACCTATCTCGATTTCGAATTCCATAGGCTTGAAATCAATTTGAAGGAAATTCATAGAGCTCCAGTTATTCCATACCACCCAGTTTTACTTTCTGCATCTTAAATATATATACATCTGTCACTATGAAGTGTTAGATTTATTTCAGTATAATGACCCACTGGTAGTTTTTGGAGAGATTTTCCGATCATAAAGTAACCTAAATCAATATGAATGCTTTAACTTAGGCAAGGTTCGAAAACATTCATATTCTCTCCCATATCATCACTCCATCGAGCAGCACTTTTTAAATCCCGCTGTAATAAAAATTCTTTGAAAGCATAGCTAACATTAAAATATTTT
The DNA here is from genome assembly GCA_000376725.2 of Ladona fulva. Classification (NCBI taxonomy): domain Eukaryota; kingdom Metazoa; phylum Arthropoda; class Insecta; order Odonata; family Libellulidae; genus Ladona; species Ladona fulva. The sequence goes on along the minus strand of KZ308342.1, from coordinate 711,358 downwards.
ATGTGAGTGAGAATTTTCTGCACATTTATATGAAAGTTCTTCTATATAGCCTTAGGAAATAAAATCAGAAAATAAAGGAAGTTTTCTTTTAGCAGAAGGTAGATATAATTCTAAACCTCTTTAGAAATCTCATATTTTTTTACAATCTCCCTCCTCCTTTCTCCTTAGCTGGAAACATTTCTCCTCTTAGCGACAAAAGAAAGCCGTGGAAAGACACTTCATGTGATGTTTTTTTATCGCTGTCCCGTGGTTTCGATAGCGCCGCCATGTGGCGATTTTTTGTCGCTGCCACAAGTCTCGCATGTTCCTCGCAAAAAAGGAGCATCTCCTTCGACACGTGGAACCGTTGTGCAGCTCTACGTGGTAATCAAACAATCGTGAAAGAGCTTCTTCACGCCTACGCCATAACAGATGAAACGAGTTCCCTCGTCTTCCTTCTCAGCGTTTAGCGGTCCCCTTCCTTCACTCTGCGCTCTCCTTTTCAAAACCTACGCGAATAATCGTGTTGATAGCCTCACTTATCGGGCGCATGCTATGCTCCTGTCGATGAAGTAACGCCTTTCAAAACATCTGTCATGAATGGCTGTACTACCTATACTGTACCTATAGTAATCGTATTCCAGCTGTGCCGTTTATAAATGTTTTATTTTCTTTTAAGTGTAGTTAGTTTAAAAATTTTTTTGTTATATCCTTTTCTCATTTTGAGAATCGGAAATTATCTTGAGTTTTTTTTTCTGTGATATACCTATTGACAAATACTTCCTTCGTAAACAGAAATGATGTGCTGTAGTAAGAATATAAATTATAAGTTTCATGTATAATAAGCTTTTGCACTGTTCAGCCTAGACGATAAATTGGATGCCTGGGCATTTTGAATGCCAAGGTATCCAATTACCGTCCAATTTGGTCGTCGTCACTTTCTCAAGCTGCAGTCTTTGTACTTATCTTGGTTGCTCCCTTTTTCCACATGTTTGTATGAGCTCAGAAATCTTTTGAGAAAGCTTTTCTAATTTCGTAGCCTTCAAAAAGTAAGAAAATTTCGGCTTTTAATAGCTGATAGAGAAATTTTGCGGTAGCCATTATAGGAATTATATGCTGCTGTATCCTTCTTTTTTAGAATCTTGAAATTAAGTATTGTGGAATGAAGGTTATAAATCCTTGAATCCTTCTTGCAACCGCCTAATGATGTTTGATTATTTATCTATCAACTCTTATTCCAAATCATGCAGACAAGTTAACCGCATATTCACGATCTGTGGCGTTGAATTCAATAACTGTAAATGTTTGATTGTAAGCAAATCTTAAAATTAAATGCACCTAGATATAGCTGTATCACATAGATATAGCTGTTTGTCTTTAGCCTCGTAATAATATTTGATCATTTCCTTAACACTTCAATTTCCTCTTTTCGCTCACAGTGTTCACAACGTGGGGCCGCCGCGTTGGACTGAAGTTGGAGCAGCTACGACGCGGCGACTCCAAGGAGTCCCTCAACGGGAAATCCTTTGGCTCCAGCCTCCGAAAACGTTCATGGCGACTCGGCAGGAGCGCCTCGGATTCCCGGCCCGACTCCACCCCTCCACCCGAAGCGTCCTCGAGGGGGAAGGTGGACCGCGCCGAATCAATCAAGAGTTTCTTCTTCCGAATGGGGTCTACAGGAGCCCTTCACACCTACTCGTCTTCGTCTAACAACAACGAAAGTTCGTCCAGGAGGCAGCAGTTCTCGGAGGCTACAGGCAAGCTGCTTTCCGGGTCCAAAGCCATACCACCGTCTGCAAACAACTCTGTCCTTCTGCGGAGCTGCTCGACATCACAGCTTTCGACGTACGTCAGAGGCGAAGATCCCACCGAAGGTCTCGATCTCTCCTCCCTGAAGTGCGGTCCAGATTCAGCCCAGAGGAATGGTGATCCCGGTCACCAATCGGGGGATGAAGTTGAATGCTTGGGGACGGGGGAATCGGACACAGCATCTGTCGCTGGATCAGATGTCAGTTCCACTTACGTGCCAACTAAGACAATGAGTTGCGATAACATTTCCACCCTTGGAACTGGAGGGTCAGGCAGAAGGGGCCATTTTCCTTACGCCTTCCTTAGGTCTAAATTGTCGGTTCTACCGGAGGAGAACGGTGGCAGTGTAATCAACAGAAGAAGGGCGAAATCCCAAATAACTCCTGCAGCCGGTTCGTTATACTCGGCGGCAGAGGAAGATGGGGTGTTTAGCGACGGTCCCGAAACTCGAGGTTCCTTACTTGGAACATCTACTTCATCCCCACCAACCCTCAGAGCATCCCGGCTGAGGGCTACCTCGGAGGAACTCTTCCACAGGCTGTCCGGTCCGCCCTCCGAAAGTCCATATCGCATAGCTCCCGGAACTAGAACCCTGGGTCGAAAGGGAGATTTCTTCGAGACTCGTTCTTTGAGGCTACATTACCCAATGAGCCAATCGTATGCCGCCATTCCCTATCGTAATGACGACGTTTTCCTTCCTTTATCTACCACCAAACTCTCCGTTGCGCCACCTCCTCCGCCGTTGTATATAAGTTCAAACGAATCCGGATATGACAGCGACGGTCCGCGTGCTGGGGACGACTCGGCGGACGGCAGGGTGCTGTCAGCAGCGAGATCTGCGGGAGACTCCATCTGTCCCACCACCCCACACGTAGCCACTACTATTCCTGGAGCAGATGCCGAAGATGGCGATAGTGGAATCGCGAACGAAAGCTCGGATTCCGGATCCCTGCACGACTCCGAACTTGGGGCTTCTGCTTCAGCAGGGGTAGAATCTTTAAAGGAGTTGGCAGGATGTAAATCTTCAGACTCTGCATCCAACGGTAGCTCTTTCCAAGCAGATGAATTCCTCAGGCATGGTACGTGGAGTTCGTCGCGGCAGAGGCGAGCTTCCATGCTGTGCAGCAGTGGAGGTAGCGTGACACCAACTCCAACGATACCTAGAAGTTCCAGTGACACTCCAGTGGGTCTTCAAAGAGGTGAAACTATTGGTGGTGGTTGGGAAAGGAGAGGAGTTTCTGGAAGGCTGTTGCCATCAATGAGCTTACAATGCCACGTAGAAACAGAGGCTTCTCCAAGGAGGCAGCAGCACTTATCTTCGTCGTTCGATCGTCCAATGTCAGAGACAATACACGAATCTCCTGCAGAAAGTGAAGGAATCACGGACGTGAAGCCTTCATCCTCTTCTTCTTTAAGGAGCGAATTCCTTACCAGTCCGTACAGACATTCACTTAGGGAAGGTATGAGATCTAAGGAGTCCTCTTTGACGGAGCCTGGGAGCAGGGTGCTTTTTAGAAGGTTTTTCTCTCAAGAAAAGGAAGGCCAAGAACTCGGTGCTCCAGCAGCTGTCACCCTTCCGCCTCCTGTTGGAAGGAAGGTTTCTGAAACCACTTCCTCGCTTAGTTCGATTTCGGAGTCTGGCCGGTCAGGAAAGACATCGTGTAGAAAGTTCAAACTCGTGAGGTTGACCAGGACAACGAGTTCAGATCTCGGAATTTACATTTCACCCCGTCAGCTGCACGGACCACTCGGTATGGTCACAGCCAACGGTTACGTCGTCGTCAAGCTGGAAGAAGGTGGAATCGCTCAAAGGTTGGCATGGTTTTATTAGGTTATTGAAATTGTTTTTTAATTATCCCAATTAGTCGAATGAGGTCAAGCAAATGATTGTGGGTTATCCTTAATTCATTAAAGACATAGCTATGCTCATCACTTACTACCTCTCTGCATTCTAACGTTCTTTAACGGTGCATATTTTGCTTCAAATTTGTTCGTTTACTGATAAAAAAAGTGACGATGGATTGTAACCACTGCCTTAAAGAGAAAAGGGAAATATTTTACGTGAAAGGGTTTTTTTCCTGATATTATCCAATATTCAGCAGGTAATAAGGAGAATTGATTTTGGTTATGACATAAACGTTTCTCCTGTAAGAAAATGAGTTGAGATACACGAAATCCACGTACGTAGGGATACTATAACAAAGAATTTTTTCACTGTAGCTGTTCAAAAATGCTGTTGAGATTTTTTTATGTGATTGAATAAGATAAGGTTCACATGTTTAGAGGTTCGTAAGTATCTGGTTAGATTTGTTCAGATTTTCCATTCCGATATTTCGCAACTTTTTTATTATTTCCATATTCATCGATAAATGTAAAATAGTGTATTCCAAACGCGCGAGGGCACGTGCAAGTATTTTTACTATAATTGATCTACTGCCGTTTGACATAACTTCAGATAAGGGCGTCTCATATCCAATACAATATTTATTTGTTCTCTACATAGTTACTATACGGAATTTCCAAAATTGTTAAATCTTTCATATATATATAGAACATATATTTTAATATTTCGATCACTGTCAACTTACATATGTATCCCCAGCATAATCTTATTGTAGATCATATGCTGGGAGATATACTCGAAACTTGCTTTTCTGGTATTTGTCGAGTTTTATTTGGAAGAATCAGCTGAGATTATTTTCGGAAGCATCACTCCTACCGAGGTACAGAGAGGTGGAGCGTTTATCCTTCATATGCGTGACAAGCGAGAGTAAGCGCGAAATGAGTTACTTCCTAGGCGCCTGATTCTTATGCACTCTGGAGAGCATCCCGCCAGAGTGTTCTGATCCGCTACGAAAGGGTATCTCTCTTTCCCATTCTTTCGACTCTTAATTCTCCCTCTCTTCCGTTTTCCTTCCCCTTTTCGCCGCACCCAAGTGACCCACATCCTTTGAAGGGTCGCGCCTTTTCTGGCGCATTGTTAACGCGCAGGCGCTCAATTCCTCGCGATAAATTTTGACCCGATACGAAGTCGCGCCTATCTCACTTAACTCCCCAGTTGCGAGGCCGTGGGCTGAATGAGAATGCCACGAACCCGCAGTAACTCCTATCACTGCTCTCTCCGCAGTATAATTTCCCGCAGAGTGATTTTATCGGACGATTTGAATGACCATATTCGCCTCGCGAGCGTCGAGTGCTCTAATACCCCGATCTTTTAGCCATTCCCTCAGTTCCGCGTTTCATTTCTCATCGCCTCTAATGAGCGTTGCCTCCAGATTATACGAAGTGGGTTTACTGCAGCGGAATGGAACTAAAAATACACGGCGTTTTTTTATTTCCCAGTTTTGCATTTGACGCCGTTCTCGCGGTCTTATTTTGGAGTTGGAAGCTTCGCGGATTGCCTCAAAGTGGGTTTCACCTCGGGGAATATTTGCATTTGAAATGTTTGGGTTGCTGAAAACTCGCTTATCCAAAATTAATTTTGAAAATTCAACCAAGAATTTTAGTTGATTATTATTTGGTTATAGCTATTTGTAACGCAGCTACCATGCTCAAAATTCAAAATACTCCGCTATTTAAAGGAATAATTAAATTTGTTACATACATTTCTAATACATTACCTAATATACATTATTTTCTCAAAGTACTTTATTGACCGTAATGCATATAGTACTATTTTAGCTAGTTTTAGTTGAAATGCATGTAGCAATGTGCAAAAGGGAACATTTTGGATCCTGATTACCAATAAGATAGTTATACGATACCATAAAATTAAATGCAGGTTTTTCTTCAAAAGTGGAATTCCTGAAGTGGAATTGTAATGGGTAAGGTTTTCTTACGTTGTTTATCGATACGATATTTTATTATCATTTAAAACATAACACAAAGAGCATTTAACGTTTAAAACGAGAAAGATAGCATTAGATAGGAAACAATAGTGCTAAATATTTGTGGCTGTTACTTTTAAATAGGCGTCTATCATGAATATAACTCGAATAAGGTAGTATTCCTGTAAGATCATAAGTATCCGCCGGCGCATTTTCTAATTTTCGTTTGTGTTTGGACGATCAGATTATGCGGGTGTTGAATTTTGAATGTGTACGGAATTATTTCCAGCATATATTTGCGCAGAGAGAAAACAATGCTCCGTAAGCCTCAGTTAACGAGGCGTCCAACGGTAAACAGAGATCCCCCTCGATCAAATTAGCCTTAATTCGAGTAGATCCAAAATCCTCTTTAATTAGGAGTAAAAGGTGCTCAAAGCTTTCGTACTAACAGTTCCATAGATAATAGTTGTTACATACTGTTGTGTTGAATGAGTAGCTGAGGCGATTAATAAGCCTTAAATTTGATAAAACTAAATTAAATGTGATAGAATACATTTTTAATGAGTGGTAATGTATTTTCTTATTGCAGTCGTCTGTTAGAACAAGACATTCTGTTCTCTGACAAGCATGTTGAATATAATATTTAGGAATTTCACTGGTAACTAGAATTCTACGAAAGGTCCTGCAATTACTGCCTCCCTTTAACCAAAGAAATCTACTTAAAAGTTTTCATTAAAACAAGTAGTACTTTCCCAGATTAAAATATCGTAAAATTGATTACGCGGTCACATATTCTTATGTTTTCGGTTCAAATTAATTTTGAATACATTATTCCAAAAATCACTTTTTATGAGGAAGCAAGATTTTTTCATAAAAGGCTCGATTTCAACCTTAAGCATTTACATTTTACAATCGCAGAACATCATGTGAAAGGATTTCACATGTTAGGACTTCACATTTTGGTATACAATTTGGTTTTTTAGGTATTTTATTTATTTTTAGTATTTTAGGTATTTATTTGGTATACAATTTCCTTCTCCAACCATTCTTAAATCAGTATTTTCTGCGAGAAGAAGAATTTAACAAAATCATGTCGAAAGTATAGTAAGTGAAGATTCTTTCTAGAAGGTCGTTTGTGGTCATCAAAACTTTTGTGATATAGAAGAAAAAGCTCAAATATACCTTTGTGTTTGAGCCGGTTTGATCATAACAAAGATTATTTTCTTAAGGGCGAAATCAAAGTAGGATGAAGCCCTAATATTCGTTCAAACTTCGCGCTCAATCTCTTGAAAGCAGAAATCATATCCCCCAATCGCCTTAAAAAAAAATTTCGCGGGAGGTTTAAAGTTTTTTTCTTTGAAATTTCTCTAGGGACGGACGCCTTGCGATAGGCGACGAGATAGTCAACGTAAACGGCAGACTCCTGCGTGGGGTTTCTCACGATGTGGCCCGGGAAGTCCTCAAGGCGCCCGGCTCTGACGAGATCGATATCGTCGTAGCGCGGGACGAGGCAGCCGGCGGGGCAACCGAACACCAAATCAGCACCGCCACGGAGTCCACGGCGCCTGCTCCCGCAAAGACGACCTCTTCACCGACGACGGCGGCGTCGCCCGCGAGATCTGCACCTACGAACGCGGCGCGGCAGTCCAACGCCGCACCTTCGTCCAGTGGGACGACGGGCAATACCGCTTCCGTTAGGACGTCAACGAGGTCGTGCAGAACGAAGGATTGTTTGCCTTCCCCTGCGAGGGGGAGAATTGTTGGAGGATCTTCTACGGTCACGGCGTCCAGTAGCACGGCTTCGGCGGTGGCGACGCCTGTTAGAGGGCGCCCACGCCAGACGCCTCCAGCGTCGCCGTCGCCGGCGACCCTCCACACGGTGATGTTCGAGAAAGGAATAGGAAGAAAGAGTTTGGGCTTCAGTATAGTTGGGGGCAGAGATTCACCAAAAGGAAGCATGGGAATCTTCGTTAAGACCATCTTTCCCACTGGACAAGCGGCGGAAGAAGGGAAATTAATAGAAGGTTAGTGCTATTTTGTCTAGATTCAGTTTCAAACTATTAATTTTTGTTTCTTTACATCGATTGATCCCATCTAACATAGCTTTCGTTAACTGAAAATGCCATGTTTGTTTCTGGATATCAGGTACGTCAGTTTTCTCTTTTGAAGTATTTTTCTTATAAAACCTTTTCTCGGTTAAATAGTGGTTATAATGCTACAGATACCCTAATTTCGGCAGTAAAGGTGACTTGAAAGTTATTCACTCATAGATTAGCTAACACCATCAAAATTAATTTATTAGGTCTGTGATGAAGATATCAGATTCCAAGGAAGGCGGCTCTCTTTAGGGAAATTAGTTACATCATGTCATTCTATCGCTTTTATTTAAGTTATAGTAATGTATGTTTTACCATAGCTGTCACCGATTAGATTCCCATCTCTTTTTTCTAAAGGATAGAATTGAATAGTCTAACTCTAGTCTTCAACCCCCCGCTGAACTTTAATGTGATTGTAATTTTTATTAAACCTCGCAAGTTGTTAAGATACGTCCCAATTTTCTCTTTACTCCGTGTCGTCGTCGTGACAAAGACGCCCGAAAAATGATTCATTGCCTTTAGGATTCGAAGGAGACGGCGAAATGGTTGACTCCGCGTCTTTCAAGCCGATCACAAGAAAAATTATTCACCCGTTAGTTTTACTTGGTTCCCTTATCATTTAACGGTTCGGTCGTTACATCTTTGAATGGAGTGCACCCATCACCCACGCGTTTCCAAGCGTCGTTGTCATGGGGTATTCATACCAAACAAAGCATTTCCAGTGCATCGCTCGAAAGAAAGTCACTCGAGAGGAACTTTCGAAACGTAGAGATGCGCTAGATAAGAGCGGCTTATACTTTTACATTAAGTTGTGAGAGTATACCTTGTACGTTTCACTTCGATGGGAATCTCCCTTTAGGAGCCGTCGTTGTATGCCCTTGGACTCCTTATGGAAGGAATCTGGAACATGAGTCTTCTTCAGCAAGCACATCACGAGCAGCGCGAGGGAAATCCGTTCTGTGAACCTACTATTCGACCGATTGTTTAATGAGAATAGGGGAAGCGTACGAGTTCGCCGTTCGGTCGAGAGTCACGGAATGGGCGTGACGGAATTCGAGGAGGAGCTATTGAAATGCTAGAAAATTCTTCCATTTGCCGTTAGTGCACGGGAATCGACTGCATAGAGTCTAATTGATTTCACGTGTGGATGGAAACAATGGCTCTGATGACATTATAGCCTTTTACGATGAATTCTTACCGAATATTATTTCATTGTGGTGGAAATGCCGCTGGTTGAATTCCATTCCGAAAATGTGTAAACAAATCGAGAATGAACACGCTAAATAATGTCTTTGCTGTAATTTTATTCTCATAATTGTGTTTAAGGTTTCATTAGCGAATAGCGATTTGCGAGTAAATATTACCTAAAATTATATTATAGAGAGACGTAAGGTATGATAACTAACATCAATTTAAATTCCTTTATCGCCCCTTCTTATAATTTTCAGACATTTTCTCTCTATATATAGTAGTTAAAGATAAATTAAAAAAAACATAATTTACCTAGCAAAACTTTAGCGTTATAGCAAAGAGTAGCTCAGCAATATGGTACCCATAGAAGGTACTTCGGTTGTACCTCTGACACACAACGATTGTACTCATAGATAATGGAATGGAAAGGATTTGCTGGAATCTAAAATTTACTACAACTTGTCAGAGTAGAAGGCTGTTCAACTTTACTGGAAGATTTTAAATGGCCCATCAATATTTTTATTGTTTTGTTAATAAGTTTTGATTCCGGATGTTTTCATCCGTAGATAAGTAGGCGAAAATTATCAGATGATTGCAACCACTCTTAAACTCAGACTTGTTTAGTCTTGTAGGTTAATTAATACTAATATTTTGCAATCTGGTTTGCTTGTTAATTTTTCTACATGTACATCTACATAAATACCCTGCAAGCCGTCTTTCTGTTTGTGGCAGAGCGTGTAAATACAATTTTGTATTGTATGTACCATGTACAACAATGTAAATTATGTACAATTTTAATGGTATCTTAAGGTTATCTTATTTACGAAAAAACTAGCTTATAAAATCTGTACAAAAGTAGTTATTCAGAAACAAAACGCAAAAGGACGGACCCTTGAATTGCTCCAAGGGTTTGCTGCTATCCCTCGTTCTTAGTAAATTTTCTCACACTATGGTGAGAGGCCTCCACCAATAAGGTCGGAAAACCATGCTACATTGTAAACATTTTCCCCTTCCTTCGTTGTATCGATTCCTTCCAAGTCCACTTAATTTCCATCTTAAATCTTTCAGGAACAGTCTCAGCCGTCGCCTCTCTCGCCCATTTACAGGGCTTTAAAAGATTTCCCATCTTTCTGTCTTCTGCGGAAAAAACGTTGTGTAAAAACTGGAACCCGTACAAAAGGTTGGAATACCGCCTAATTTCCCCGTATATCAGGTGTTGTAACATTAGATTCGTGATCTCCGGACATGTATTTCGTCGCTGGGAGACAACTCATGACCGACAGGAACACGAGTCCCACGTCACAGGGAGGTCGTGAAGGGGCCTTGGAATGTGCACGGCGTGCATCCGCAAACATGGAGGAGGGGGCAAAGAGCTGAATTAGATCCGGGGGCTTGGGGGAGGAGGTGAAGGAGCTAAATGCTTCATAATTTATGGCCGTCGTGGACTTATCGTTCGATTAATCGGGGATATAGGACGTTGATTTCGCGCCGACGGATATTCCGTGAGAGCTGAGGCTGATCCCGAGGGTGTTAGGGAACAAGGAATTAACACCAGTGCGGTTGCCGAAATAATTTTGGATCGGGTGCGAAATTCATAGAGATTTGAAGAAATTTCAGATGAATTAATTATAATAAGAGAGGTCAACCTGTCGACACCAAATGTATTTCTCTTCACTACGTAAACGTGTATTTAAAATAATTTCTGTAGAAGCTATGCCATTCGGCGGAAAAAAAGAAGTGACCAAATCCCTTGAGTAAAACCTATGTGTTAAACATAAGTACATACCTATTTAGAAGTAGTAGTAGTAGTATTATTAAAAGTGCTTCGACAGCTGAGGTCATTTCGCACGTAGGCCCCCTCATGGGATTCGAACCCGGGACCGCTGTCACCGAAGTCGAACGCATTGCCCACTTGGCTATCCGGGAGCCCATTTTTTAGAAGTATAGCAGCGGAAACTTTTAAAGTACATAGTTACATCTGATACGTCCATGATCCTTTGATTGCTTAAGACATTAATGGGTTGATTCCGAGCGATATGCCCAGAAAATCGTATGCTTTATGTTTTGAACATATATGTCTGATATCCTTCAAAAGATAAAGTGGAAATTACTTTATTATCGATTGCCCCAGACACTTTCTTGTGATTTTATATTTGTCACTACGTTAGGTGAGAAAGTTTCATACGTGAAATCATAAGAAAGTTAAAATCGAACGAATACGTAAGGTATGTAGATACTTAATAAATCTCAAGCGAAGAGTTCTATCAACTGAATTTCTGTCATTGTGAGTATAGGAATCAGAAGCTGTCAAAGTTCTCTTGAAAATGTGTGGTGTATTTCTGTAAAAAAATGTTATTTTTTTTGGAGTTTAAAGCTTCATGGCCGTTCGTATTTGAACCGCCGCCGCTTTTACAGAAATTTAAATCATTTTTTTTAATGCTGCTAGGTAACTGAGGCCTATGAGTCGACGATAAATTAAATGTTTGAGAAATAAGAGTCTATACACCTATTCAAGTTGCCCAGCGAAGTAGTCAATCAAGTGAAATAATCAAGTTTTCTAGTTATCGTTGTTATAAAAACTGCTTTGAGTCGAATTTCGCTTTCAAAAGTTTCTGACAAATATCAGGCATCGGGCATTATCATATTTTAATAATAAGTATTAAATAATACTCATTATTAGCAAGTCTGTTAATACTATATATTACTATCTATCAAGTCTCAGAATTAAATTATGCTGATTTTTGTCAACGGTCGCCGCTTTTTAAAATTTCAGTTACCTCTGTTAATTACTTAATAAATTCTATTAGTTAAGTGGATATTCCTCCGCAATGGTCATCTTGTATGCCTCCATAAAATATCATTCGCCCGGAGGACATAGAGTAAACAGAATCAAGATATTTACGATTCAACTCATACGATTTCTCCTCCTTTCCACGTAAATACTCGCAAATTCACTGCCAAGGTTACGCGGGCAATAACTCCGAATGCTCAGATCGCGTCAGCGGGATATTTTTCGCCAAGCATTATTTAGCCGTTTCGTTCAGACGTGACGTGGATATTCCTTGCAAAATCAAAATACCCTCCAAGTTGAAGATAAATAAAAGCTACCTTCCCCGTATCTGTCATGATTTTAATTGAGATAACCCATATCTGTAATTTTCTGAGGGAAGTCTAACCACTTGCACTGCCAACTGTTCTCAACTATACCGAAATGTAGTCGTGAAAAATTGTTTCTTTCAACATTTGAAATTAATATTCTTATTTCTTGCGTTGAACGAATTTGCTTTAAGACTATAGAAAAATACTCCTTATTTCAGTCCACGATATGACATATTTCACAAAAAGTATAAAAGAAAGGACTGCTAATTGAGAGGAATTCTAATTCTCTTCCCATGAGATTTTGCATTATATTCCAATCCTAGTTCTTTAAATTTTTAACCCAGATCGAATTTCTCCATCCAAAATAGGATCATGATTTTCCGTAAAACAATTAATCGTCGTTCATTTTAGACTATTTTCCTAACAGAAAACCGTAGCCTATTTATGGTGATAAGAAGTGCTACAAAATCCAATATGTTTTGTTGCTTTTCATATTTTCAATGTAACTTTTTATTCGTAATATATCAAACTAAATTATTAAATGGACGATTCCATCCGTCTTTTTCTTTCTTGTGCATTTAAACTTATATATTCCTACTGATTTAATATCAAATGGAGAACTTGAGAGTTCGCGACTTCAAATCCTTCGAAGGACGCAAATGTTTGCTTCCATTTCCACGATTCATCTTTCGTCATCATAAACGTATGCTTTCGAAGTGACCTTATATACATCGGTTCGTCTCTCATCTTTAAAATAAAAAAGTCCACAGAGACAGATTATGGTGGAAATAAATATTCTATCGCAGAAATGGTAAATACTTGTTTTACAGCTGGCAAAATTTTCTATGCCTTCGAATAGTTTCGTACTTCATCAATCATTTTACAGAATATCCAACCCAAAGCATAATAATGTTATAGAATATTCCTTCTTCTTTATGGGACTGCTTGTAATGAATTTCTTGCTTCAAGAGCTGTAATATATCTTCATGAAATAAGGTGTAGTTTTATTGCAACTTAAGCTACACTCACTCTGTCTTTGAAATTTTCTTCACATTTCTTCAATATCTTTTCACTATAGTGTCTTTAAAGGAACATATATCATACTCACTCATAGAGTAGAATTGATAAATTGACTACCTTAATAACTAAGTTAATTTATTTCCTCCCATTAATTTCCAATTGATTCCTCCCATTCTTAATTTTTTATCCATCCATAAGTACGTACATCTTGGACGCGTTTGGTGTGAGATCATTTAAGTGAGGTGTACATTATTTGGTAAAAAGTTGGGATAATGATTCTCATAATTCATAATAACTAAATATTTTTGCAATGCACAAGATGCTGGCGTGATTTTTAAATATATTTTTACTTAACTTGCTGAAAATTGGAAAATGTTATTTTGTAAATTCTATTGAAACCGAAAAAGATTAGATTGTACCTTCTAATTAGATCTTTCTTAAGTTCGCCATTCATATTTATTTACAGTATTAAATAATTATAGCCGTTTGTGGTTAATTACTTATAAAATTATCCTGAATTATACGTGTAAAGTACCATTCAGTTATGGCGATTATTGTTTTCGCTCACTGGCGACCGTATAGGTTAAAGTGACTCTGGTCAGGCCCCGCTTGTAAATGGTAAAAGAAATCGAAAGTATAAGATTGGAGGAAGTTCTTTCGGTGTAACAATGAGTGCTTTAGCACCGCATCATCATACATATTTATTTCGAAACCCGGCAACCGCAGTAATGAAGCTTCCTTCGGAAGTGGAACAAACATATTTCCGTGTGCCTCCGCATCTCTGTGAGTAGGGTGTGCTCGTACGTGTGTGGATGTCCCGCGGAAGGGACTTCAGTCTTTTCTAGGACTGACGGGCGAGGTAACGGGTCCCTGTCCCTTTTCCACGACGCTTTGAAAATAAAAGAGCATAGACAGCCGTATGCGCTTGTCGGTTTGAGATCCAAGCGTACATTCGGTTTGACGTCGTGTCTCGTTACAACAAATGGGGATGTTTTTGACCGACGAGGCGTGACGAGGGAATATTTGTCTGGCGCGGCAAAAGTGGAGCTCGCTGCCGAAAAAAGCTTCCGACGACAAACACTGGAGATGCACTCACGTTTTCATCGGGTGACTCGCTCTGTCCAATGTCTACGAGGGAAATGAATGGTGCTGTTATCCTGTATGAGCGTGTTTGATATGACTGTCCTCGTGCCAAGGAAAGACGAAATTGGAATGGATGTGTTACTGATGGCATTTTTTATTTATTCGAGTACAGAATCGGTGGATGTCGGGCACATTAAAATGTAGCCAACAACGCTCGTCCTTTAATTAACAAATCTTAATTAAGAATCTTTTGTATCCAATTGATTGTAAAGGCATTACCACATTGATATGCTCATGCATTGCGTTAAATGGAATTAAAGCTGAATTGGCCTTAATTGCATGGAAATATAGATCTATGCTTGCATCAACAAAGTCTGAAAGCCATGTACGTAATTTAATACTTCATTCTTTATATGTTTCTTATTGAAAGTAATTAAAATCTGTTTACTGTGAACTGTGATAGAAATTGCTTAAGTCTCTAGGTTTAAGAATGCGAAACACTCAATTCACTGTGGAATAATAATAATACGTCTTTATTAGGGCGAGATTGAAATCAGACAGTCTCTTCTTATATCTAACTCTTCGTCATACAGAATGGGAAAGAAAGAGACAGCATGAATAAAAGAGCACGGAAGAAAACTACTTAGTGGGTTTAGAAGCCTGAGTTTGCGCTTAGGAAAAAATACACCAACAGGAAAACGCCCACAAGAAGAGGGGTGTGGAAAACCTGCGAACACTACAGATAGTTAGCTAAATTTAAGAAGGCAGTTTAAAGAGATCTGAAAGGCAAAACAAGAACAATTTACATAGCTAATACAGATGGAAATACCCTTGTATAATGAGCAGAGCTTATTGCATTCTGAATCATCTGAAAGGGAAAAACAGAACAGTTACAGAAATTACAATTACAATAAAGAATCACAATTACAATTACAAAAAATGGAATGCGTACGAATATGTGGCGTATAATTTTAGAACCCAAACATCACGCGTTTATTCTGTTCTATCTCGGACACTATTTATCAGTGTTTCTTTCCTCAGAGAAACAACGCATATCGGATGAATGAATTGAGTTTTCCGTGTCTCCGCGATCTTTCAAGAAATAATAGAGGTCAAAAATAAGGCTAAAGATCAGCTTTTCGAATTATACATCGGTTATCGAGAAATGTGTGCGATATCGGCAGTTGCAATTCAATATGACATCTGCACCGGAAGACAGACTTCATCCTTACCATTTTTTCACGAATATATTTTCGCGAAGGAAACATTTTGAAGATACTGTTCACCATAAGTAACCCTGAACCATCGATACCTTTGTGTTCAAAACATTTTTGAATACACATAATGTTGCGGTTCCTACGAATTCTCTATATTGGCCTACATTCTATTCCAACCTCTACTATTATTCGGAATTACTTTAAATTTAGTTTAAAGCTCTTAATTTACGGGCACATTCGAAAATTATGTGTGCCAACTCATCCATTTTATTAATGGAAATGAAAATGTGTTCCAGTCAAAGTTTTAGCTAAACATATTCTGAGTCAGCGCTCCTCTTTTTGAATTAACTGTAGCCATCCGTGACCAGTTCTCACGGATCCATTGCCAAACGTATTCTATTTATCTCCTTCGAGAATTCTGGGAAATCCGGTAAGTATTTTCGGGGGAAAGAATAAAGACGCGATCGCTTTTAAATAATTCACTCGTAGCAGTTCTCCGTTGGTGTAGGGATCGCCTGATCCTGGCCATATCCTTCAGACTAATGTTCTTCGTCCACCATTCTCTTACCCGCTCATCCTCTACGTTCCGGAATTCTTCTTTCTAGGCTCATGTCCATCAGTCGCTATTCACTGTCCCATCAGTGCAAGGAATGTCATCCTTTTATCCCATACTACTGCCCTTGTCCCTCCTGACGCATTGATTCTTGTCTTTGTCCTTCCATACTACCCTTCTCACATCCTCCTCCTCTTCCACGCATGTTTTCTCTTCCTTTCCACATTCACGTGCCTCTTTACATTTTTTCTATTCTTTGTCCCTTTATTATTCAGCTCTTTGCCCGCTTTCTTTGGCCGATCATTTCTCCTTCTCTTTCTAATGACGCCTCTTCTCACGTTATGACTGGTGCGTGAGGGAAATCTGGGAGATCTTGTTTATTCTTCGAGTCTTGGAACTCTTTGTACATTCCTTTTGCAAGGGATATTGTCATTTAAATCTTTCCGCCCTAACTGTATATCATGGTGATGACAGTCCAAGGCTTGGTATTTCAAGAGAAAATCTGGCATAAAAGGCACGTTAAGTCCCTTTTATTTTGGATACTTAAGGAGATATATTTTTCTATAGTCTGCTGAAATGTATGTATTTCGCGGTATCTCACGATTCTTCCAATTTTCGCCATTTTTAAGACAAATATTAAAGAAGGAAGCGTGGAAATGAACCCAGCTTCGCAAGTAACATGTTTGCTCTATCCTGCGTAAATCATTCGAGGCTGTCTGCCAAATAACGGGGAAATGAATGTGGGAATGTGAAGGACGACCTTTGAAACTGTCAATTTTGCAGCGGATCCGCTAAATTGGTTAGATAGTGACGGAACTTCTACGAGTTAGGCTAAATGAATTTGTTGCTAATAGGTTCCGAACAACGGAAGATAAAACAATGTTCAGAAGACGTCTACGATATCCGTTACTTGTTCGGGTTTTAATTAAATTTTCATGTTTTACTAGGTGCTTCATTCATCAATGTACTAATTAAATATAAGGTATATAATATTAATTATTACTGAACTTAATGATATTGAATTTACTTATCTGAGGAAATCATTTCCAATATCCTAGTTGAAATTTTTAAAATTTGATAATATAGGCTTTATTATTTTATCATTTTTGGCTATAGTATAACCCACGTTATGTCATGATAGATAAACGTTCTAAGTTTAGTTACCTGTGTATTTTCTGTATTTTTATGTCAAAGTATTCATATATGCTGTATTCTTTTAAGATAATATACCCGCTGCTTCACCCCCATTAAAGTGTCCATCCGAATCTCATTTGTTTTTTTAAAAACCTCCAATCTGTTATTGTTTATCTGAAGAAACATGATGAGGACTTGTATTTTTTATGACGTAATGAAGTACTACGGGTCGGCAGTTGATTAGAAATTTTAATCAAAATCGTCTAACATTTCTCAAATGTAAACGAAAAACAATTCTCAACAGTTACTAAAAAATTATCGAGCCTGCCCTCCCATCCGGTCGTCTACCATTTCAGGAACCTGTATTGTCCACATCCCTAATATTATCAGTTTCACACCTGCCTTTTAACTCTTTCGATTATCTACTCATCGACATTCAACTAGATTCAGTTCGTGATTGCAACTCGCGTTTATAGAAACGTTCCCGGGAGTCGGTATAATGATCCTTCGTTAATGCCCGCGATCACGCCTGCAATCGAAGTTCCGCACATCCGATGGAGAGGCAGATGCTCTACGAACGGTGCAAATCATCGCGTCGTATTAAAAGTCTTCCGAAGTCGCGGATATTTGCGGTCAGTGCGTGTAGATCGAGTGTATCAATCGAGGAATCGGCTCAATCTCCATTTCTAATCAGACAAACTCGAGTGGAATAAAGACGTCAATCCGCGTTGACGATCAGTTTTCGCGTCGACTTCTCATTCCCACCGCGATTGTTTTTTCAACTTCCCTATTGTTTTCTCGCCTTTTGTCGCTTGCCATTTATCTCCTCAGCCTTCCGCGTTAGCGTTCCAATCGATTTCTCCAATCTGTCGCATCTTTATCCCGCTGAAAACAATCCTCTCCGCGATCGCTTCTGTGTTATTTTACTTCGCTTTCATAAGCTGACTAATTCTCTTTATTTCCGGCGGAAAACGGCCTCGAATGAACGACAGCTTAAGCGCCTTAGTTTGAGGAAACTGGAGAGTCATTTTGATGAAATTTCCATTATATGCGATCATCCTGCTCGAGAACAGGATATTGTGTCCAACTCTTTTGCAGAGAATTGTGAAATGATCTTGAAAAGGAGTAGTCAAGTTCTGTTTTTATAGAATTGTATCTCCTATAAATCGCACACTCCAATCAATATTTCCTCATTATAACATGGGATAAATTAGACATAACTCGCTAGAAACATTGATTCCCTTTCTGTTTAAAGATATACGTCGAGCATAATGATTTAAATACCGAAATTAAAAATCTTTTCCTTCGCTTTCGGTTTTGATGAATTTGACGTAATATTTATTGTAAAATTTCCAAACACTTCTCTTTGATTTTTCGTATCGTACTTTCCACGTTTGAATCATCCTTCGGTTCTTACGTGACCTTTGAGAAATGAATGAAGGGAAAGTTCTTTGAACCGATGCGTTTACATTCAGTATCAATGGTGTTCTCTGTCACTACAGTATCAATTAGTGTAATGGCAAAAATAATCTTACCCTTATTTTAGCTCACAATCCAATTTTGGCGTCGACTTTTGGTTGGAAACGCTATATTTGCAACAGCAAACTTTTCACTTGGAAATAATATGTATTAAATATGTAAAGTTTCGATACTAGGATTCTCATCCGACTTCGAATGGTTGCATCAAAAATAGTTTCATAGCAACTTCAGAAGGGGAAATACCCTTGCTGTGTCTCAGAAAAAGATAAATAAAAATAAATGTAGTATAATTCAACGTAAAAAAATCGATGTTATAGGTTGAAATAATATAACCATGGTAAATGTATTACTCCATGTAATCTATAATAATGATAATTATGGTCACTATACTAAAAACTTTCCTCCTTTGAATTACGTTTTCTAGTATTTGGCCAATTTTAGTCCTCTCGGTACTTTGTGTTGTTTTACCCTTTGCGTTTACATTTTAACTAACCAAATACTTTGGTCATTGTTAAGAGTGTAATCGATTATCTGGTTGAACGTGGTTTGGCTACATTTTCCATTCAAACTACTCTGTCCGCTTTCTTTTCTCTGGTTCTTTCTTCATTTGACCCTTAGCCTTTCCACTCGCCCCCTCTTTCCAATAGGTCAGCATTCAACTCATCCGACCGAACCCTCCCTCTTTTCAACCCTTCTGTACCACTTATGGCCCCATTATCCTGCCGGAAATGTCCTTCCCTACCCTTCCAGTCTCCTGAAGGACAAAATGAAGAACCACCAATTTTTCACCTGAGAAGTCTTCTTCAATGGGTTCGAGGCCTACTCCCTCGCCCGCCATTCTTTCCTCCGAAACTCCATTCGCCGCACGAGCTAAATTCCTCCTTCGTTTCCTTCTGTGTTAAAAGCCGTTTACGTCTCAAGGGACGCAACATTCCTTCCTTCACGAAGATATTGTGCCTTTACGGTGCCCATCGCTCTTTCCATTATTGTTTGCTTCGTTTCCTGTTAGGCTCGGACGATTTATTAGAATCTGACGCTGAGAATTATTTTGGAATCACTAAGATGGCGAATCCATCCTTAAGCACGATTTTTCCACTTGGTATCTCATCAATTGGAATGGACTCTTAATGATAATGACGCATTGTTCCGAAAGAAATAATAAAGCTTTGGAGCTATCCATCAATACATGACTCGGAGTATATGAATGGTGGGGCTGAAATTTTCGGAGGGTTCATGTGATATGCATTTTGATTCTTGTGTCATGACAAATAGGCGATTAACTATGCCGAGATATATATAATAGATCCCCGCATAGCTTAAGCATTCTTAAGCTCAGAACTTCTGTTCCTTAGAAAAATCCAATAAGCGCAAACTTTGCGCGCAAATTATTTCTTGTATTTACTTATCTTTTCATTCCCAAGCTATAGTTTATAATTTTTTGAGCTAGTTAAAAACTAATCTGTTATTATTTTATTGAGGATTCAGAAGGTTGTTATTTGACGATCACTCGCCGTTTGCAAACTATGAGACTGAAAGTTGTATGATTATTCATGTTTGAGTGGTTTTTATGCTACTGTTGTTTCAGAACATTGTCTCTTGCTTTGAACCATGAGAAATCTCAACGCCTCTTTTCCTTACAAATCATATTTACTATCATAATTCTTACTTTCCTCGTGTCATATTAGAGGAAATTGCTTCACGGTTGGGAAAGTGGTAAAATGTATGTAAAAATTGATCGGAACCCCGTATTAATGCGTGAAGAACTTTCCTGTTGCAACTGCTAGTGGTTGTTAATGTCTGAAATCTCTCATCTTTCAAATTTCATTAATGGAACGTTCCGGGGTGGAGATTCAAGTGGAGCTAAAGGAAAATTTAATTTCCACCCTCAAAATAGATTACGTACCAAATGCTTAAGGAATCACTTCCGTGAAACCCGTAATGAGTACGCTTCTCTCCCGGAGATTGCCGAATGATCGCATCCTCCGCCTGTAGCGCTTCTTTCGGATCCTAATTACTATCGTAAAACTCCGAGATGCATCTCTAAAGTCATGTACCGACTGCGGCTTGCCTAAAAAAGGAATATATTATTCGCCGACTTATTACCCTCCGACACCACGCCGAGAGATTGCATCCGCGGCGATAACGGCGATCTTTTCTCCCTCTTTAACGCCTATATCACATAAATCGGCTCGTTTGTTTGTTTTCGGGGTGAACACCCCCTTTATCTCCTCAGAGAGATCAGAGCGATGCGATGAGCCTTAACGATAATGAGTGAACAGAGGCTCCTCCGAAGAACACCGCGGAGGCGTGACTTCCCACTCGTGATCGGGCTGCGATCACGATTAAGCACCCGCCCTTCCCGCGATAGACCGCCGAGTTACGCGGAACGGAGGCCTCCACCGCAGGCCTTCCGAAGAAGGCGGCACATTCATTTTAAAGAAGCATTGTTGCGTCGGTCGAACTAAGAAATCAGCATTACGTCACGTATACTTTCCTTATTCCACCTCCCCCTCCTAAAGACTTTTGTTTCCCGAAGGCATCCCGAAGTCTCAACCCCAGGCTACCGGTAAAGCATCTGCATTCATCCCTTCCGAACTTCGTCCCTTGTGCAACGTATCAAACGTCTCGTTCTACTCAAGCTACCCTTAACCAAACGACGTGCTCTTAGTTTTTCCCAAACTAAGGCCCTCTTCAATTCTTTAGTCGTTCTATCCTCATCTGCCACTCATCAATGTATCCCCCTATTTATCTAGCCTTCTGCCAGCAACCCCAACGTTTTTCCAAGGCACTCGTAATACATCTCGATCCTGGTGATATGGGGGAGCGTTTTCTGTCTACTATATGTTTTGCTAAATTTAGCGGTATTTGAGTTTTACTAAAGAAAAAGGTTTTATTTATAAACAGCAGACTATTTAGGAAAAATTAATCAAGCAATTCGTGGTCTTTGGTTTTGAAAAATAAAATTATTTGCGTTAATCCGCTGTGATAAAATGCCATTACATTATGGTCTCGATGTTTCAAGTTATTACCGTTTCATCGAAGGCACATATTAAGAAGTTGGTTATGGCTAAGGTTGATATTTATATTTATATATTTTTGCGAGACCGGTGAAATGTTTAAACTTAACCAAAAAGTAAATAAAATAAGCAGAAAAGAGTTTCAGATTTCGTTATTGATAATATTCATATTCGATTTTGATAAAATGTCTATGAAGATATTGTTTGATTTGAGAGGATAACCCCTTTTGGATAGCGTCTCTTTCCGTACTTAAGTGACTTCCTGAAACCGACATCGCTTTAATAGCTTTTGCGAGTTCACGTAATAAATAATCATAAAAATTATAATACATTAAAGCGGAAAAGTGTTAACAGTGTCGAAGCTGATTCTCAAGTGTTATACTAAATTTTCAGCTGTTAATTCAGATAGAATAAGATTCTGAAAATTAATCAATTCTTTACAAATATGCAATACCATTTTAATCTGCATTCATATTCTTACAAATATAAAGAGAGATTGCTTCTTATATCCACAGATAATAATACCGCTGTCATTCTACCACTTAAAGCAGATTCTTCGGCTTAACGAAATGCGTGTTCGTAAGATAAGTTAGAAGCTAGATCTGTCGTAAATACCGTGAAATTCCAATTAAAAAAATACTGAAAATACAAAAATTACGTTTTCTCCCATTTAGAAAAGAATTTCATCCGGTATCAAGATTCTACTACTTGCAGAATTAAAATCCCATTTTTTACCAGAAGGAAGGTATTTTCCTTCGAGGAATTTTTAGTCATCACTCCTTCAAAGAGCGATGAAGGAAAAATACGGTGGGAAAAGTGAATTTCATGAGAGTGCGTTTCCTATTTGTCATTTAAACGAGCGCTTGTGACACAGGCTATCCTTTCGCTTTATTTCCTATCCATTCCTCCCCTCAATTTATACCCATTCTTCAGTCCCCATTCTTCTTCCCAGACTACCCTAAGCCTTGTCTACATCCCTCTTCCTAAACCTATTTCCCTCTCTTTTCTAGTCCTCCTTAATGCTCCATTCCTCTCCTCAACCTCTAAATTCTTCTTCATCCCCTCCTAAATCCTACCAATCCATTCCGAAACCTATCCTCCCCCTTGTCTTTGAGTCAAACCCTTCTTTGTCCCCCTCCGTCTCTTTAGGATGCCAACGGCGAGCTCTCAATACGCTTTACATGTGTCCCACCATCCACGGGTGCGGCGGTCAAATGCATGCTCCGCGCGGACACAGCCTCGGTCGTGTTGGCATCTATGGGTGTGGACGCGGTCCAACGTGGGCGAGCCTCCTTCGCCCCCCTCCTCCCCCGCAAGCTCATCGCCTACCCCATTCCTAGCCTTTTCCTTTTGCCATCCGGCTCAATAATATTCTTCATTCAGTCTTGTAACGCTGCCGGACTCTGGTCTTCCAACCTCTTGTGTTGTGCTAGTCCTGGCCACGTTGGGCGAGATTGGGAAGAAATCGCTATTGCAACATAATGTTAATTTTCGAATTATTGCGATATAAATGTCATATAAACAAGTTCATAAAAGCCTAATGTGTAAAAAATATTGGTAACGCGTAGAATCTACTACAAATGTAATGTGGCTCAGCTAAGTTTATTTTTATTTTATACTATACTATTTATTGTGTTATTAACGTAATTATCTCATGACCGGATGTCTTGAAAAAATAAACACTGCCTCAAATATCCCTTAGACGGAGGACATCTAAAAAACGAAACGGTTGGAATAAAAAATAAGTGGTGGAAGAGATGAAATATGCAAGATATTACTCCATGAGTTAATTATCAATTTTATTCAGGACATACGGAATCCGTATTACGGATGATGATTCGTATTTAGAGTTGTGTATGGGGTTATTCTTCGTATGCTAATTGAGAATGATCACGAAGTACTTTTGGAGAAGATCTATAAACAACCATGGAGGAAAAATTTATACGGTTGTAACTATTTTTTTCTAATCTGAAATGAATAAAACTACAGAAAGAAAGAAAGATAATAAGTATGAAAATATCTTATTTCTGAAGGAAGAAGAAATACTTAATGAAGCATCGAGGTACAGATATTAAAAATATATTATCAAGAACCATATAACAATGAATTATATCACATACGAATAATATATCCGAAGGAAAGGGAGAGTTCTTATATTAATAACTTTACCGAAAGTAGAATATAATACACTCTTCATTTCATTTTAACTAAGTCGAGACTTGTTAGTCAAGTCTTACATTTTACCCGCTACTGATAACAGATTAAGGATGCCATTAAGTATTTTTGTAACTAGTGATTTCTCCGAAATTCGCGTGTAAATTCTTGTAATATGCCGGACTTATCGTAAATTTCGAAGACATCTCTAATCGCAATACTTACATAATCACACACTAGGTCAGAAGACCGTTATCACTAAATATTTATAAAGTAAATAAGGAAATGATTTCAAGAACGGAAACACTTGCGGCAGTATAATTTTTATAGAAGAGATAAATAAATTAATCTATTTGAAATACTGCCTAAGATATAAACGGAGAACTTGAGGACTATTGTAAGTAAAAATTATAAGTGATGGAAAATAGGAAGAGTCTGCAAAGAGCAACTTGAAATAATGTAAGCTTCTTTTAGAAGAAATTCCACCTCAGTAATGACATATCTTGAATAATTGTAATCTAAAATGCTTTCTCGTAAAGTGATAATGATTAGATGTGCTTTTGTAGGATTTCTGTGTCGGACAAGTCTTCTTTATTGATTAAAAGAATCCCGGCCTTCCAGAATGTCTTCGTATGCGCTCAGTCATTCAGTGGTCATTTTACATCGAAGGGCTACTGCTCTCATCTCCAATTCCTTCAGCATCCGTCCTTGACTCACCCTGACGAATTTCTGGCATAGTATTAACCAATGCCGGACAACCGTACCTTCAGAGCCATAAATCCTGTGATATAACGCTTTCATTAGATGTAAACGAAGATAAACATAGCACAGTGTGGATTTAATCTCGAAACTGGGCACAACGATTCGTACATGAGCTTCCATATTAAATGGAGCGGAATAAAATGTCTTGTGCTCAGCTGCCGGTATGGAACTTATGATACCTTGAGGTCACCAAAATGCTCCATTGTTCTCACATTATTTTAGGAAAATTAAGAGTAAAAATAATCATTTCTGGCGCCTGATTAGTTAAAAAAATGCATCAAAAGTAAATTCAACAATTTTGTAGATTCCATACAGTCTTTAAGCATCCTCGGAAATGTTCACGAACACTGTTTTAACAAGAAATATTGTAACAAAATAAGCAAGCACTTCGTTATTTCCACAGAGAATATTTAATATAACTTTATACGGTTGTAACTATTTTTTTCTAATCTGAAATGAATAAAACTACAGAAAGAAAGAAAGATAATGAGTATGAAAATATCTTATTTCTGAAAGAAGAAGAAATATTTAATGAAACATCGAGGTACAAATATTAAAAAGATATTATCAAGAACCATATAACGAAGTGCTTGCTTATTTTGTTATTATGGCTTTCCACGGAGTCCGGCCAAGTACCATTGAATGAAGAAATATTGTAAGTTATTAATCATTCTAAAAGCATTTTACTTATTTCTTTCTACTTGAATCGTTCCTTATCAGCATGGTGAATTCCTTCCCGAATTTATGATGTATAAAAATTTAAATCCTTCATTTCACTCGATTTCGGGCAATATCGTTCACGCTTGATATTGAACTGATTTGTTCGTGATCTGAAATCCAAAATGCTTTCTACATCGAAAAATCGAAGAAGTGTGCCTAGTTTTACCGCCGAAATTTAATATCCGTGTTTTGGCGTCCTTGATCTTGATGTTTGAATTTTCCTGATTTCTCATATATTACAGCTCTCCAGAAGCTGCTGGAATGAGGTTAATTGGTTTCCTTCCCACCTTTTTTCCTTTTTGTATGAAAGCTATGTTTTATGGTCTAAGGATTATTGATTTTTCATAGCACGGTGTAAATGTTTGTTTCCCTCTCCAAAACTCTTGGAAAGATCTGTTATCTTTACATCTCCGGATGACTAGGAGTTTATTAAATCGTCCGACGGCGATCACACACTGTTTTGCGGGAGGAGCACTCCGCCGGACCGTGAACTCAGGGAACCAAGACCCCTCAACTTAGGTCACGGTTGGTTGTGTCACTTGAATTGATTCGTCACTCTTCCCCAGACTTCCTTGCCCTCTCTTGTAGCTTTTTATTTTTCTTAATTAACAGCCTCCCTCCAAGGACGAGACAAAGAATCGGTGGAGATTAGACGTTTTTTACCAATTCGCCCCCTCCCAATAAAGTATTGGACCATCTCCGAGGGTGGTCTGAGAGAGGAATCGTTTTCTTGATTAGCCTTATCCTCCTCAGCCAACCTTAATTCTCTTTCCCATATTCCAGAGACGTCCCAGCCGTAACACGCAGTCCAGGTTACCTTTTAAAGCGTTCATGTTCGCACCTCACGTATGTTCTCCGTTTTACCCCAGTGATCTTTTCTCTCCCGCATCCTATCTTCTCGGTAGCTTACGTCACCTCGAAAAATCTCTCATCCTTGTCTCCCTTGTGTCTGCAGGTGATGAGGTCCTGGCCGTCAACGGAGAGGCTGTACAGGGACTGTCTCACGCTGAGGCCATCGCCCTGTTCAAAAAGATTCGCTCCGGGCAGGTGGAACTGCGGATCGCCAGGAGACCCCAGCTTCAGCAGCAGAAGTTGCAGCAGAAGGTCAATTGCAGGTGAGGCTCAAGTCTCTAGTATTTCCTCTAGGACTTCAGAAGACTGTTAGAATCATCTATTGGTGTATCACACTACTCTGAAGCTTCAGTACGTTTGATCTTTCCCTGTAATCGAGTGTTTATCTTCCGAGTAATAAACAAACGCGCAGAACCCTCAGCAGATAGCCATTTAGAAAGCCACCTCATGCCCAATTTATTGTTTAAAATGTCGCTCAATAAACCTTCAAGAATAGCTAAAACGATGCTGAAATTTAAAAAATCGCTAAAAAGCAATCAAAAATAAAATTACTTAAAGCCGCTTTTATGAATATGATATCAGTTCAGGAATTGCATAATTTAAATATGTAATATTTTTTGTCTTTTATCGTAAGCGTATACTGCCATTTTGATTTTTAAATAAGGCATCTAACGTTATAAGTTCGTATCGTTCGTAGTTGGAGTGTCTACGTAGAAGAGTATGTTGGAAGGAGAGCGAGATGTCACTGAAGCAGAAAACAATTTGTTGAAAGTAAGGTCGATAGATTTGACGAGAAAATCGCTAACTTGGCAACTATTTTCACCCCTCAGCAATCAATGAGGTGTCAATGCGTCAATATTGGAAAGATGTTGGGACCGAAATTGAAGTAAAAAAAATAGAATATCTTTGTAAATAAAAAAAAACCAAAGTAGTTACTAACTGAGCTGTAACTAACAAATTGTTTTGTAAATTTGAAAATAATGTTAATTTTTATGTAATATGTAACGTATGTAACATTAATAAATTAACGAATACTAAAGCGTTGTGGCAGTTAACGTTACGTAACGTGCTAGTAATCGATGTCGAGATCGTGTATAAGTCTGTCGAAGGCTTCCTTCATATAATTATATTTGAGCTTCGTATATCATATATATCAGTGATCGAAAGAACGTCAGTAATAAAGACAGAAAATGCATGGAATGTCAACCGTGCAGAATTATTAAACTATAATTGATTCCAAAAACTCTGAAAGGTAAGTCGGCAAAGAAGTTCAAGACAGCGGCAATGTTTTGCCTCAGGGTTGCAAATGCGTCACTTTATGTTAAGC
Organism: Ladona fulva; assembly: GCA_000376725.2. Lineage (NCBI taxonomy): Eukaryota > Metazoa > Arthropoda > Insecta > Odonata > Libellulidae > Ladona > Ladona fulva. The sequence goes on along the minus strand of KZ308342.1, from coordinate 684,039 downwards.
TGGAACTGAGTTTTGGATCCTTCTAATATAATTGAAATGGAAATTTTAGGGGGTCATATTCAAGTAAATTCAGCGAATCAAATCGGATGGTGTTATCCGTAATGATTTTTCCTGGTTTCTATTCTCTGCAATGCTAGAAATACTCGAAAAATGGATGTAAAGATAGGCAAAAATAATTCGACATTAATAGACGCACTTATCCGTCTAAATAACTCTAAAAACCTATTTTGAAGTAACGTTAATCAACCTTATATATGAAAATTTAGCTTCTCCAAATGTGTGTACATCAAAATATTGTCATGTTGTCACCATAAATATAGAATCAGAATTAACAGCTTTGATAAATTCACAACTTCCAAAGAATGTGACTAAAAACGAATTTCATGAAGACAATTTTGATGTTCTGAACTGAATCTTTTAGGATGACCATTCCACACACATTAAGAGTAACCTATTTTATTAACATGGATCATTCATTTCATACATCATTGTAATTATGGCTTTTTGTGGCCTGTTCAATGAAAATTATTCGCCGAAGAAGCTTATATGGGCACGAATTTCCTCATTCCGTCAGGTTTTTCGGAAAAAAATCTTCGAAAATCGGAAGGATCTATATGGGAAGTAAATAAAAAGAGAACAGGTTGAAAGAGGCCCAGCTCGTAAACTCCAACTCGTGCAAATTCTTGGCCCCTCTGCGTTTTAACTGCCTGATTTGGAAGTCCGATTGTATTTCAAGGGGTCGTTTTGGCTGTCAGCATTGAGATGTTGCGATACTTAAAGGCTCCGTTCGCATGCAGAGTTTTGGAGACTTACATCATCATTATTTTCACCGCATGAATGCAATTAAGCTTCGGTATTTATTCAAATTACGAAATAAACTCTTAGACTAGGGCCCTCGAGTAAAAATTACAGCGTAGGTTGGTACTTTTCTTTAAACTTTTCCAGAACAGTCTTAGATCTCGTAAAGATTTTTTCCAGTCGGTGTCTCGACGATCTTCATTATTCGTATTCATTGGTTATTCGCGATGTCGGTATATTTTTTCTCTTGTGCGCGCGCAAGCGTGATGAACGGAAATGTGAGCCAGCAATCCACTCGAGCGGTGGTGAACTTCGTGCACGAGCGATCCTCTTCCAAATGCCCTTAATCCATTTACTTTTTCTTCCGTTTTGGACGTACTTGTGTTTCCTCGACGATCACGGAGGGTCACCGATGGAAAAGATATCATCGGGTACACTTTGTGCATCTCTACAAATCTCGATATGAAGAGCTTCAAGTTTATCAAGGAGAGCTACGAATGCGTGATGCAATTTTTTTGTTCTCCTTGAAAAGTCGAAATCCTCCACATGATATGATAGTGATCTTTCTATTCAGATAAATTAGTAATAGAGCTTGATTTGTATCACTTTCATGTAAAATCGTCGTCACTTTGGCCGGGGGGAGTTCATTTCCATGAGAACAATTTTTAATTTCGGAATACCAACATTTCGCACATAACTTTTTTAACACATTCCAACATATTAGTACTGAAAGCGAGTATATTTTTAACACCTTTCAATCTGTAGGATACCTGTTTAATATTACAGTTAATAATGAAACTCGAAAATGTTTAAATAGAAGTTGCATGTGTGTCCGTTCAAATCCGTTTATAAATCAAATATAAAAGAAGCGATTGAAATAACTCTACAGAATTTAGCAAAATATTGGAACCACTGGATAGTAATTCAAGAAATTACTGTTCGGTTTAAATCTTGAATCTTAATTTTTACAAACATCTCACAGTATGCTTATATAAAAGCTGATAATGAGAACTTTACATTTCTCGAAAGTGCAGAGAAGAATGTAATGTACAATTTTCATATGGCATTTACATCACGATATTTAAGGAAAATGTTGTATCTCATTATGTTTTCTGCGCAGCTCGAGAAAGAAACTGCGAATAATTTGAAATTCAGTGTTTACTTTCGCTTAACTATAAGAATGGGTATATGCTATCGAACTTCCTTCACTTTAATTCTGAAAGAAACCTTTATATTCTTATCCTCCGAAAAAATCCACTTCGGCGACCTGCATTTTCCTATGCCTCGCTTTTCCGCGGAGCCTTGGAAATTGAAAGCAAACAAATCCTAGTTTCGGAATAAATACACAACTTTTCGAAGCGAGCGACCGTTGTTCCTTCAAGAGAAGTGAAGTTGGATGGAATCCGAGAACTATTTGTCTTCGTCCCTGCTGTTCCCTTTTCCATTATTTTCCCTCAGCCCTCTCACTTCTTCGCTCCAACTCTTCCATCGCTTTCGATTATTTTATCTATTCTTCCTTCCACTCATTTATCCTTCTTATAACTTTCGGAGTCGAGTGGTCAAAGAACCGCGGAAAAGACCTTACGAAGATTGCCCGAATTTAGTTTTTTTCTCAAAGTTCCTCGTGTTCTCAGATCTACCCAAAAAATCCCATTTACTCGTTATAAACGGCTTTTCTCTGGAATTCGCGTCTTTAATGATTTTTTTCGAACTATTTCGAGTTTTAATCTTAACGGTAACATACATGAGGTATCCCTCAAATTGAAGATTGATAAAAAAAAATGGTCTCTTGTTCAATTCGTTCGAGAGTGTCAATCATCATCAAGGAAACGGATTCGCAGAGACGTAATTTAGATGTTTTTGCTATATAGATAGGAATTATGCCCTCATTTCCCGAGTTGGTCAAATCCTCTTCAGCTGAAGCTGATGTAGACATTCCTTAACAACCATGTGTCACTGTGGATATTTTCATTTGCCGACCATGAAAAGGGAGGGATGATTATTTAAATTAAAATTTGCCCCTCATATTGATTTACAGGCATTAATTCGTATGGGTAGCTACGTAAATAAAAATTCATATGAGAATATTGACATTCTTGGAATCATAAAGAAGCCGAGTGTATATGTACTTCCTTGTAGATCTATGGAAAACAATTCTCATATTTAATCAATTTTAGTGACTTTGTTCTTCATTGTAGTGATAGCGATGTGTAAGATTTCATACTGAACAAGTCATAGATAATGGTAATAATCTGGTAATTGTTCAATTTCAGTTTTACTCCTCTAATTTTTGGTTTTAATAAAGGAATTACCTTAAATATGAAGTGTTAATATATACGCTGAGTTTTGGATCCTTCTAATATAATTGAAATGGAAATTTTAGGGGGTCATATTCAAGTAAATTGGCAGTATAATTTTTATAGAAGAGATAAATAAATTAATCTATTTGAAATACTGCCTAAGATATAAACGGAGAACTTGAGGACTATTGTAAGTAAAAATTATAAGTGATGGAAAATAGGAAGAGTCTGCAAAGAGCAACTTGAAATAATGTAAGCTTCTTTTAGAAGAAATTCCACCTCAGTAATGACATATCTTGAATAATTGTAATCTAAAATGCTTTCTCGTAAAGTGATAATGATTAGATGTGCTTTTGTAGGATTTCTGTGTCGGACAAGTCTTCTTTATTGATTAAAAGAATCCCGGCCTTCCAGAATGTCTTCGTATGCGCTCAGTCATTCAGTGGTCATTTTACATCGAAGGGCTACTGCTCTCATCTCCAATTCCTTCAGCATCCGTCCTTGACTCACCCTGACGAATTTCTGGCATAGTATTAACCAATGCCGGACAACCGTACCTTCAGAGCCATAAATCCTGTGATATAACGCTTTCATTAGATGTAAACGAAGATAAACATAGCACAGTGTGGATTTAATCTCGAAACTGGGCACAACGATTCGTACATGAGCTTCCATATTAAATGGAGCGGAATAAAATGTCTTGTGCTCAGCTGCCGGTATGGAACTTATGATGCCTTGAGGTCACCAAAATGCTCCATTGTTCTCACATTATTTTAGGAAAATTAAGAGTAAAAATAATCATTTCTGGCGCCTGATTAGTTAAAAAAATGCATCAAAAGTAAATTCAACAATTTTGTAGATTCCATACAGTCTTTAAGCATCCTCGGAAATGTTCACGAACACTGTTTTAACAAGAAATATTGTAACAAAATAAGCAAGCACTTCGTTATTTCCACAGAGAATATTTAATATAACTTTATACGGTTGTAACTATTTTTTTCTAATCTGAAATGAATAAAACNCTTTGAAAACTTTCAGTGAACTCGAATGCTTGAGGGTATCAGGTAAAGAGTTCCAAAATTTAGACCCTGAGATCTGGAATGAATTTGAAAAAACGTTTGATCTAGGTGTAGGATAAACTAGATTTTCGAGCCCACTGCGGGTGCTTCTGGTGAGGAGGTTTGCGTAATAACTGGTGAGTTACTTGTAAATTTTGTGTTTTTATTTCAAAAGAAGCTTTCATATATGTTCAAGGTATCTGCCGAGGTCTTTTGCGATATAGGAAATATAGTCATTGATGTTGTTTCCCGAAATTGCTTACTGAGTCGAGCTGTAGTGTTGAAGTTCTGTTGTTGGGCTCTGCCTTTAATCATTTCAAATTTCCTCATCTTTTTAATCCTTTTAACTTCTTTCCATTTTGCGGAAATGCTTCTTTTAGTATACGGAGCTCAATCTTCCGATCTTGTTTGTTCCTTTAGGAACTCTATCCTTCCTTGCGTGTTTGGGGCAATACGTTACACCTGACTCACATTCACAAATCACTCTTTGCCTGCTTTCTGCTTAATTCAAATTACTTGTATACTTATAAATAAATACTTATAAGACATTAGTATTAACTCTTATAAATCATGAAAAATACATTTCTGTAAATTCTATCTTTTATAATTTAAATTGTATATAGAGCATATAATGTATATGCGCTTGTGTAAGTATGACAGAATATCTAAAGAGTAACTATAATGTATGGAAAGCTTTCCCATCGTAGGGGATTCAGATAACCTGAGGCTTGACCTAGGAATTCCTAGAGAATACATGTTTACACAGTGAAACGATATTTCTGTGAATACAGAATCCTCCCAAGCTTTCGTCCGTAATCGGCGTATTCACAAACATGAGAAGTTTTCCCTTGTCTGCCGTATTTATCGTAATGCCAAAGTTAAAAACACCGCTGGGACCCATAAATAGCTCTGCATTTTCCCTCTCAAAAGTGTGTCACTAACCTCCTTTGATTTCCTCCCTTGTTTATTTTTTTGGTTCACATTCGTTTTTAATCTTTTTCTGCCTTGATTTTCAGGTCTTCGAAATCCAAATCCTGCGAAAATCTGGAGACGGAATGAAAGTACAACGATCGTCGAAGGATAAAGCGTCGTCAGATGGAAGTAGACCAGAGCAGCAACGCAGATCGGAGCCGCGACGGACAATTTGAAACGCCGACGCTACGACCAAATCATTTCTTTTGTTTTCAAAGAGCGGAAATGAAAGTTGGAACGTTTTTAAAAAATAAAAGTTATTCCCTCCTTCCCTCCCTCCATCCAACTCTGTACGAATCGCATGTGTGCATGCGTGTGTGGGTGCGACTGTGTGTGAACGCTTTGTAAAAGCGAACCTTATCAAAAAGGCAGGTAAGAGATGAGCGTGGGAACTTAAGTACCTTTTGTTTGATTGGACTGTAAGCAGTTTCTCACGAACTAAAATTTTATTTCCCTTCGTACGCCAAAACTCCACGATAAATAAATGTATAAAAACAGCATCCTGCGCCCGAATAGCTTTTAATGTTTATTTTTATTTTTGATCTTTAATGTTACATTCGAGATATTTTATTACAATGTTCGCGCCTTGGTTTGTTAAGTGAAATGTAATTCTTGCAGGAATACGTCCACTCAATTCTAGTCTTCTGTGTATGTATAAATCAATGATATTTTTAAATGAAAACCCAGGAGGATCGGCAATGTATATTTAATAAATAATCCAATTGTTTAATAGCTTTGAATTTATTGTTTTATTCTATTCAGACCTACCCACTCATCTTGTTTTCAGTATTTCAGTATTCAGTTGTTCCATGATGATAGTTTGCAAATATTCTTTTCCTTTTAAAGAAGAATATCTAATTCAGGAAAGCACGACATCACTCCACATTTTCCATTACCCCATGCTACTCCATACTTCGCTAGTCTAGCATTCATGTTTCACTTCGTTCCAATCCATGTATCCTTTCATAAATTAAAAAATTCCATAAACTATATACAATCTCTATAAACTATACAGATAACATCATCTAATTCGCCCCATCCGACTGCCTTTACTTTAGTAATCCCCTTCCGCGTGTGCCACTCGGGCTCTCGGATAGCCGAGTGGGTAGGGAGTTAGCTTACAGCGAAAGCGATCTCGGAGTCGATTCCTGGTTCATATATGCGAAATGAACTAGGTTGTTGAAATTTCTTTTTTTTTAATTTTTAACCTCTTGCTACTACGAATCACTCGAAACTTTAGAAACACGACCTTAATCATTCTGCTTCCCTCCAACCTTGCTGCGTATCTTAACTTCTGTAAAACGCTAATTTCATACTTTTACGCGGCCTTTATTTTAGTCCAGATTCATTCATTACTTATTAATTATTTTCTCTCCCTCGGATGGAAGGCTAGAATTTGATGAAAAAGTAAAACTAATTTACGAGCAAAGTTGGTAAAGTAAAACATGAGATTTGTCGTGAAACCTTGGTCTTGAAGAGATAATGTAAAATTTTCCTCAACCAGTTTCCGATTGACCACTTACTATGTTTATGCAAGGTTTTAAAATCTTAGTGTGAACTGAATGTAGTCCTCTCAAATGAATCTCAGTCCGGTATCGTATTCGTATCTTATTCACGCCACATCGCGAGTCATTTCTCCCAATTACATATTCTGCACACCGACAAATTATCACGCAACCCTTCAGTGAAGATGCAAAAATAATTTCACCGTTATGATTGGCGTCCGGGGAAATTGAATGCGTTCACGTAATAGCACCCGTAGTTATTAATTGTTTGCGTACGAGTTTAAAAGGAAAAAGAAAACTATGGCGCCCGACGTGAATCCACAAAAAATGGACGAAACAAGACAGCTTCAGTGAGTATTAAAAATGGAACGGGATAGGAAATTTTAAAGGGATTTTCGACTACCTGCGATGGGCACAACAGGTGATTTTTTCCACACTCCCGGAAGGTTGGGGGAAAATCCAATTAAGCCTTTCTCTCTTCGAGTTTCGAAGAGCCTCGGGAGCGCTTCGCTACGACGTAAACAAGCTCTGGGCGCTCTTCTCTGGCTTTCGTGGAGCATCATCACACCGTCCCGCATCGAGGATCTACGGAGAAGATGAGGGAATGAATTTTGTCATCCGAAAACAGAAAAGGAAGCGGTGGCAAACCAAGAGGTCAGCGGGTCAATCACCCTGGAGGATTAGTGGGGGAAGGCGGGCGACGAGCGAGCATCAAAAAGGCTCCAGGGCCTCTTCTCGTCTTCCCCCGCCTCGAGGTACTAGTTTCCCTCTCCCTCCGCGTTGACGATGGGATGATTACTGAGTGGATCCAATTCCGTGGAAAAGGGCGGAGATGAACGCACACTGGTCAACTCCCCCGCCATTCTCGTGCTCGGGATATCCGCACTCCAGCGGATAAATCTTTCATAGATTTTACTCTCCGCGGATATTCTTCGCCTCTTGATTGCGTATGCCATGAATGTTTGACAGAAATCATTGACAAGTCGTACTTGACAATGAGCCCATCAGCAAGGACGTACGACGAAGAATTTCACTGGTGCTCGAAACTCTCGGATCAGTTGGCTCAGGAGTGGCCAACTTACTAACAGTACACTGTACACATCGACACTGCTATCAACTTCGATTTTAATCTTTCCACTCAAATCTATTCACAATAGTATCGTAATAATAATTTTGCATTTTCTAAGAAGAAAATTATTAATATTTGGATATTGTTCGGGGACCGCTATTTAGATACCTCTAGGCTACTTACTCCGAACTTCCGTATCCTTTTGGACCTTGCAACACTTCGCAATGTGCCAAGCAGGAAATCACATAGATGTGTAGTTTAGTTATCATTTATTCATTATTGATTCAAAATTCATTATTACTAAAGTTCTATTTCCAGAAGGAATCAGGATTTCGAATAACTGGTTTGAAAATGCAAATTATATTTGTTTCGAGTGATTCCCGCAAAGAATCACTTATTATCATTAAACTTTCTTCGGTCATTAAATCTTTGATTATGAAGTACCGTGAAATTTCCAAAAGATAAGTTTAATTTTGCACAAATCTTCGTTAATCAGAATATGATGAACTTATTTTTGTGGTAACCCAGGAAAGAAAAGCTTTAAATCGTGTTTCCAAAACTTTTTCCCCACTGCTGCCCCCTTGGTTCCATACCACTGCTCCCAAACCATCATCTATGAAAATTATTATTCGTGTTGCCATATCTAGAGGATAATAAAAAGGAAAATGAAAACTGCAATGACATAAACATCCACCAAATGACAGTACGGCAATTTTCTGATGATTCATTACCGCCGAGAATCCTGTCAAATTTAACTTGGAAAGAAGGCTGCCAATGGAATAAAACTTTCTGTGTCAATCACCCCTTAGATTTGTGTAGATTTTCTTGGGAAGTATTGCCCACTTTGGGAATCATTACTTTAAATGAAACGTTAATTAAAGGTTTTTAAATGATAAAATCTTCGAGAGCCTCTCACCTTCCATTCCGCTGAGGCACTGTTGACACTACACACCATTCCAAAAGGAATCTTCGCACAGGTTTTGGAGTGGTAAAATATGAGCCGCAATGAAGCTCTTGATATGTGGCGTACTTTTCAAAAGTTCCATATGTATTCATTTTGACTAATATTGAACGCAGAATACGAGATATATTGTACTCTAACTTGATTCTACACTACAGTAGTATCAACTTATATCCTTCCTTTTGTTATATCTTTCGATAAGCTGAATTCCAGCAAATTACGAATTAAATGTGTTAGCCAGTGAAGATTTAGTTCACCTAAGTGTGCCAAGTATGAGAAAACGTTAAGAAGAATCGCTCTAAAATTTTGTTCCACAGAAGTTTATAATAGGGAATCTTTAAACCGCATAGATATATGTTATTTGTTATCTAAATGAAAGTGATAATTTGAAATTCCATTGAGTGTTTGAGGGAAAACCCAAAACTTATCTTTGTGTTTCCACCGTAACTGTAATTGTAAACAGATGTATGAGACACCGTATATTTCTCCAGTTTCACTGCAAAAAATCGTTTATAGTAATAATAATGTCTTTACTTGGGTGAAATGTGAATATTATTATGGAATTAAAAGTAACCTAAAAAAGCTAGTTACTGGTTTTCTAGCATTTTAACTAGGATAAACGATATTATTTACCCTCGCAGTTTTCCCAATTCAAATTTCAGTGTCAGGTCGGCTCCTTCCTTTAGATAAATCATCATTATTTTGATTTACTTAACTAGTAAATGGATATTCAGGGGGCAAGATTAACGACAGTTATGGACAGATTTGAATTCTCATGAAAATATAGAAGCATAGTGATTCATTTTTACATTTCTTTCTGGCTGATAATCACATAAATAATAACAAGAGCTAGTACCTAAACCCCATACTTTAAATGAAGAGAATTTAGAAAATTACTCTCCACTTAGCTTCCTTGTAGCTTGAAAGAGGATCTCCTATTCGCTATCATATAAGGATCTTAGAGGATATGAAAAGCGCTTCTGATTACCGCAAATTTGATCGGAAGGTTGACCTTGTTCTTTAATTCTTACGGAGCTGCTTTGGTCTTAATCTTTGGATTCAGCAAATGGAAAGAAAATACTTCCAGTCCCTAGCGAGCCAAATGATTTCATTCCATTCCGACAATTAAGAGCAGAGAGCAAGTAAATTTGTACCCAAGTCCCTCGGAGTTACTCTCGGCTCGGCCTCCTGGTGGCAATAACCTCTAGCCCAAAGAGGAATAAAAAGGTTCCTTCTGTACATAAAGTAATCCTTTGAGCGACCTTCTCCCCCACCCTCATCCTTCTCTTGCGGAAGGACCCCCTTCTCCTTCCCTATCGAAGAACACGTCCCCTCCCTCCCCTCTTCGCACATAGAAATTTTGTACATTCACATCACCTATGAGTGGGGGAGATAACATTTCTTCCACGGCGGAGGTGCGAGGGAAAGGTGTGAGGGTGGTAGGGATAGGACGTCAAAGGGTTAAAGTGGCAGAGGGATGAGGTCTCAAGGGGAAGGGTATAGGTTTAGCTTTCGCGTAACGGAATCACGTCACGTAAAGCAACGTCCTATGGAGACCGACGAATAGGGGACCACAGGGAATAAAGAGTTACCACCACACTCTCCCCTACCGCGTAGTGTGTTCCATCCCTCCTGAAGCCATCCTCATTCCACGAACGAAACGCGATTCAGAGACCCACCCAACCCCTCCACCCTCGCTTCATGAACCTCGGAGAAGCTCACCCACCGAAAGATTGATTCCTGGCCGTTTGGAATTCAGATGGGATCTTTAAGACCACGCAAAGAATTTTTCTCTCCACCTCCCCATTCCCTCCTCTTACGTGTGGTTTTTAGACGAGAAGAACCGCTTCGGGGTCCTTTTCTTGTGTCCCTCCAAACGATCAGAAAATTGGTCGCTGTTTCCTTCTCTCTCTCTTCGAAAATTTTGAGAGGCGCACGGAAAGCTGAATACTTTTAGTTTTGTTTTCGCCGAATCGGCTGTAATTCTTCGCCGAAGGCTCGTTCTGATTTTGATTTGCCTTCTATGAAGAAAGACAATCAGATGCTAAGATTGGAATGAACTGTGCGTCTTTAGCAAGCGTAATCATTACGCCGAGTATTAAGTCATATCCCTCCCGAGGTCGTTTTTGAAATATTTTTCTTTAACTCTGTTCTTGAGGGTGATAAAAAAACAGTGTACAAAATGCTTACTGAAGTTGCTTACGTTTTTATTTGTATAATTCACTTGTCTAATACGCTTTAATTTTTATTTAACATTCGGTGTCGAGAGAAATTGAGTGTAAGAGTGTTTTGGATTAGATTAAATATAATATGACCAAATATCGTAATCAGGCCATGTTTCTAGAAGAAACGACAACTGATGGACATCAACAGTTCTCAACTGGACACCAAGATATGTGAAGAGGCCAAGAAGAAGACCGAAGGACAGATGGAACAGAGACAGCATCAAGTGTTTAAGGGCAACATGGAAACGAGAAGCTCAGAATAGAGAGAATTTGAAAGCGCTTGGGGAGGACTACATCCGACGTCGGATTGAAAATGGCTGATGATAGATATATCTCTTTATATAGACGCTTCTCCGACTATATATAGATAGATACGAGTAAAAGTTGCTTGCATACTGGAAGCTTAATGTAAGATAGATTGACTAAGGCATTGTACACCTCCTGCAATACTCCACCTGCTATAAACGGACTGCCATCCACCAGCTACAAAACCTAAACGAATTATTCAAAATACGTCCAAACGATTTGTCCTAGCATCGAACCTGGGTCTACGAGGACAAATATTCTTACAGCATACGATAGATAACCCCATTTTCTATAGATGTGGCGAATTTTAACCTTCTATCTGACCGGGAAATCCTGTAACGAATTTTTGAAAATGTGGACATTCGAATAGTCCTGGGATCGAACCTGGGCTTCTAGGGCAAACATCTTTACGGCATACGATAGACAATCATCTATTCTAACAACACCGTGAATTGCATATTTCTATCTTAACGGAAAATACCCTAAATGAATTCATGAACTTCAGACAGAAAAACTGCCCTAGCATCGAACTAAGGACCCTCAGGGTAAAAAGCTCTACGTATACTATAGAGGTGATAGCGATCTATCGATGACGTGAATTTTAACGTTCTAACTTACCTAGAAATACCCGAAATGATTTCTTGAAAGTTTTGCACTTATTTACCTAGCATCGAACCTGGGACCATCAGGGATAAACCTTTTGCGGAGTACTGAAGATAAAATCATTTTCTAACGATTCCGTAAATTTCAGCGTTCAGTCTTTCCGCTAAGTACGCGAAATGAATTTTTGAAAATGCGCTCAATGCATTCTTATGGGAAAGTGGCCGTTTTTGGGGCCCCCTA
>KZ308342.1:647954-669165 GCA_000376725.2 Ladona fulva | reverse complement strand
AAGTGTAGTGTGTAATTTTAATACTGTGCAGTATATTGTGTTCGCAATATGATGTAATGTAGATCGTTAATTACTATATAACTATAGTATAAACTTATGACTTGTCATATACATGCTTGCGTAGGCCTTTGAATTAACCAAGTTATTATTATTCATCTTAAATACTTAGTTTTGGCTGGAATCCTCTTGCCGTCAATCTCTGCAATAACTAACTAACTTTGATTCGAAAATTATTCGAAGTCTGTGACAACCTCTCTGGTAAAATCAGCATTTAAATTATATATATTTACGACATATACATATTTACGACATTACCTATGCAGCGTGTTTATTCAAGAATGACAGAGAATGATCTCGGCCAAAACCCAGAACGCGAATTTAATTCATAAACAAATAATTCGAAGCCTGTGGCTCATGGTACAACCTTTAAAAGAAGGACGAATACATATTGTAATTACCTAAGCAGCGTATTTAACCAATAAGGACACACAAATCACTATTTTAGGATGATAGGAAAAACTTTCACAGCGAATTCGATGCCGACGGATAGAATTCGAAGCCTCTGACCCACTCGGATGGGAGAGCCATACATCGACTCGATCATCGACTCGATTTTCGTGAGGATTTCCTTACGTGAGCGCACATACAGCGTTCCGCATCGTGTTTGACGTCAATCCGATGATGTCTGGCGGATCCGAAGTCGATGATGCGAATCCGATGCTTACCAAATAACCCCCCAGGAGGCCCCAAAAACTATACTTTTCCCGTTTAAATACATTGAGCGCATTAAAAAAATCGTTTAGCGTACTTTGCATTAAGATAGAACGTTGAATTTCACGGTGTCGTTAGAACGTATTTACTATCGTGTGGCAAAAGAATTTCTGTCCTATTGTCCCCAGGTTCGATGCTAGGTCAATTCGTATGACCAAATTTTCAAAAATTCATTTAGGGTATTTTCCGGTAAGATAGAACGTTGAAATTCACGACATCGATTTATTTGACACGATACGATATACATATATATCGTATGCAGTAAAGATTTTTCCCTAATGGCCCAGGTTCAATGCTAGGACCACTCGTATGACCGAATTTTCAAAAATTCGTTTGGGGTATTTCCCGTTAAGATTGAAAATTGAAATTCACGACATTGACAGGAAATATAGATTTCTATCATATGCCGAAAAAATATTTGCCCTAATGGTCACAAGTTCGATTCTAGGAGGCAACAAATTGTACCCATGAGGAATATACAGGAAGTCTTTTTCAAAATTTTTTCTTGGCACTTACCGAAAAGCGAATTTGCTATAATTCGGCAAATGAAGAGTATTTGTGGTTTTGTTTCATATTCATCAAAGCTATAATAGAATTGGCCAAATACCGCAAATGCATTAACGTGTTGCAGTGCGTGTATTATTATCTTCTATATAGATCATAAATGGTACATACTTCCGAATATGGTGTCGTCTTGAAACAAGTCAGATAGAGTTAGATTTGTAAATCTCCGCAAATTGCCGGTAAAGTATTGTAGGCGGAGTATGGCAGTAGGTGTCTGCCGTGGCACGACTTTGAATTTATCGACAACGTAGATGATAAGGTCGAAATTCTAAATACTCTCCTTGTGAATTTACTTGACCGACATGCACCAGTTAGGAAACTTAGAATATCTAAGCCTCCAGCCCCTTGGTTAACAACTGACATTCTGAAAATGATGGCTAAACGCGATTCAAAATTCCGTCAATTCAAACGCTGTAGAGATGCAACAATCTTTAGTGAATATAAAGACTTACGAAATCAAACAAAATAACTAATAAGGAACGCCAAAACTCGATTCGCGCACTCAATTTCCAAAGAAAAATCCTCTGCAGTCTTATGGAGAGAACTGCGTGGTCTTGGTATAGGTAAAATTGAAGAATCCTCAATTCCTCCTTCAGAAAGTCTTAATGCTATCAATGAAAAATTCTCTCTTGTCCCTACGCAAATAAACCCCGAATGTAAGTAACGTTTGTTAAATAGCCTGACTTCGAATACCAGTTTTCCACCACACCAACTAAAATTTGACTTTAAACCAGTTTCTCAAATTGAAGTACTGAAGGCGTTGAAAAGCGTAAAATCTAAAGCTTTAGGAGCAGATGGAATTCCCATCCTCATAATCAACAAGTTGATGCACATTTTATTACCGTTCATAACTAACATATACAATAGCTCCCTAAATCAATGTAAATTCTCATCGAGATGGAAACAGGCTTTAATCCGTCCGATCCCGAAAAACGCGCAATCTAACGGCTCTAACACTACGGAGTATCGTCCGATCTGCTTTCTTTCCGTTTTATCAAAAGCACTCGAGAAGCTGGTCCATGGTCAGGTTACCGAATTCATTGAACAAAACTCTTTTCTTGACCCATTACAGTCTGGCTTTCGGAAACTTCATTCCACCTCAACTGCTCTAGTAAAGATAACAGAAGACATCCGCAGGTCTATGGATTGTAAGAAAATTACTGTGTTGCTACTACTCGATTTCACAAAAGCATTCGACTCGATTGATGAAGATATTATGACGATCAAACTTAAGATGATGGGTCTCTCTGACACTTCAGTCTCTTGGTTCTCCTCCTACCTTCACAACCGTCAGCAGAAAGTAGTTTCCAATGAATCGGCGTCCGAATGGGTTGAAATTGACTGCTTTACAGTTTGGTACTTTGGTACAGTCTGGACGGATAAATTATTTAGGTTTAAGATAAAATAGGCCAAATATTCCAGAGTTAATTTTTCACGGGACTTCACGCGCTCATCTTCAAAAGAAATAGCTAAATAGCTTCGCTAGCAAATATACCGTTTTGTGTATAGTTTCATCTCACCTTCTCCTCCGCTGTAATTTAATACTTTTTATAACTACTCAGGCGTTTAGTTCCTCGCGTTGCTTCGTATATTCTTACAACGAATCTCAATTTCAAAAACTGAATTAGAGGGAAACCGGGTAGTTTTAATTATTCTTAAAAATTTTCCCACACTCACCAATGTACTGAAGTAAAACAGCCTTTCTCGTTTTCAGTGATCTACTATGATGTATGTGTTTATTTTTCCCAACGATATAAGAGACTTAAGGTTGTCACAAAGTTTTCTAGGATTGATTTATTTTTACTTATTTGAATTTAAGGGGATTTAGGGTACTTCCTCAGTAGATTGAAAGAACACCTTTCCATCCCCTCTATTTAAGTGTTGGTAAGAGCATTGGGCTAGGAGGAGATGGCAAAAGTCGACGGGACTCATCGAAGACGCCAGGGTATTTAGTCCCGGCGTTTCGAGGAAAGGGACACTTGTGAAAGGCGTTGAATTCCTTTATATTTTCTGAAAGGGAAAGGTCTCCTTGAGGATGGTTAAAGTTATCATGGGAAGGCAAGACGGAAGGTCAATGACAAAAAACACACTAAATATGGGGTATTACTTCTTCCTGTCCTCGCTGGTATCCTGATAATCCAGCTTAAGGAAGAAACCTGAATCGTCTGCGGTTTCTACCTGTATTTCTCAGCTTTTCCTCAGGTGATTATTTTTAGCTGAATTTTCTTATCCTTTCAAAATTCGAAGCAACAGTGAAGCTCACATCGAGGCTCGTGGACAACTGGAATAATTTTGCTTAGAGAATGCAAAAGAAACGAGGCACGGAAGGAGTAACTAGGAGTTCTTTCGATCAGGGAAAGATTCTGTTCCTCTAATTTCCTAGTTCGTCCCCTTCTTTTTCATATTCGGACGGAAAGTTAATAGCAGTGAATGCTAAGACTGAGCATTTTGCAATGATCAGAAAGGAGTAAGGAAAATTTTTAATTTATGATTGTGTATTTTCATGTTGAACGGGAAAATAAATGACTTAGCTCCACTGCAATATTCACAATGAACAATGGAGTAAAAACATTCGAAAAAAGACAAAAGTGACCACCTTTGTAAGCAAAAATTCCACCGTTATAATTCTTAACGAGAGAATAACATGACCTGTCCTATGAATTGAGATATTGGCATTTCTTTAAATAAATTAAAATTTTAGCCTATGTACCAAGAAAGTCTCAAAGATTGAGCTTACAAAAATGCCGACATGATTTCGCATGATTCACCTTGTTATTGCCTAGTTGATGTGATTTTTAGTTACAGTTATAAATTATCGAAGGGGTTTTATCATAAGCGATATTTCTAAAACTGGAAGAAGGCTGTAAATATTGGCAGTACGTGGAGAGGACTTCACTGAAATGGTAAAATATTCTCGCATACTCCGAACACATTTTCTCTTACCTAAAGCCAAATAGCAACCTATATCACTCTAAATCTACATTGTCATCCTAATGAACAATTCTCATTCATAGTGAGGAATGTCGAAGAGTAAAATTAAATATTTGGACAAATATTTGAGATATTTAAAGGGACAGAACGATTTAGACATCTCCCATATTCTAAAAGCAGCTTGAAGTAGTAAATTTTTGCAAACCCTTTTTCAATTAATTTTCTTTCAAATGTTATGTTTCGTATTCTGTAAACAGTAGTTATATAATACTGAAACAAAACCTTTATTCTTATAGAGGTTGGCTTAATTTGCTCGAAACAGTACAATTTATTATTTTTGGGCCCTTTCGATATTTTTATTTAATTTTCCAACTGAGAAGTACAAAAGGTGGCTATTCCACTTTTTCTAAAAATTCCACATACTTCCGATTAGATGTCTTACACTTAATAAATACGAGTACAAAACTCGCCAAAACCTTTTGTTAATCTTCTAATTCTAATATAAGTTTATATTCGGATTCAAGATTTCTTCTGATTTGAAATCATCAGCAGTTTTGAACTATTCTTTTTTTCTGCTAAACTATACTGTCAACTTTTGAACTTCAGAAGTTATTACCATCAATGAATTTGAGCTTATGGGACTTTTCCTCCATCTACTGGGTTACTGGTGAACTTATACCTTCTAGGATGCTATTAAAAATGTTATCCTATCTTCAGCAAGTCAAAAGCTTACTGAAAGAGTAATATGAAGTAAAATCGACTTTTCAAATACTTATCTAACATAGTCATCCAACCTACGAAACGTTATTGCAAACAGCTCTAAATTAAATTAAGTACGTTTTATTCATAAAATTATAGGCTTTGTATTTTTTTAGGAATTATCGAGCGGGAAAGGGCGGGTAGTATCTTTCAGGAAGTATTCTATCTCGAAATCCTATTTAGTTACGCAATTAAGAAAAATGTTAACTAGGGCAAACAGCTGTTTACGTCGTGATTAACAGAATTTCATTCAGTCAGAGAACATCCACATTGATTCTTCAAGCACAAAAACAAACTTGAATGTTTTACTTTGTAGCAGATGACAGAAAAAATTTATTTTTATCGAATCAACCCAAGCAATGCACTCGGTTATACACGCAACTGAATCAACGTAATTAAAAAATACTGCGGAAATACAATAATGCATCTCTTCTCAAGGTAAAAGAAATTCTTAAACTTATAAACGAATTCGTTAATCGTTACCATTGATATCGGAAGCAAAAGTCATCACAAATCCTCACCTTCAAATTCGTACTCAATTTCCTTATAACGATTTTCCTCTGTTCTGGATAATCAGATGACTCACGTATTTCGATAATTCTTATCGTTGTTTGTGGTGTGAGTTACAGTCATGACTAGTGTGCGTAGTAGTTGACATGAAGTATGAGTCTGAAACATTTGTTTAAAGGAAAAGATTTTTAGAATCAACCGCTAGCAAAAAATCCTCAGCCATTCATTGGTATTTTCGTAAGTTTTGTTATTTAATTTGAAGCTGTGTATGTTAGCATGACCTAATTCGCTGTTGCCATTTTTCATAATTGTTTTTCTGATAATTTGTATTACTATTTATAGTACTATTACAGTGTTTTTTAGCTAACATTACATTATGCTTTTCTTTATTCGAGATATTTTTCAGTTATATATATCCTTCATTTACCTTTGTGTTCTATTGTATTTAATACGTTCGAAGTGAAGAAAGTTGTACGAATCATTAAGCTGCTATTCTATTTGTTATTATATTTTCCACTGTAACTTATTTAAGAACGAAAATTTAGATTTACTGCTTGATAATCATGTATATAGACTCATTCTATCGTGTGTATAACAATTAATCGAAATCTGTTCTAATGTTTGTCATTAAGCTCTGTTAATTATTTCAGGATACACACTTGAGACCTGCTGCCTTAAAGGGGTAATATGAAGAAGGATTTGTTTTAATTAAACATATTACGAAATAATTTGGGAACATGGCAGATAATACTATAGGAAGAAGGCTCCCTCTTGTCTTGCGTGCCTCTTATGGAGTAGGCCACGTTCTAAATGACGTTTGTGCCTCCATGTGGTTTACATATTTATTAGTATTTTTCCATTTAGTATTAAAGTTCAACAGTGCCTTCTCAGGATTAGTTCTTTTAATTGGGCAAGTAGCTGATGCTATTGCAACTCCATTTGTGGGGATTGAATCTGATCGTACCGATGACTTTTGGTTATGCCGCTATGGAAGGCGAAAAACCTGGCATTTATTAGGTAAGAGTATTCGAATTAGTCACTTTATAATTGTGCTTCTGTCCTCTTTCAAGTGTAATACGAATTTACTGTTGTATCGTTTACGTTTTGTTTCCATAAGTCTATTATTTGTCCACTTTCTCCACATTAACTTCCACTGGTGAGAAAAGTGAATTGTAAATGTTGCTTTTGCAGTCGTTATTATGTTCATTAATTCAGAATTTGGTTTTTTCATAAACTTAGTTTCTTCTAAAAACTCCTTATTTAACTTCATTTTCTGTGTTTCTAGGTACAATATGTATCCTTGGCAGCTTTCCATTTATTTTTATGCCATGCCTTAATTGTGAGGAAAGCCATCAGTGGGCCCAGCTGATTTATTATTCTTCATTTGTTGTAATATTTCAGTTTGGATGGGCATCTGTTCAAATTTCTCACTTATCTCTTATCCCAGAGTTAACAGCTGATGAACACGAGAGAACGGAACTTACAGCTATAAGGTTTGGTATTCATTAGTTCTTACATTTCCAACTTAATCATAGAGTAAAGCTGAAGAATGTTGATAAAATTTTCTTAAATTTACAGGTACAGTTTTACTGTTATATCCAACATCCTTGTGTATCTCATAACATGGGCTGTGTTACATGTAACGAATGAAAATGAAGATGACCAAATTGGACCCAAGGATATTCATAAGTTCCAGGTTCGTGACTTTTGTGTGTGAAAACAAAATTCAACAGAAAGAGAATCCCAACTTTGGTACCATTCTGCAAATTTTTAAATTGGTTGGTGTTTTCTCTCTTTCTGCAAATTTGTACTTTCATTTCAATATATTACCCATGTTTCAATTGGTTTTTCCAAAATATTGACAGTAATGAGACATTGAGCTTGATCACTCATCATTGAAAATCTTCCATTACAATGTAATAGTATATCTTTACATAATTTGTAATTTTGTATTTTTCTCATTTTTAGCACATAGTTTTCATTGGAATTGCAATTGGGATTATATCATCTATTGTTTTTCACGTTGGAGTGAAAGAAGATAATGATTCTCATATGCCACAAGATGTGGAAGTTAGAAGGCAATTGAGCATCAATCAAAGACGTGGGTCGTTGATGACTGCTGCCAAATTCTTCCAAGAAATCCAGTTTTATCAGGTTGCTCTGCTGTACATGGCTACAAGATTATTTGTGAATTTAACTCAGGTCTACATTCCATTATATCTACATGAATCCTTGTCAATGGCTGCTGAGAACTTGGCTATCATTCCACTTGTAATGTTTGTCAGCAGCTTTGTTTTCTCATTTGTTGTCAAGTTCCTGAACAGGTATTGTGGACGTAAGGTATGTAAAACCACTTTTAAATGTTCTCTTAAATTGGTTGTTTTGAAATGATTGTTGAAGGAATGGAAGGCAATTATTTTACTATAGTATCATTATTTCAAGTAAATTAACCACACCTACCTGATAATGCTCATTTCAGTTGTTTACTGTGATTGCTGTAATTCCCCAATAATATCTTTTCAACTAAAATTGGCCAAAAATAGTATAAAATTAGACATAGAAACAAGGAAATATGCCTTCTTCAAATGCTGTCTCAATAGCTTTCCATTCCCATTGTGTATCATGTTTCCATTGTAGATTACATTCTCAATGTTATCACTATTTTTTTAGTTTTGCATTGATAATACTACTGTAGTTGTTTTTGGTTGGTGACAATTTGAAGTTACAGGCATAAGGAATTACTCTGATGATGACGTTATCTCTATTCTCCTGTCAAATTTTGATAATTTCCTTCCTTATTTTGTTTGGAACAGTTTGTGACTAACAGCCATAATGTATTTCTTTACTTCACATTATTTTGTTCTTTGTCAAAAATTAACTTTGATACTGTGGTTCTCCAAGTTTAATTGGAATCAGTGTCTCATTTCATTAGCTGAGCCTGTACCACATTTGTGATGTATGAAACAAATCCAGTCCCTTAAAAATTGAAATATACACCTTTTTAACAATGTTCTATTTTGTGTTTATCCCCAAATGCCTAACTTGTACCCCTGTGTAAGTGCTAACCTCAGGTTGGGAACCAAGGTTTTAATTAGAATAAGCGATATTCATGTAATAAAGTCACCCTTAAAGTTAGAGATGCATTCTTTGTATCTTATATTAAGATTATTAATGTGTTTCTCCATAATTCTCTCATAGATTTCTTACCTCATTGGATGTTTGATCGGTATGGCACCATGCATGTGGGTTTGGTTTGGATCTGGAAACAATTATGCCACTTACGAAATATATGCAGTAGCTGTTTTATTTGGTAAAAATTAATCTAAATATTTTAACATTGGATTGAAAATGTATAACTTCTAAGTTCTTCATGCATGAATACTATATGCATTAGATTTATTCAATAATTAGTTCTTAAAAGGATGATCATCATTACATATTTTAAAATATTTATAACTCTCTTTATGACTTAAAAATTTTACCGAAATTCATACTGTTCCCTTTGTAATTGATGAGAGGTACACACATTGGCCTAGATATTAACTAAGGTATCAAAATCTTGTTTCAGTAACAGGTGTAAATGACCTTAGCTTTCAAGGCACCAATAAAACTAATTGTATTCCTCTACTAGGATGATGCAACAAGTTTCACCATCATTTCTCATTCAGATATAATTTTCACCATAATTTGGAGACTTTTTGTAAATATGTGCTTGATTGAAGCTATATTAATTTGTTTTGGAATGTGTCTATCATATTTCCTAATTTTTGCTAGGTGCTGGAAGTTCAATTATGTTGGTTACAAGTCTTGGAATCACTGCTGATCTAATTGCTCATAACACAGAGACTGGGGCTTTTGTTTATGGTGCAATGAGTTTTGCAGACAAGCTTTCCAATGGCCTAGCTGTGACATTGATTCAAGATTTGTGAGTATAGATTGCTGTGCATTATACAGGGTGTCCGTAAATGATGTTTCCGATTTTAATGTTCTGTTATTCAGTGCTAATTTAAATTACACATACAAAACCCTTACCAGCTTAAAGATCATTTCAATACATTTTATTAAATATCGCATGCAGCCACCAGTTCTCCTTCTGTCCGCTACGCTGCGCTACATTCGCTAGAATGGTAAAATGGCGACTGGGGAGGAGAAAGCATTCTGTGTGTTAGCGTTTCATGAAACTAAATCCGTCTGGACAAGTTTGTCTTCAGTGATGAAGTGACCTTCCACCTGTCGGGACAAGTGAATCGACACAATATCCGAATTAGGGGCAGTGAAAATCCTCATGAAAGTGTTGAACATGAAAGAGACAGTCCTAAGGTTAACGTTTTTGCTGCATTGTCTAGAGAGAAGCTGTACGGGCCCTTTTTCTTCATTGAATCGACGGTGACAGGGTTCAACTCCCTGGACATGCTCAGTGAATGGTTAATGCCACAGCTTCAGGAGGACATTCCAGACGGTATTTATCAACAAGATGGTGCCCCTCCGCATTTTCATAATGAATTGGAGTCGTTCTTGAATGAACACCTTCCTCAGCGTTGGATTGGGCGCGGAGGCCCTATGGAATGGCCTCCGAGGTCCCCTGATCTGACTCCAATGGATTTCTTTTTGTGGGGTTATGTGAAGGACAATGTGTACGTCCCTCCACTACCAACTACTCTGCAGGAGCTGCGGGCACGGATCAGGGAGGCTTTCGGTAAAATTGACGAAGAAATGAAGCACAGAGTGTGGCAGGAGGTTGAATATCGCTATGATGTTGTTCGAGTCCCTCAAGGTGCCCACATTGAACTTTACCAATGGTTTTATTTACCTCAATAAAACTTTTTGAGTTGATATTTCAGCTTTTATGTGTTTTATAAGGGTAACCTTAAGTAAAGCTGAATAATGAATAATTAAAATCGGAAACATCATTTACGGACACCCTGTATTAAATGGAACATAATCAAAGATAAGCTCATTGCCTTGCCTTTTGGCTATTTACAATCCTTATGTTTCAAACTTAAATAGTTAGTTGCCCTGTTTATCCTTCCATTGTATAATTGCATGATTGTCAGGATCTAGTGTCCAATTTGATTTTATTTTTGGTTTTCTATTAATTAAAACATGATTTTCAAGTTTGTGTTCATTGTTACTTTAAATTATTATTTCTGCTTTGTCTTTATCTGGAAATTGGTATCCCTGTAACGATGATTATTTCATTTCAGCAAATGTATACTTGACTGCCCTAATTACTACAGAGATATTCTGTCATTTGTTTGTGGAGGTGCAGCAGTATTTGGTCTTATTATCCTTGCAACATTAGCACCTTTTGTTATAGGATCTAGAAGAAAAGGTAAATCTAGTATATATCCATATTTCTTGGATGATGTTTTCTATGGTCTATGATATGCTAAACTTCTAGTATACACTTAGGTCTCATAAATATGTTCCCTTCCTTTAAGCATCCCAATGATATGTATGGATGTTTTTTATTTTGTTTTGGCTAGTTTATGGATTTTTTCCCACTTTTGAACAATTATAAACTGGGTGATATTTATGACACAAACAAGGAAGTTAACTTTAGACCATTCTGAACTAAGAGCAAGATCAATGATTGTCTGAACTGACCTTATATTTTTCATTTCTTTTCTCTCTAGTAGTTCCCTACTTGAAAGTTGATGATGAAATGGAATCAGTTGATGATGCTGATATCAACAATACCACTGTTCAGGCTGGTTAAAAAGTCTTGAAACTCATATGATAAAAATCTAGATTCTCTATAAATCTGTCAAGAACTTGCCTCTTGGAATTTCTACCAGCCAAGATTTATTCTGTGATTGTATTCAGGAATGATATTTAATAATATATCAGTGCAATTAATATAATTGTACCATATTGTAAGTATTTATTCCATCTGTGTATGCGCACAGAAAACTTGAGTAATTTTATTTCAGTTTGTATTCAGTTGTTATTAGGTATCATAGTTCGACCATATGATATTAGCTGTGTTAATATTGAAGTGTTTTTAAATACAGAATTCTGTGATTAGCTTTTATATGTGCAATATATTGTTTATTTATTTTCAGAGTATAATAATTGTTAATGTTGGGTAATTGCATTTAAGTTGTTAATTCTGTACTATTTTATGACATTTACCGTGATACTTTTGTGAATTTTGAGCTACAGAGATAGCCGGTCATCATCAACCAGAAATAATGAAACCCCCATGAATACTGATAAATTGCAAAATTATTTATTTTGGAACCATTCATGTTTGTCTATAATATTTAAATATTCTAAAGGAGTTACATGTTACTGATGGACTCAATGGATCTCATAGATTTCTTACCTCATTGGATGTTTGATCGGCATGGCACCATGCATGTGGGTTTGGTTTGGATCTGGAAACAATTATGCCACTTACGAAATATATGCAGTAGCTGTTTTATTTGGTAAAAATTAATCTAAATATTTTAACATTGGATTGAAAATGTATAACTTCTAAGTTCTTCATGCATGAATACTATATGCATTAGATTTATTCAATAATTAGTTCTTAAAAGGATGATCATCATTACATATTTTAAAATATTTATAACTCTCTTTATGACTTAAAAATTTTACCGAAATTCATACTGTTCCCTTTGTAATTGATGAGAGGTACACACATTGGCCTAGATATTAACTAAGGTATCAAAATCTTGTTTCAGTAACAGGTGTAAATGACCTTAGCTTTCAAGGCACCAATAAAACTAATTGTATTCCTCTACTAGGATGATGCAACAAGTTTCACCATCATTTCTCATTCAGATATAATTTTCACCATAATTTGGAGACTTTTTGTAAATATGTGCTTGATTGAAGCTATATTAATTTGTTTTGGAATGTGTCTATCATATTTCCTAATTTTTGCTAGGTGCTGGAAGTTCAATTATGTTGGTTACAAGTCTTGGAATCACTGCTGATCTAATTGCTCATAACACAGAGACTGGGGCTTTTGTTTATGGTGCAATGAGTTTTGCAGACAAGCTTTCCAATGGCCTAGCTGTGACATTGATTCAAGATTTGTGAGTATAGATTGCTGTGCATTATACAGGGTGTCCGTAAATGATGTTTCCGATTTTAATGTTCTGTTATTCAGTGCTAATTTAAATTACACATACAAAACCCTTACCAGCTGAAAGATCATTTCAATACATTTTATTAAATATCGCATGCAGCCACCAGTTCTCCTTCTGTCCGCTACGCTGCGCTACATTCGCTAGAATGGTAAAATGGCGACTGGGGTGGAGAAAGCATTGTGTGTTAGTGTTTCATTAAACTAAATCCGTCTGAACAAGTTTGTCTTCAGTGAGGAAGTGACCTTCCACCTGTCGGGACAAGTGAATCGACACAATATCGGAATTAGGGGCAGTGAAAATCCTCATGAAAGTGTTGAACATGAAAGAGACAGTCCTAAGGTTAACGTTTTTGCTGCATTGTCTAGAGAGAAGCTGTACGGGCCCTTTTTCTTCATTGAATCNAGTAAGGTTATGTTATCAATAAGGAAATTAGGACAAGTGATCACCGAGTTATATTTTCCCAAGAAGGGTGTTCTAGGAGATCCCGAATTGTATTGGATGAATTTTCTAAGGTTTCTAGACAAAAGGGACCTGTGAAAAGTTTACCCAACAACTGCTTAAAATAAACAAGATTTTATTTCTATCATTTCTGTACCTTAATCCCTGATGAATTGCTTTCCAAAAATTAATGTGTTATCTCCAAAACTCTTAAGTCCAGTTTTATAGGTTCAGATTTATTGATGAAAACTACTTCAGTCACTTTCGAAACTCTACTTATACTTTCTAATCTACCCTTAAAGTTTGCTGTGCAGTATTTTATATCATTGCAAACTAAAGTTAGAAAAATCAAATAAACCAGAGTAGCAAAACGTATTTGGTGGACCATTGAGCTTAGGATTGGAAAATTATGCTCTGTAATGGTCTTACACAACTGCCATTAAAAATTCTGCCAAATAAAAGTCTTCCCTTATTGTCTATCTGGTAAATATTGCTTCACTGTAGAGTGAAAAATCACCAAAATGAAGGTTAAGTATTTATGGCGGTTATACTATGTAGAGAATGTTAAACATAAAAATAAATTTATGCTAAAATTTCAATTGAAAACAGATTTGATGCCAATTTTTCATTCAGTTATAATTCAAATACCCAAGAAGTTCATGAGAAAGTGTGACTGAGTGAAGTGAATTACCCATATTTATATTCATTCGGGTGGTCAAGCAAAACTGGCTCTCCCATGTCAGCAATCAGTGGCTCCAAGAATGTTATAGTAGGTGAAGAAATTGAAAAATGAGAGAAAAGAGCAATTTGAAGAGCTGTATAGATCAGTTATGAAAATAGTTTATAATATAAAACACCCTAAAAATAGGATGGAAATAGAGAAGATGGGGCAGTAATGAAAGGAAGAAGTGCTAAAAAGGTGAAAAATTACAAAGAATGGCTGTACAAGACTGATAAGAGAATTGGGAAGGTGGAGTTGAAAAATATTTAGAAATAAAAGAAGATAAAGGATGTTAAAATATGGAGGAAAAATGAAATGAAAGAGATGAAGAACAGGAATGAATGTGGAATTGATGAAATACCAGTGGAAATTTGGAAGAGTTTGGGAGACCGAGAAATAAAATGTATTATGCACCTCTGTAGTGGAGAATAGCCAGAGGATTTTCTGACAGCAATTATGGTATCACTTGAAAAGAAAAAGGGTGCAAAACAAATGCCAGCATCTTCAAACAATATCTCACACAACTAAAATACTTCTGAGAGCGTTAAACAGAAGACAGTATGGTTAACTGGATGAATCAGTTAGAGATGAGCAATACAGCTCCAGAAAAGGGAAAGGAACAAGAGATGGCATAGGACTAACTAGAGTGATAAGAGAAGTACCTGCTTGCTTTTAAACCTTCAACACCCTTCCCTGAAAATCTTCATTTGCTCTCTAAGAGTCCAGTTGGTTCTCTTTTGCAAATTAAATATACTGTTAAATAGCATTTAAGTAAAATCCATGTTTTTCTTCAACCTCTTGGTGATATACAGCAATAATAATATTCTAAATTAATTCTCTTCTGATGTGATGTAAGATGTTATCTTCTCTCTCTCTCCCTTTGTAAAGGGAGCCAATAGGGAATTACAAGATAGGACCTCCTCCTGTCATCAAGAGTGTGCATTTCCTATAGTACAAAGTTGCTCTGTAGCAACATTAGTATAAAAATATAAAGTTAGTCAAAATCGTTTAAAATTCTTTCAGTATTGAGTGAAAGCAATGCCGGAAATAACAGTGTGATTTATTTTCAGCTATTTAATAACATAATCGCAGAACAAACAAAAATACTACAATTCAGAGAAATTCTTGCTTTTATTCTGGTTTTGTTTGAACAGATGCCTTTACTTCTCTAATTTGGGAAACAAGAAACTGTTTACTTAAAATACTGCTTCAAATCATTGTCTTTCCGTTCATATCATAAATTTGGCAGACAACGTTTTTGAGGAAAATATTTGATAGAAATTATTGGAGAAGTCAAGAATTTTTGAGGAAACGCATTGAAGAAAGTAGTCGCCAGCTATTTTTCATCTTATTTGTTCCTGAAGATACTTCAAGTTAGAAAGTTTCTGAGAAAATAGTGAATTTATTTCCTGTATAAATACAAAACCTCTAAGTTTATAAATAACTTAAGAAAAACAAATTTTATTCCGGGGATAACGCATTACACAGCGCGGACCTCGATTGTTTTGCTGGAGATAGGATGCTTGGTAAGATTGGGTCGATTGGGTGCCTTCTCGTCGTATTTTTGTCAGCATTTCGGACAGAGAGAGCACTTTCATCCATTACTTCATTTAGTCATATATCACTCAATGATGAAGCTGCTTTTTACCGGGTTGACCAGCTTCTACCAAATTTCTCGTTTCCTAAATTAGAGAAGTAAAGGCACCTCTTCAAACAAAACCAGAATAAAAGCAAGAATTTCTTTGAATTGTAGTATTTTTGTTTGTTCTGCGATTATGTTATTAAATAGCTGAAAATAAATCA
The DNA here is from genome assembly GCA_000376725.2 of Ladona fulva. NCBI lineage: Eukaryota > Metazoa > Arthropoda > Insecta > Odonata > Libellulidae > Ladona > Ladona fulva. The sequence goes on along the minus strand of KZ308342.1, from coordinate 653,568 downwards.
CACTGTTATTTCCGGCTTTACTTTCTACCATAGGAAATGCACTCTCTTGATGTCGAGAGGCGGTCCTATTTCCTATTGGCTCCCTTTACAAAGAGGGGGAGAGAAAATAACATATCTCTCACTCTAACTAGCAAAGATCCAGTGAACAGATCCACAATATCGCAGCCTACATGCCCCTCTAAAGAAGACATCACTACCTGTGCGGTTGATACTCTTTCTATTGAGGATAAATTTTAAGGGCATGGTCGGAAGAGGTCTAAGCTAAAGTGCGCGTAGAAATATTGATTGCAATCGTTAAATCTTTCTTTGAAAAGTTGAAAACGGAAGAAATCAAGATTGTTCCTAGCAAGATGGTGAATAATACGGCGCCACCAATTATTCACCATCAGGCTGGTATTTCCATGAGCGTACCGTAAAAAGTATCAGCATAGAGTAAGGTTATGTTATCAATAAGGAAATTAGGACAAGTGATCACCGAGTTATATTTTCCCAAGAAGGGTGTTCTAGGAGATCCCGAATTGTATTGGATGAATTTTCTAAGGTTTCTAGACAAAAGGGACCTGTGAAAAGTTTACCCAACAACTGCTAATGTACATAATAGCTGATCTGCGCGAAGAACATGACAACTTTCCGTAGCTTGGTATATCCATAATGTGTCTTGTAATGAGGGGATTGGGATTCAAGATTAGAAGATTTAAATGTATAAGACACGAACAGTTCTCGTGACGATTCTTCAGGGGAAAACGAGTAAAATTATCACAAATCTTTTTGTTTCAATAGGCATCTCACTTGCAGTTATGACCAAGGCACACTCAGCAAGGTTTAAATGCTTGGCGTGCTTTCTCAACAGGAAGGAGAGGCGATGACGTTTCGCCGGAGCAACATCATCATTATAGGCCCCACTCGTGTCTCCTCTCCCAATGGATTCAGCAAAAACCACCCTCGCTTATTTTTTAAAATCATTTAAAAAGTGTTTAGTAAGAATTTCAACTGCGTGGAATAAAATTCGTAGAAGGAGATTGATTTTTAATTCAGGCGCTTTTCAAAGTTTAATACATCACAGTCGGATCTCAGAAATCCGGATTACGCTTTAGGACTATATACCACCTTTCAGTTAAAAGTTTGGTTTTCCTATGACACTTGGTCGTTGTTCCACTAAAGGTTGTAAAGATGACCGAGTCATGAAGTTGCGCGAATTTACGGTGTTTTGATTTGGTTTACGTCGACTCAGATTGAGCAGGAAACCGATATTGACACTTAATGCATGTCATTTTAAAGACAAAGAGTTGTTCTTTCGAACGATGTATAACGTATCCCATCATATTGGCAGATCATCAAAGGGGATCGCGTCAAATTCCAGGTCTATACTATTTTTAATCTGAGAGTAGTGGAAATTCTTAAGAAGAAAGGGGTGGACTGGAAGAAAAGAAAGTGAATCAAAAACCTAGACTTGGAACTGATGGTTAGAGTGAGAATTGGAGATGAGATGGCAGAGGAAAGTAAGAAAGGGAGATCAAGTCTTTAGAGAGCCCAAAACCAGAAAAAAAAATGCTTCAGCGTGTCGAGAGTTGATTGTGAATTGGTTTTTGCAGTTTCATAAATATCTGGCCACTTTGAAAAGGTATCAATTATCATTAAATACACCTTCCCTATAATATGCCCCAGGAAATCAACGTGAAGCGGTCAAACATGTTTAGCCTGGTCAAACTGAAATAAAACTGACTTTTCAGGAACCCTGGTGTTTCACAGAAAAGGATGGCAGCTCTTAGCATAGCCTTTTATGTCCTCATCGAGACACGGCCATTAAAATAGTTGACCTGCTAGCATTTTCATCTTCACCATTGAATTTCTTCTAAAAGCTGCTAATGGAATTTGGTTGGAATTAGTACCCTGTAACCCCACATTTAAAGACCATTATCTAAATCCCAAGGAAGAACCCGTTTTACCATTATCTAACATGATTTCGTTTAAACGTCTAAAGTCTGCCATTAAATCTTCGCCTACTCTCGCTGGCCAACCATTCCTGCAATATAACCTTGTCTCAATAACAGTCTAACCTTGCACAAAGTTATATCTCTCCTTAGTGCGTTTCTGTCGATGTTATCGGTAGTTTATCTTCCAGTAAAAAGTTGAAATAATCTTAATCGTCATTTTCGAGGCAAGTGACATTTGAAGGCAATATCCGTCGGGTATTGGATAACCCGTCGGTTCCAGAATTCATATGTCCGCTAACGTGATGGAAAGTATAGTCAAACCCACTACGGAACAAGGCCCACCTTTACAATCTACCGGCTTCCATCTGCGGTATTCCCTTGATCTCACCTAAAAGTGTTAGAAGGGGTTTATGATCTGAGAAGAGCACCATCGTCAGCAAAACTGCCACTCTTCTTTCAGATTCTACGTAATTCGCTAAAAAGTACTGCTCCAATCTCTTGGTATGTCTCACAATCATCTCCACTTCGGTATTCACTTAGAGAACCCATACAGTTACCAGAAACGCGAACGACATTCATAATTCCCTCACACTGCTCATTGATTCCTCCTGTATCACCATTTCCTTCTGAAGAGGTCAATTTCTTCATAACGTATAGTTCACCAAGTATTGATCTAGCAGATGATGACTTTTCTTGTCGCCAGTTTGTAATGTCGTGAATACCTTACCTTTGTTGGACCATCTCTAAATCTGAGATTAATCCTACTTCATATTGATTCCAGATTAGGCAGCATTATTCGAGGCTGTGAGGTCGGATGGGAAAAGCTCGAGGTCGAACGAGGGAGAAGTAAACAATTTCTCTGACTCTAGATGGGTATCCCCTCAGGTTTCTACTTGTTAATCTTTGCATTCTATTTGCTTTTCCCATAGCACCTCGAATATGTTCCTTGAAATACTGCTGATTGTAACTCCTAGGTATTTTGTAGTACATATGCAGTTGGAGATAGAGAAATATTAATCACGCTAAATGTTTTTTTAGCGCCTTTATATATGCTAATAAATTTAACTTTAGTCTTCAAAAGTATTTTTGATTATGCAAAATAAAGTAAACACAAGTAATAAATTAAATTAACTACTTATATACTCGGGATTAAATCTTTTAAGTTGAAGTTCTAAAAAATCCTATCGCTGACAATAGTTTGAAACTATGACCAGCCAAATGTTGCCTTTCTATTAAGCTATTGATTTTTCGATTAAAAGTATTGCAGCGTCCCTAATAACATTAGATTGGTATCGGAAGAAATCGACGGTGAGAAATGAGTAGGTGTTAATTGAAATTAGAAAAGAATCAAAATTCCTTGAAAAATACAGTTGCTTTTGCCGACGAAGAAAAATATTCGCTCTGATAACGCGGCGAGCGAAAATTTCTTCTTTTACACCGTGGTGCAATATTCCCAAATAGTTTAGTTTGTAGGAACATAGTTCTTACAAACTAAAATTAAAGGTGATTAGGTAGTCCTACTACTATTATGAAATAACCCAGGCAAACCTTGTCCTTACTGGCAGGTTTCGGAAGCGCCTCACGCAGGAGTTTCTAAAATTTTTCAGGACAAAATTCTTCGAATCTAATTGGAAGAGGGAAGAGGCACGAGGTAAGAACATGCATGCCAAATCAGCAAAAGTATCCTAGGCAAATACCCCAGTCTCCTCCTAACCACACCTATTCCGGACTTCGGCATCCACTCTTAATACTTTCTCCCACTGCCTCCAGAGTAGGCTTTACAGTGAGATTCAAATTTGTCATGATAATCTATCAGGAAGTACGATTAATTAGTAGTAGTAGTGGTATTTTTAAAAGTGACTGACAGCTGTCATTTCGTACGTATAATCCCCAACGGGAATCGAATCCATGGCATTTTTTATAAAAAAGTTCAATTTATGTAAAATGTTCAAAGAAAAAAATAGCTTTTCCTCGTGAATATAAATTGCAAATTGCAAAATCTTTAGAGGAAGGGCGATCACTTCCACTCGGAGTCATTGATTGCATTAGATACATTAAGGATGAATTTCTAGAATTCAAATCTGGCGCTACGAGGGAAAATAGGTTCGAGAATTTCGCTATCGAGAATTAGCTGGAGAATATGTTAACCTTTATTAGCATTTATCTTCCCTCGACTCAGTACTGAGCTGTGGTACTGAGTTCCAGCATTTGGAGGAATGGCGAAGTACCTGTTTAACCCAGGGGCAATATGCTTTTAGATTACTTAGGTAAGATAAACTAAGGACTCTGCGGGTAGATGATTTACATACATTTAGTAATTACTTGTATGCATTTTTAACTCAATCTCATTGGGGATGGTCGATCATGGAGCATTCAAAAATAAGCTTTTCCACATAGTTTAAAATTACTTGTTATTTCGAGCAGATTTGTGGGTCAACTTTTACAGAAGGACAATTATTAGGTTATCAGGGTTATGAAATTTCATATCTTAAATGCGCATTTCTTGCTCTAAATAACGGTGTATGAATTAGAAACGTACGATAATTGGTGTTTGAGCTATGGTTTTTTGTGCTGACGAACCACTATCAAATATTTACCGGACAATTATTTTAATTTTATGTTAGAAATTGGATCGATGGTAGCAGGCTTTACTGTGTGGAAATCCATAACACAAGGATTATAGGAACAAAATAACCAATACTCTTTTTCCACAGATTTTCAAATTCAACTTCAATCAGAGATTGAATTGCTCTTCATCCTGATCGTTATCATAATTGTTCTTCGTCCTACTTTTGGCATCTTGATTTGAGAGATACTTGTTAACCATTGAAGGCTACTTTCAACATCAACATCTAAATTGGTACTCAATTAAGGAATCACTGAATACAATATATTAATAATGCTTTTCTGCTTCAACCATGTGTCACTCCATATTTGCGTAGTAGGCAATTGCTGCATGCATGAATTATGATCCTTTGTTGCATAAAGGAAGAGAATTCCATTATTTGCTGCAAATGTGACAAATGAGTAATCCATTGTTAATAATGAATAATTAAGATATTGAATATTTCTGTTGCAGTAATCCCCACTTATTCTTTGGGATCAGCCGCATGGCTTAGTATGCAATGTCAAAAACACCTTTCCTTATCTTTGTGATTTCCGTTGGGGGTTTACCTCTTAAGATCACTTTGTGAGTTGTGTGGCTCTATGAGCCCACCTGGCAGCAGTTCATGCCACTATATGGAGGCTGCCTGCTTTCCTCACAAAAGCAATTCCCAAACAGTGTGAAAGAGATTTGGCATGATAGTTTAGCGGTTAGAATACCTGCCCGGAAAGTGGGAGACCTGGGTTCGAGTCCTAGTCATGTTCCTATTTTTCACATTTGTTAATGACAATCAGGTTGATAGTTAATGAAACAGCACTCTTCTATATACCTATTATATTTTGCTATTGTTATTCTCATCCCTTGATTAACACAACTTGTAATAGAAACATGCATTGCTGTGTATTCTGAAACATCATATAGGTACCATTTTGCATTTATATATTTTCTCCAAATCCTACCTTTGTTTTCCACAGAGTTACAACTTCTATTGTGATTTTTCACTTGCAATTAACAGATTTATCATTTAGATAAATGTGTTAACAAGGAAACTTTTATCATTTTGCTTATAACCTGA
>KZ308342.1:535794-633305 GCA_000376725.2 Ladona fulva | reverse complement strand
TCGCGGAAGTCACTGAGTATATACTCACGTACTAGGGCAATTTTATTTCAACCAACATATTGTAAATATTAACGTAATCAAATAATTCCATTCAAAATACAAGAGTAATTATCATAAATATTACAGTAGTGAAAAAACATTCTCGTCAACATAATGACAATTTTGAAATGCGTGTTATCAATGCATTTATCACAGAAGAAATTTTTGAAATGCGTGTTATCATATATTACATTATCACAGTGAAGAGATTTTTAAAATTGTGTAATCTAGTAGGTGCGTGTTATTTACCAGAAAATATGGTATTATAATCTAATATATCATTCCATTTTTAAATTTCCACCATTATTATTTGTTGAAATAAAGTTATAACTTAATCATTTGTGAGGGTATTTACATAAACAAATTGTAAAAGGTCGATTTATTAAAAGACAAATTATGTTTAAATGTAAATTTTAATTGAATGTAATGTTTTATAGTATATATTATTCTTTAATCTACTGTTAAATATATAAAAAGCCGTTATCCATAAGATATTGACCATATGGCAGACTTTATTCTAAGAAAGAGAGGAGTGAAGTATTAATGTAGCTGTTGTGCTAACTGTATTGTATTCTGACAATTCTTACCTTAAAGACCCTCTGGGGGCCAATGAAACTCCACCATAAATGCATATAATCCAGCTCCCAGTATTGCTCCAACATGGGGACCAAGAATAGGCACCCACCACCATGCCTTATACCTGTAGGACAAGTGGAGGAAATAACATGTATTAATTGTATGAGCAATTAATTTAAACTTAAGAAAATGATTTATGCAAGCAATAAAAAAAGATAATTAAAGTTAATTCATTTTCCAAGATTCATAAGGTGGGATAAGACAAATAAATGTGAAAAATTATTGCAACTTTTCAGACATCATAATTAGCTCATGATTCCATCTTTGACAATAATTAAGTAGGACATTTTTACAATGAAATTAGAGGCCTTCCTGAAGTTTACTAAAAGAAATGTAAGGGTTTGAACTGTAATAAAATTAGGGAAACTGTCTGGGCACAAATTTGTTTATTAAAAACCACAGCAATGGTAAGGCAGAGAACACATATCTAAATATCTATGAAAGTAATGAAATCGATTAATAGGAAAGAAAATCCAATCATTATGGATGACTGTAATGCAATCATTGGAAAAGCCAAAAAAGGGAAAATACAGAGAGGGCAAATTTAGGAGAATGTAAAGATACGAAAGAATGAATCAGCTGTCAGGGAGCTTGAAGAGCAGCAACAAATGAATCTTCAGATTATAACCCGTTGGTGATGGTAAATGATTACAGTATATAGTTTAACAATTTTTATCTGATGCACTATTCCTGGAATTAAGACTATATTTTATGGGCACAGAAAGAAATGTAATGGAAAAGTATGATTGAAAACTATCATACGAGGGAAAGTCAATAAGTAAGTTACAAATCGAGACAGAAAAGAATGGGGAGAATGCCATACAAACAACATTTATATTTCAACGTAATCTTCATACAAATTTAAACACTTGTCCCACCGTTTTATAAGTAATTTATTTGTCTTATTCCAGATCGTATATGGTGGTTATAGGTTATTGACTTTGAACTTCAGCATTTCTAAACAAGAGTGTTTGCCATTATTTTGTATTACTTCAACTAATTAATGCAAAAATAAACCTTGCATAGTTTTGATATTGTATCATACTACCATGTAAATTAAATAGAAAATTTATATTTCTTGTGGAGTTATACAGTCTTAGGAAGAAAGGAGGAAATGGTGTTCTCATGTAACATGAGAGAATGAGTTGTAAAAATATTCCTGAGATAGATGTTTAATCATAAGCGGTGACAATACAAGCATGAAATATTACAGTTACATCATGTAATGGAATATTTGTTTATGAAACAATTTATTACTATTTTAAGTAACCAATTATTATTATCAATAATTTACCTTATGGAGTTCTTCTTCTTAATAGAGAATAAACCATATTGTATAAATACAACTGAATATACACCAGTTGTATTTATACAATAAGGTTAAGCATGGATAAGTGAGAATTCAAAGGACTGGATATTCTTTCTCTGTTTTAGAGATTTCTTACTTATCATGTTTCCTACTTATATAAGCTCAGGAGTGGCTTCCCTCACTTATAGAAGTTACCATTAATTCTGGTCTAGCAACTACTTCTACCACTTAAAGGGGTTAATATAAATAGAATCGGTAAAAAATGCATGGAAAATTGAGGAATGATAATCTATTATGCAATAATAAAAAACACTGTTATGTAATAATGCTACAATTAATAAAATAAACCAGTTTCATTTGTTTTTTGTTTCAGTATTTTGAATGTATTTATTAAGATCTTAATTCTTATAAAAAAAAGATGTATCAATATCGGTCATTTCTGTCAGTGATCAATGCTTGTCAGCTAATTTGTCTTTCTAAACTAGTGTAAACATGACCCTTTTCAACCAAAGAAACAACCTTTGTGTGATCTGGAAAACACTGATGATGAGTTGCATTTCCTAGAACAGCATTTTCTAACCATTTTTGGCCTAAAGTTCAATTTTCTATCTTTTCCTGATATCCAAGTCCAACAATGGTGCAAAGAAGTTTTTCTAATTTAGGCTATTTAATTATTTATGGATATTTTTGGTAGATGAATAGCAGCGAAACTCTTGGAAGATTTATTTGCATTGAGGCACATAAGCAGTGGGCTAAAACTAATAAAATTTAATGGCATCATATTGCATGAGTCCCATCATACTGACTCATAAGTCCATGCTATGTATCCCACCAGTGGAAAACAATGTTCTAGGAAACACTCTCACTTATAGAGGTGTAATGCAAAGCAGTCTTACTAGAAGTCCAGATACAACATATGTGAAATATGACTTACTCAGATAGAGATTTCTACTTTCTAACTTAAAGAGTGAAGTGTTCTCAGGAGTGAAAAAGACAGGACCTGGCAAATTTTTCTTACACTGTTTTCACTTATCAAGGTTTGACTCTACGTATAAAGTTATTACTCAGACTTATTATTTATGGGATGTAAGTAAAAATGTGGTATTCTTTAGCAGGTTGCAAAACATTAACATATAAGTATGCAAATGGAATAATTTAACTCACGTAAATGTCTTCAATCCCCACCCAGCTGCTAATGTAAAAAGTCTTGGAGCAAGGTCTCGAGCTGGATTTATAGCATAGCCACAGTTAAATCCCAAGGATGCTCCAATAGCAACAACTACAAGTCCAATCAACAAAGGAACTAGACCCTGAGGAACTTGCATATTTTTCTTGTCTGTGATTGCACACACTGCCAATAGCAGTATAAATGTTCCCAGCACCTGTTTCAATACAAAATTCTCAAATTAAATCATGACTTATTTATTTCAGAATAAGGAAATATAAAAAAACACATTTCCATTGTCAAAATAATAAATTACTTTCTCGTAACAAATACTTGTAAAAACAATTATGATGAATGACTGTCATGATATCATTAACTGGATCGTTGTTCGGAGGTCATTACGAAAACAATTTTTTCATTATCATATAACATAAATTCCATAGTATTAGGCCGGACTTCGTGGAAAGCCATAATGAGAATTAAAGAAGGCACTTCGTAGTTTCCACACTAAATTTAGTGTGGAAACTACGAAGTGCCTTCTTTAATTCTCATTATGGCTTTCCACGAAGTCCGGCCTAATACTATGGAATTTATGTTATATGATAATGAAAAAATTGTTTTCGTAATGACCTCCGAACAACGATCCAGTTAATGATATCATGACAGTCATTCATCATAATTGTTTTTACAAGTATTTGTTACGAGAAAGTAATTTATTATTTTGACAATGGAAATGTGTTTTTTTATATTTCCTTATTCTGAAATAAATAAGTCATGATTTAATTTGAGAATTTTGTATTGAAACAGGTGCTGGGAACATTTATACTGCTATTGGCAGTGTGTGCAATCACAGACAAGAAAAATATGCAAGTTCCTCAGGGTCTAGTTCCTTTGTTGATTGGACTTGTAGTTGTTGCTATTGGAGCATCCTTGGGATTTAACTGTGGCTATGCTATAAATCCAGCTCGAGACCTTGCTCCAAGACTTTTTACATTAGCAGCTGGGTGGGGATTGAAGACATTTACGTGAGTTAAATTATTCCATTTGCATACTTATATGTTAATGTTTTGCAACCTGCTAAAGANTCATTATATTATCAGAAAATTCCAAAATAACCGGACGTAGTGATATCATTTATCCTGGTCACTCAATATTGAATGCTATCTTATGTTATTCATAAGGTAATCCTGTTGTATCTGTGTGGACATTTTCAGCTCACAGCTTTAAGCTATACTATAGCTGTGATTATGGCACAGGAAGAAAAGGGATGTTAAACTACTTCTTTCGTCATCATGCCTTGTAAATCTCATTCCTTCTCCATGGCTTTAGGTCTCTACTTGATGGTGGATGAGCCAATCAGCTTTTGGGCTGATGGCTATAGACAGACAGAATTATGTTCTCTAAGTTTTTCTCAATTTATTTTAATACTTTATCTTCCTTATAAATATATATATATATATACATCCTCCTTGAATATATTAAGATATACTAAAGCCTTTTTTGCTATCATTATGTGTTCCTGGTTTTACTGAACTTAAGCATATTTCAAATGATGATTTAATTAGTCACAGGACCATAAAATTTTACAAATAAATAATGCATGATCTTAAATTATCTTTATAGAAATTTCTCTTATATGGCAAAAATATTCTTTTTCCATTAATATATATTTTTGATTAAGCGATGCAAAGAAATTTAAACCGTCTAGAGAGATAAACCAGTACCTGGTCACAGAAACCAATGAGGAGGGAGAGATGATCAGCTGGATAAGTGGCAAAAATTCCAGCAGTGTCTGGCACTGCCCTTACACCACCATCAAATGCATCCAATGCATCTGAAGAAAGAGGAATTCCTGATTAGACAATTTGTAAACAGATAAGTGATCTAACAAACATCACAAAGAAAATGCCATATTTATCAGTATACACCATGTAGTGGAAAATAACAACACAATAAATTTAAGAAGAAAATGTTGGCAAAAAATGTAATTTAAAAGGATAATGGGAAATTTAATATAAAAGGATTGGTGCTACAAGCTATTTTAGATAGCTCAGAATGAAAATTAACCATGTTTACAGGATTTATAAAGCTTTTGAGATGAAGATTTAGTTTAAAATACTAAAACAAGCAGGGTAAAACAAATGCAATCATTTTTATTCGATTAGGTTTAAATAAGGTATAGAATATGTTTATAAGGCACAGGTAAAATTTAAGCCATACATTTTTGGAAAAAAAGAAGTGTGTTATACAAAATATAAAGAAATGTATTAAATTCATTGATAATAAAAATTATTTAAAAATGAATTATTCAACTTTGTAATACCTAAATAAATAAGGTAGACACAGGCTGATGCAAAGAAGGCTCCTATATACTGGGCAAGAATATAATGAGGCACTTTCTTCCAAGAAAATTTCCCAATAATTGCCATGGCCAGCGTCACTGCAGGGTTTATGTGACCACCTGAAATGATTAAGAACCAAAAGTATCCTATATTCTATGTATTAAATTCTTTATATTTTCTCAGTATTTTGTGGTACTTGTATAAACCTATTATAATCTACCAAAAATCGCCTGCTTATAATTTTGACCTTTTTTAGCAACAATACAAAGTTATTTAAGATAAAATCAGGGGCTAAAATGCAGAGAATACATGGTTACATTTTTCACATTGTATTTCTTTTTACATTGACGCTAACTTTTCTTTGCCAAAATGTCAATCTCTTAAAATTTTAAATTCAGGATTGAATTTTGTGGGTATGAAAGTCTTATAGCAGTAAAAAAATGATATCTCCAGAAACCCATCATTTTTCATGTTTAATGAACAGAAAGTGATTCATAGCCAGGAACATATTACAAAGATAAATGTATAATTCACAAATAAGTAACTGTTTGATAAATAATTCTCACTTGGTTTTCTTTGGAAAAGAAAAACGATTTTCAATTGAGTTATACTGAAACTGATATTCCAATATTTGGAAACAGAACACAAGGGCAATAATTGTTTGTACAACAAAAGGGTCGGACATATGGGGATTTGATAGATGCCTAGCATCCAGTTTGAAGGGGACCCATTTCACAAGGGTAATTTCTTATTTTTCATATAGTATACGATACATCTATAAAAGGGCCAGACAGACATTAACAAATATCACGCTTTTTGAAAAGTTCCCTATAGTTTAAATTCAGGCAAAACGCCATTGATATATCACCGAATATTCCTTACAGCGCTTTTCCGTAGCGCATTTCAATGAAAATCGAGAGTAAATAAACAAACTCGACTTTAACAGTTGAATTTGCCATCCAGACGACGCGCCGTCGCAACGTCTTATCGATAATGATGAATTTTGACGAAGTGTTCATATATTTTGTCAAAGTGTTCGTTATTTCGGTGAAAGCGGGCCCTGGTTCGATTCCCGGTGGGAGTCAACTTGCGAAATAACCTCGGTTGTCGAAGCATTTAAAAAATACTATTTCGATTTTACTTTTCGTTCCCTGTTGGATCATGTAGTTACAGTTTACCAGCCATGTGAAACATGTCTGCCGTACATAAAAATACAAAGCAATCCTTTTGCACGATAATATTAAGTCTAAAATGTTATGACGAAACGAGTTACACTAGTGATCATATCTCGTTCATTGATGAACAAACAGTTCAGCGGAAAAATTCCTCAGTTTATTAATCGAAACTGAAAATAACTCCAGTGGAACAGGCCGCTGCGGCGTAGTGAGCGCGCTAACGCTCCGACCCCGAAGTCCCGGGCTAATTTTTCCGGTTAGGGAATGGTTGTTTGGGTTTGTTAGTAATAATTATTATTATTAACAGGGATTTCACTGGGGTTAAAGAAATTATTATTATCATTATATTATCAGAAAATTCCAAAATAACCGGACGTTTGGGCACTCCGAAAATGTTTTCCGTGTCATCGGTAGAGGTGATAGAAATCTGGTAAAAATCCCGGAAAACCGGGACGCCTTGGTCATAAGTCTTTTTCAGCACAATTATAATTTTCCTACCAATTCTGGCGTAGCAGGGCAAAGTTTGTTGCAGTATTTCGTGCTGACTCGATTAACATGATTTTAGTAGAAACGCATGTTGTTCGCATTTTGATGCACCTAAAACTCTCTTTTAAGAGTTTTAGGTGCATCACGTAAGAAGAAAATATGGATTATTGATAAGAAGGAAGGGAAAATTTATCGTTTAGTTACTAGGGAGAAGATATCGTTAATGGATCTCACTGAAACGCCATTAATAGTTTCATCTTTTATCTAGGCCTCAAATCGGTAGCGAATGTAAATAATGTTAATTGATATCAATTAGTGGCAACTGACAACTGCAATAAGTACCTATAGATAACAGTTGAGGATTGACAGTATTTTGTTTCTTGTTTGATTAGCAGATGGCTTAATTCTTCATAATCCTGCCAGATGTTATTTTCACAGTCCTAAGGGAAACATGGCTATATTACCTCTCTTTCGGCATATAATGTAAATAGTAAAAACAACATTTTTCGTTAATATGAAGATGATTTCTTGAAGCCCCGTATAATATGAACACGGTGCATTAGTTCTCTTTCTAAGGGCTTCTCAGAAATCCTCATTATAGCTTTTCTCTTTGCTATGCATGCACATCTTTTTTGTTTTATAGGTCATTTATACCCAAAGTGCAAGACGAATAGAATCTAAAATAGTGTGGACAGTTTCCTAAAGAGTTTTACGTAGTATAATTACAATGTAATGAAAGGAGTTTTATTCATAAGAAAATTAGAAAAAAATCGTGCCCAGCCATCAAAAACGCGCTACCGTAAAGCAAACAGAAATAGTAATGGTCTCGTTATGAGGAATGCTTGTATTGTACTCAAAAACTGATTATTACTGAAATATGTTTGCGGTCCGGGATTGGCTCGCGAAAAGTTTGGATGAAGGTTTCCTAGTTATGTGCAAAATTTCACCGTTCTTTTTTATAACAAATAAACTTTATAAATAGCATATTAATGAATCAAAGCGTAAATGCTAAAATCGTACTTGAATCTAGTGTATTAATCCGAACATACTTGAAATCTAATCTTTGTATACATATCATTTAAATTTTTCTCAGAACAATTGTCTGTGTGAGGGCTTTCTTTACTACTTTACTAGGTGACCGTCTCTCGTTTAAAATTCGATCAGCATCAGAACGTATTTACGCGTTGTCATAATTAACATAATTCCGCAATCGTTTCTTTCGTTTTAAAAAGTGGTAAAATCACAACTAAATTATGCAAAAATCGTACGAAAGTGATTTTCTTAGTCAAAAATAAGTGTTCGAATGGTCTATAGAAAATGATTCTATTCGCAGCAGACCGCTGTCCAGCCGAAGCGATGAAAAGGCATATCGTGCGTTTGCACTGCTTCGCGCTAACCGACGAACAAGTATCAAAATATCACAGGTGAACTCAGTATTGCTGTAAGCACATCTCACAGTATCATGCAGGACGATTTATGCTTGTGGAAGATGTGTCCGGTAAATTGTGCCTTCTGCACGGCAATGCACCGGACCACACCAGTGTTCTTTTCGTCAGTTTTTTGCTAAAAGAGGGGTCAGTCCTCGAATACCACCCACATTTTTCTGTTTTAGACATAGCGGACTTCATGATCTTCCAAAACTCAAATTTTTCCCCGAGGACGTGGCATTGATTCAAGCGAATCTGACGGTGGTCCTGAACAGTGTTCCATTCAATAAGGTTGCTAAGGCGTTCAAGTTAGGTGTTCGATATAATTCGCAGCTAGCAAAATATGGGCTGGTAACATAGTTCTTTTTACGATAAATCTCCAAAATATTCCTGTCTTTAGGACATTGCGAAGTATATTCAAATCTGTATCCTTCGATTGACCCTAGGTCTTGTTTTTAATTTGATTTTATAGTAGTGAAGGTTTGCTCGCAGAAACTGATGCCACGAACATGCTATTTCAATAGCGTGTATTATTCGAGAAGCAAAAAGTATTTCCTCTACATATTTATGCGATACGACATTCCAATACACATTTATAGGGTCATATTACATCATCAAGTGTAATTTTTTCGATAATATTATGAATATCGCTTCAAAATTATGAAAATCAATTATGGCACCTGCTGACAAGTCCATAATTGGACTTATCGGGACCATAAAGAAAATCAATCTTCAATTTTGAGGTACTGTAATTTAATGTGCTGTAATTTTATAATTCAATTTGTAATAGTTTTGAACTTCAATTTGTAATAATTCTGTAGTTTAATTTGTTACTGTTTTGAACATCATTTTGTAATAACTTTGTAGTTCAATTTCTATTTTGTCAAAATTTGTTTATTTTTTGTAAAGTTTTGACAAATTAATTATGAATTATCAGTAGGACCACCATAAAGCTCCATTGAATTATATTCACGTTTGGTCAAAACGTATTTGCAAACAAGGGTATATGCGATAGATATTTAATACAGAATGTAACTAAATTGTGAACAGTTTACATATTTGATTTATATTCATGAGGCTTGTTATTTAAATCGGGGATTTTACAGCATGAACATGCAGATACGTAAAGAGAATTATAGACAGGAAAAAAATGTAATTTTTTCGCAGCCAGGAAAGGACTCCAGGAAAAGAATCGGAGTTCGTGCGACTGAGTTCAAAACGGTTTTATAAAAGAAACCTCGCCGGTTCATTTAATGGATATGAGTGATTGTTATCAAAGAAAGCTTAGAACTCTCAAATTCACTACTGTAGAAGAAAACAATGAAATAAAATTTTTAATAAGAAAAATAGATGAAGATAGAAAACATAGCATTGAGAGGTGATAAGATACCATTACAGAGATTTCCACTGTGAATTCTATTTAAATCCAATGGTTTTCCCCCCGATTGAATGGGAGCTTACGTAATAACAAAGAAGTTAACAAATCTTACCTGAAACTCCGCCGCTAATAAGTGCTCCAAGCATGACTGCCAATCCCCAAGCAAAATTGATGGACAAAAAGCCTCCGTTAGCTGTGTGACTTAGAACAGATTGGGCCACCGAGCAATCTCCGATGAACTGTAACGGATAAGTTTATTTCATCTTAATCAAGAAATATATCCCCAAATTACTAATAAATTTATCGAGTCTATCGATTTGCATTATTTGCGCTGAATTCAGCCATGTAAATAAATATTATTGTTAGTTTTCTTTTTCCTTAACAGTTACAAAACAAAGATATCCTTAAGTTTATTGGTATTTTTATATTTATAGATTAGTAACACTGTGAAGGTATCAGCAAACTGTTTGTCGCTTAATAAATTCACTGCTCTTGCACTGAATTTTTCACACCTCTCAGCGATATTTTTCAATGATTAAGATGAGAACATTTTAACATTTAAGTGAAGCGATATTTTTCAATGATTAAGATGAAAACATTTTAACATTTAAGTGAAGCGATATTTTTCAATGATTAAGATGAGAACATTTTAAGTGAAAATACGGAATTCTTGTTGGTCCTGAAATAAGAAAATTGCTGAATGATAGAAACTTTGAAGCCAGACTTTTCCAAAAAACTTGCAGTTCGGAAGTGCTTCGTAATTACGCTGAAATATTTCTTCGAAAAGTGTTGTATGTCATACTCTGGTGCATAATTTTATGGAAAATTATATTAATTTAGGATATCAAATGTCACTGAAGATTCACATTCACCATTCCCTTCTGAACTCCCACAGAACTTGGTTGATTTTAGTGACGTAAAGTGCTACAGATTTCTTAAGGGGATATATACCACGGAAAAACGTTACCAGAGAGGATGGATAATAGGAGATTATTGCAGAGACGGAATTCAAAAAACGTTATGGCAGAATTTTTGGAATTTTGTTTCTATTTTCATGAGTGAATTTCTCAATCTATTATTATACTTATAGAATACATAAACAAAATTTCGATAATAAATTCTTAACTGTATTTACGCTGCCTCCGTTCTGAATCTTTGTGTAAAAATTGAAGATATGGGGATAAATTTACATTGAAATGACATTTGCAGTTTAAGTGAATGCATGTAAAAAAAATACATAAAAGCGAAAAAGTAAAATATACCGAAACAAAAGAAACGTAGACGGTGGGGCTTTCTTGAGCTCACATTTAAATTGAAAACCTGAAACATGAAAATGCGGCGTTTATATTGTGATGATTTTGGAATCGGCCGGAAAAATATAATTGAATTGACTACATTAAGTTTTGTGCTTTATCTTTTCGAGTATTTTCAAAGTTCCAAATGTTTATTATGTATTTGTATTATCTTCGTAGTAACTATTAAAAGAGGTATTATTATTCCGGATACAGTTGTGCACTCCGTAGATAGTTCAACGATTGGCCCAACAGCATGAGGCTGTCATTATCAGGCTGGTTTTAAGCTTTCGGTTTTCCATCATTTGCACGTTAAACACTAAAATTATATCAATCGATAGAAATCATTGATGTTTAGGGGAAATGTCCTAAACGAACACTGATAGAGTAAATTATTATCCACAGAAAAGGTTTGAAAATATTGCATCTATGACTGTCGTCACCGATATACATGACAAAGTTGACCACTAATAAATGAATGATGCATAAAAATAAAATACTTAATGTAAAAACAGGAATTCTTGGATGGTTTTTAAATTCATTGGAAAAGCAATGAGGGCAGTAGACAAGAATTACATAAAATCTTACTCTCCGCATTGGAAACGTAATGTTTTTGTCAAATTAAGGAGTGGAGACAAAAATGAAGGAAATACAAATAAAATAAATAAATTCAGGGCGTTTTTCCTTATAGTTTTACCACGCAACCATCATCTATATTTCCTACGTTAAATACACTCTATGATCTACAGGTGTGATTTTAATTGTCTTCTGCTACAAAGAACTTCAATATAGATGTTTTCAGGTCCAGATGTTTCAAAATACTGCATTTGAGGTGTACCATTCCAGAAAAAAATAGATATAATTAGGTAAATATTTAAGATAAATAGCATAATTCGAGATAACCATATACATTTTATTATTGTAGCTGGACTTGAGCATGGAAAAAGTATTTATACATCGAGACATTTCGCCCATTACCTTTTCCTTTTCTCTACATCCACTTTTCCTCAAGGCGAGTCTTTTTCGTAAGATATGCGATGAGGATTCAAACTTCCTAGCAGAAACAGCAGCGATTTTATCCATGTTTCGTATATTGGTTTGGTTGATACAACAGAGCGATACATTTCTGAAAAGTGACGTGAGCAAGATGATCTTATGGATTTTAATTTATTTGAAGAATTGATTCCCAGAACCATGAACCAATTTAGCTGTAGATTCATTTACGTGCTACTCTAGGTATTGATGTGAATTTCTGAACTTCACTTTCATTTTGCTGGACGAATGAGGAATTATAAGTAAATGAATGTGTTGATAAATTAAAAAATATCTATTTTTTCTGCCAATCGAACTAAACCTGTCTTATCCTTCTTTAATTAATAGATATATACCCTTTCTGACTCTCCTCTCTTGACTTCTCAATTATCCTTTTCCTAACAGATCCACCCGCTTGACATCTCTACTACACTAGACTTTACCAAGACTGATTTATCAAGCCATCCCTTTTCTATCGCCTTCCTTCTTTGCTGAATTCCATTCCTCCTCTTGTTGTTTAATTTTCCTTACCTAAATGGACATTTATAAAATTAGGTTTTACTCACGCTAGGTTATTGTAATCGCTCCCCCTACTTTTTTGTTACTCTCTTTTTTATTTTTCTGTTGCTGTTTTGTTATTGTACTTGTTACATTATCACTTTAAATGGGCATTTTTCTGCTGTATGTGACAAATAAATAAATGAATCCAGAAGACGTTCTCAAATGCTGTAGTTTTGTTCGTCATTAAGAAACTTTTACTGATACTTTAAGTTATTGTCTTTTTTAAAAAAATTCTGATAAAAATTAGCTCGAATTAGAAAATCGAATTTTATATGTAGTACGCTATTGCACGTTTCGATTTTTAACTATATTCATCTACTACAATGAATCATCCCTCATCCTTCTCTATTCGAATTTCATGTAAAATTTCTCTCTATTGGTAAAATTTTGAGTCGAATTTCATATAAATTACAAATATTAGAAAAGTTTATCCAAACATTGCGAATTCTCAACATCGCAATATAGCGAAGATTATTTCAAATTCCAAGTCGCAAGAGACCGCTTGAGTATCATCATCTCTCCAAATTTTTGATCTCGTGAATAAAAGTAACCTCAAGTTAACGAATCAGTATGTAATAATTATTCGCAATATTTTTAGTGAAATTTCGGCATAACCCTATTCATTGACCAATCTAAAAAGATTTCGATAGTCGCGGCGAATTCTTTCATACGCGCAATTTTCGACCAAAATATTTTTTGAGGTTTATGTGATTTCGAACCGAAAAATATCTTTCATGAAGGGAATGAAATTTGCCCTAGAATACTGCCTTTCTAATGGTTTATGTCCTGGGTTTGAAGGATAATAGAAATACTTTAATCGCAAGAAATTAAATAATGGTGCGTGTATTAAGTCAGTTAATCGAATATAAAAATCGTAAAATTGTGTCGATTTGATTCTGAGGGTAGCAATGCAACAGTAAGCAACAGCTGCAACTTAGTAAGCTGTAGTTAAACTATCGTCCTTTTAAACGTAAAAGAATATTCACTATTCCCATAGCGGATATTCGAAATCGGAAAAATGTTATTCACCGAATAATAGAAGAATTCTGCTTGATTCCTGAGCCAATAAAACACTAAATGTTGATAGTGTGCTGCTATAAAAAATGTTCAAATATTAACTTCATAAAGCATTGGAAAGATCGCCACGTCATATTCTATTTAGAAATACTTGAATCGCGTCTGCTACATTCCCAACGAAATATTTCAGGAACCAGCTATTTCCTGATATGTCAAGAAATTCTTAATTTCAGCTTACAATTGTTCTTCCACGTGACCTAATTTATCCAAGGCAAGCAATATTACGTGAGAATATCCATATCAGCGATTCAATGCAGTAGTATTCTGCCCAACAAAATAAGAAGAAAACAACTCTCGAATTGATTGACATTTCCTTTTCACTGAATGTGATAATCAATGATTTTCGAGATAAATTACAGTGAAGTCTTTATCTTATTATTTTCACTATCTCGAACTAATACCACAAAATGTTAATCAGTGGCTCTTTTTTTCCTTTTTACACGTTTCTATGACGGCAGACTTTAGAAAAGATGGAATTTAGGTGAACGCATATTTCATAATAATTTACGGTGGGAAATTGTTTCTTGAGAACCCTAGAAAAAATTAGGTCAAAATATAATTCAAACACTTTTATCGGCATAACTGATGCTCTGAACTACTGAACAATTGTCGGTATTCTATTTGATGTTTTTTTTGTATTCGAAAAAAAATACCCGAGATAGATAAACACCTTTCATTTTACAGCAATTCAGGTATTAAAAAATGGCCGTGTTGACCAATTTGTCAAGCATATCCTAGTTGTGTGAAATCCACGTTCACCTTGGCTTTATATAGTCTTTTATTTACTTTTACAGACAATTATAAACATTTCATTCCTTAAACGTCGTAACAGACCGAAAACGTACTTACCGAATCCCATTCAAAGAATCAGTATACAAGCATAGAAACATGAGTGATTGACACTTTGCTATTCAATTGAATGAAGGATATCATAAACAGATATACATATCGACAATTTTTATCCCTAAATAATTACTATGTATCATGAGGAAATGGAATGAAATGCCTTTATCATGATAAGAATACCTATCGTACAAAATACCTTTACAAGAAGTTACTATCAGCAACTTTACTGATATGACAGGAAAAAAGATTTAAATAGAAGGTGGTAAGGAACTTGTGATGAAAAGTTTCTAGTCGTTCCTCTTAAATAAATAAATTGATCGCGAGATATTATTTAAGATGGAGAATGCGAGGAAAATTCCTTTCCCAAAGTAAAAAGTAAAGTAATCGCATGTAATTATAAAGAGGCATTTATCTGCCTGATAAGTTACAATAAAAGTATTACCAACACAGCTCTTCACTTCCTGAATCGAAAAAGAGTTATCTTATCTTCTTCACATGAAATAGGATTCCGTCAATTGTTTCAATTTTCGTAGTTTCTCAATTATTAGTTAATCATTGAATTAAGGAAATAATCCTATTGAATATTGATTTCGTGAGGTTAAAAGCAAAAATTTAATTTAACCTCGTGATATGGTCTCCAAAGCATCTCTCACTTAAATAAAATTGATTAGAATAATGTGGATGATTTGAATCCTCTGACATTCCAGATTTCATAATAAATATATACAATATGTTTTTCATTTCGATATGAAGTAAATATTAAATGATTTTCTTAGGAAGGTAAATTATTTTTCTATATCCTCTGGTTGGATTTAATGAGAAAAAATCTTGATCCGATTTACATATTTCATATGATAATGACATCATAATAGTGGATTTAAAATTATATATGTCAACACTTAAACTCTTCTGGAGAGCATCGTTCTACGAGCAGGAAATAAGACTGAAATTTAATTCTGCATTTTGATAGATAATGTAGATATTTCTTGTATTGGAAAGTAATGGTTTTTATAGTAAGCAATGAACCTCTGATAGGGATAATGGCTGTCACATTCTTGGCTTCTGAAGGAATGAAACGCTGTCGCAAGATTCTCTCCCACAAAGTCAAAGGATAGAGTGTTGCGAGCAAGTTCTACTTTGTTAAATTCCTTTCAATAACCTCTCAGAGTGTCATTGCGCTATTTGATCCCTAGCGATTCCTTATCGGAACTTTGTGATTCTAAGATATCTTTCAAAGTCGAGCTCAGAGATGAATACCAACGATATTGTTCATAAGAACAGAAGACTGATTTGAATTGGTGCAGCGCTACGTCCATAAGTCTAATAGGACTAATTTGGCCCATTCTGAAATGCATTGTTATTTATTTAAGAAACGATTTCGACATCCTGCTTAAAGGATAGAGGGTTAGATATCTGTATGATGACCATTACGAGGGTTTCATTAGACACGTTCCTGCGGGAAAATAGCTATTGATATATCAATATTTTCAATATGAGAGGCGAATGAAATCCATAAACTTAACATTCATTCCATTTATAAAAATACCCATAACACATTGTCGACATCAAATTCGAGAATAAACTAAGCTAAATATAATGGAAGGTTTTTGTAACAATTCTTCAGCCTTTAGGGGTGGTTTCAAAAAAGAGTGACCCGCTAGTATTGTCCAATCGATTTATTCTTAGATAATCATTTATATAATTGATTTATTATTTAGGAATATCAGAGTAGAGATACCATAGGAAACGAGAGCGTTAGTAGAGGTTTCACGTTTGTCGGAATACCTTCCGAATTGGATAATACTAACTGGTAAGCGGAAATAGATAAAAGCAAAGCGTTTTACGGATCAATATACGGAAGTTAGATGGCTATCTTTGAGTAGTAGTAGTATTGTTAAAAGTGCTTCGACAGCTTAGGTCATTTTGCACGTAGGCCCCCAATTGGGAATCGAACCCGGGATCTTTTACATTTACATTTACATTTGAACCCTGCAAACCGCTAGAGCGCATGGCAGGGGGTGTAAAACACCGATCTTTGAATTCATATTGAAATTACTGATAATTTATATCCTTCAATCATAATATAATCTTAGGAAAGAACTCCCTTTGCTGAAAAAAATATTTAAAGAGAATTAAGTTAAATTGAGTAATCTCTAGATAGATAGCTTGAAGCTTCAATGCAAAGGAAAAATAAAATGTTTAAAATTTATGACGTGATCTAAAAAGTGAAAAGAGAAAGCAAACCCCTGTTTGAGCTTGATACATCAATTAAAATATATTCAACTGATTGAATCCGAGTGATAAATATTGTTTCCAAGTTCAGTGATTGCATTTAATCAGCAATTTACATGCGAGAGAGCTCGGCCAGTTAACATACGTAACTGAGATGCAGGGCGCTAATGAGACGATAAGGCATTGCTCGTTCATTGCGTCCAAATTAGAACGAAGTTATTTCCGTGCATGTGCATTGCTTTCTCAGGTTAGATGAAGAATGTGCTCTAGCATTTCACGTTAAATCGGAAGCTAAAATTTGGTAAAGTTTTACTGACCGAAAAAGCTATATTTTCCCTTCTTTCAAATTTAATAGTAAAACGACTTTACATTTGCGCGAATTCCGGTGAACAAAAGTCATTATTTTTTCGGAAAAAGGATAGATTAAAGACAGAACATGCGGCAGAGGAAATAATGCTATCAGAAGAGTATATTTTAGGAAAAATTTCGTTGAAATTCAAACCTGCCAAACCAAAACTTTAAGAAATAAATTAAGTTGTGTATGTTTTCAACATTCTAGTTCAATTTAAGTGATAAATTTTTATTGAAGGACGAGATTTAGACTGCTTTCGGATTTTTTATTATTGATATTCGAGTTCGGATTTGAATAAGAGCTAAAATGGCGATCTCAAAGAAAAAAAATCACTAAATATTAGCGTGTTTCTGCGTTTAAAAATGAAATGTGAAACTTTTGTTTGTACATGCATGGTAGTTTATTGCAGGTGGAACGTAAAAAGTGCCCGTTTTTTCGTGCTGCTTAACGGAATGCTGACTTTGAAATTCTGTTTCTAAAAAAATATATATCTAATCGAAATAAAATTTTAATTTCACATTGGAATACTTATTCTAGACTAAGAAAAGATTTTTCGTCACAATAAAGAGTTGTTATCGATTGAATATTTTGGTAAAGCAACTTTTTCACTGTAATGGACGGACGTAAAATGCGAACTTGGTCTCCTTCTAAAGCGTTATGAGTTTTCACGTGTTATAATTTGCGTTAACAACAACTTAGTACTTATTTATAGGAATTCATATTTAACAGGGCCGCGGATAGACCGCGGAAATTGGAATGCTGGCGATAATGGCGAGTTCATCCGTCCCCTCTTATCTTATGATACAAGGTTATTAGAGCTGTGGAACCCCTGTTAGACATTGCATCTAACCCTTTTTCATTTAAGATTAAAATTAATAGATATTATGGTAGTTGAACAAAAGAAAAAGCATGAAAGATCGTTTCTTTTTACAAACTCAACACATCCCATCCTTTTATGTCTAAATCCGTTATTAATCCAAAAAGGGATGATTTAAAGTTTATCTAACAGGTAGAGTCTTCTTAAACTAGTAAATGACTTGACTCATCACCATTTCTCACTTCCTTTTACCATTGTCTTTAGCACCTAAGCTTCTTCAGGCATTGGGTACTTGTCCTGCATAAAATAGTTACAGCAGTCTCTTTGACCAATTCACTTCATGGAATATTTTTTTGGTTGCTATTTTCATGTTTCACAGGTTACTAGATTGATATTATTATTAAAAGTTCATTTTAAAACCATCAAGGATAAATCTATGAGAGAAATCTCCAATTCCTTAATTTTATCAACGAACGAATTTATTTTATCATTTATACAAATTGATAATTAAATAGCATCAGTAACTAAAATTCTTCAAATAAATTTTCTATAAAAGAGTGATGACTTGAGTCTTTTTCTATCCACATGTATTCAGGCCTATCAAGTAAAATTTCTAACATTACGGTGACGTAGGTTTTTCGAGTCATTGTCAAAATTCATGCATACAATTTTTATTTTACCCGCAAAATTTCTAAAATTAGATTAATGAATAGATTGAGTTTTCTTCTGATATTAAAGCAAAGCTCCTTTCCTTCCTATCTTCCAACGCCCTGTTGAAGTCACGGACAAAGTGGTAATTCTTTTCGATTGGATTCCGTGATCGTGAATGATTCAGTACCCTTGACCTACGACATGCGATGCATGAAAACTTCTGGAGATCTTAATCGGGAGTCTATAATCTTGTATTAGCAGAGTGCTAAAAGGAGGAAACCAAGCTAATTGTCCGTAAACACTGTTAAAGAGGGGGCTCATTACAGCTGAAAGTACAGAATAAACGTTTCATCAGTGGCATGAGAAAAATAGTAAATCGACACTCGAAACGTTGAAAATCCCTCTATTCATTGTGAATGGCAGAATTAATTCAATCGCTTTTCCAAATTAAGTTTCTTCAATATGTTCAGTCTTGGAGAGGGGGAGTACATAACATTCTCTTTCTCTAGGCTCCGAGACACCTAGTTCGAATCTCGAGAATTATATGAATGTTTGAGTTTCACGAAGGTTAATTGTAACAGTCGACTTCTTAGTCGAAAAGTCACCCAAGAAATAAACTCGAGATTATTACTATCGTTTAATCCTTTGTTTTAGACGGAATAGAATATTTTATTGAGACGCTTCTCGTACAAGGAAAATAACATTTCACTCTTAGATAAAGCATTTCCTTAGGATTTTAGTTGAGACATTTAATAACATATTTAATTACGAAAAAATTGAAAATAGGCAATCTTTCTTTTTCGCAGCTGGATGTAAGCCAACAATATTATTTTTGGGGGGATATTTAAATCAAATTAATTTCTGTAAACTATCGGTTTTAAATATCAGTTAAATTCAGAAGTACCGTTTTAATTCTGAAACTTTATTTTATAATACAAAACCTGTTTTAAGAAATCACATTCCTGTTTAAACTCATCTGCATACCGATTTTGTTCACCCATGGAGGTTGGGGTGCTTGTGCTCTGAAGGCACGCTTTCAAATTAACCTTTAGGGATGTTTGTGCAGGAAAATGGCGCTTCAGCTGACATTACCTAAAAGGGCTTAACGACGTGGATACGGATGACATCCATCATCATTAGTCACCTATCCTCGACAACTCTAGTATATATTTTGTTTCAGGACTGTTTAAGCTCTCCAAGTATTATTTTTCTACCGCACACCTACCGCACTACTCTTGTAATGATGAAAATTAATCCTCACAGTTCTAATAATTTGGAGTGCAAGCTTGTTTTGCTAGTTGTTACTAAGAAATTGCAACCGTAATGTTGGAAAGATGATCCGCATCACAAAAATTGGCACCGAAACAGTGAAATGGCGTGTTTTTAGGAAAGGGAAGAGAAAAGTGGACAAAATGCCATTAAGAGTGGTCAAATCGCCTAATTGATGTATCCGCATTGTACACTTGAGGGTGGGCGTGAAAACGCGTTCGGCTTGTTTAATGGCCCCTTCTAACGGATAAGAATTCCGAGAGGAATAAATGCCAGCGGGACTGCGGCCAATTGAAGCGGTTTCAGAAGCGCGCACCTCTATTCAACGGTGGGAACACTACGGATATACGCGAGAGGTAAACAACCTGCGACTGGATTATCGTTGTCCCCGGATATGGAGGAGATAGTCTTTTGGCGGATCATATTCAAGAGAAGAGCGCGCAAGGGAGCGCCGGGTCTGCGTAAATGACTGTATAAAAGAGCAGTCTAACTAGTCGGACTATGCAGGATAAAAGAACATTTTTCATAGCTTAGCAGCGGCAATTGTGATGTGTAAGCTGGATAGCATGATAAAAAAAGAATATAATACTGAACGACAACAAAAAGGAAAATCGCTGGAGTTTGCCATAAATCATGAAAACTAAATATTTTTTCTAGAAATCTTTTTAAAGTTTTAATTTTCAAGGGGAGAGAGAGTAAAAGAAAGATGGAATTCTAGAGCGGAGTAATTATTTCTTCCGTGCGCCTCGTTGTTATTGACGTTCGCAATAATTGAAATGCCCCCAGAGATATGTTATCCAAGACCTAAATTTCATCGTTTACTTTACCAGAAAAATATACGCAGTGATAAAATATCAGAGCAGAAAAAGTAAGTCATACCGAAGAATAAATTATTCACGTACATTTACTATGTATCCCCGCATGATTCTCTGAAGTTCGGAAAATAATCTACGCCGAACCAAGACCGTTGTTCCGTTTCTTTCCATTTTTGTAAATTACCAAGTGTATAAATATCTTAAATGTATGTCTTAAGATTAAAGAAAATAGCTGAACATGACAATACCATTAGATTCTATCGAAATATCGAAGAGATCCTTGCATGCGTACGTCTTATCGAACTACAGTAAATAGCACTCGAGAACATATAAGTTCTTGAATGTGAAGTAAATAATCTAAATTCACTAATTATGACAAAATATCAGATGAATTCCAAGCATACTTTCCGAGATTTTCCGATGGAGCGTTCAGCCTAGTTTAATTTTAGAGGAAAAAGAAAACTTTTGCCGGCCTCTTTCACCGTACATTCATGCGGAGACAGGAGGAGAATGCTAAGTGAATTTATTCAGAAGAATTTCAAGGATTGTCGAGGAGAGAAAGAAAGGCGTCGGGAGAAGAAAAAAAAGATGGAAATGTTTACTTGATTTTGCGCCAGTGGAGATAACTTTCTTTTTCGCATTTCACTTGCTTCATCTTCTCACAAAGAGAGTGAGAAGCGTATCTCCATCCTAACACTCTTCAGTGGCAGACACCTGAAATCAGGCCATTTCTCATCCGAACAAAGAGTTGTAATCCCTTTAAACTTGACGTATGCTACTCGAATTGGGACAATGGTTGAGCGATCTATTTATCAAACTTGAATTAGGTCATTTTATCACAGTAGTTTCCGAGGGAAGATAATCACTCTTTTTTAGGTCAACAAAGCCAGACTATGAATTACGGTTAAAGTTTAATCTTCTATAGGAGATAATGAGAAACCTGAGTCACCTATCTGTAAAAACGTGAATAATAGCTTCTGAAACTGTGAACGTCCTTCATAGCTATTGGTTTAAGGTTACTTCAACTTATCAGCATGAAAAATATTCAAGAAAGATTGCTAAATTTTGTGACGACGATATCTTCAAATGCTGATATGAATGACGTCTTAGACCACTGTGGTGGAATATTCTGGTGTCGAACGCTGTATGAATGTCTCCAAGTACGTACTTGGAGATGAACCTTGGTACGTTAAGATTAATTTAATAATATGTGTGAAGGATCGCGAAAGTTATTATGTTGGATCCAAGCAAAATAATTACCGTGGCGCCCAATAGCAGTCTACTCGTTAATTGGCATGAAAAGATATACGAATTCCTGTTTTGAAACTTTCTTTGTATCAATAAAATAGCTCTGTTGAAGTAACAGCTCTGCTTGAAATAATTACAGACGTGACGCGCCGCTAAAATTGACTTGGCTTAAATACGTTTTGTTCGTCAACACACGAGGTTCCTAGCTTGCGGCACCCAATATATGAGTGAAGCTATAGGCGCTACACGATTACCCAAAAAATTTTAGTTCTATAGAGAAAATGTAATCATACAGTGTTCGTTCTAGTATTTTAAAAAGTTTACTTTAATATATAATCGTATATGAAATATGTTCTTGTTCAATTAAGGGTTCAATGGAGGACCTGAGCACGGAAACAGGCTGTTAATCGGTGCGAACTTCCTTTTTCCAAAAGCCGAAGCATACATACAAATTAAGGAATGATATATGAATTTTATAATAATCGATATGTTATATTTGTCAAAATTATTATATCATTATAAGATTCAACATATACTTATTTTAATTAACTTTTTCTTTTCCAAAGATCCAGGAGCGAGAAACCAAAACCAATTCTAGGACAAAACATTACATATTTATGTTTACGACAATGCTTTTTGATTCCTGTCTTCTTTCATTTCATATGCTCGGCTGGCTCATACCATTATGTATCAGTATTGTTATGCTCTTTACGCTTTTTTTAGAAATTTGTCGCGAAAATTTTTTTAGACAGCCCCTATTATATTATATTTAAACTTTGCTGAGTGGGCTCCCGGATAGCCAAGTGGCTATTACATGCCATTACGGCGGGTTCGATTCCTGGTTGGGACATACGTGCGGAATGACCTCAGCAGTAGAAGCGCTTTTAACTATACAACTGACACAAAGTATAGCACATAAAAAAGAATTGAAGCGAGAAGATAACGGAAAAGAAAAAATAAAACTTCTATTTAACTTCATCTTCTTTTTGAGCCTGACAATTTATTTCGTTTTCTGGTTGAAACTTTTCACCAAATTCAGTTGCTTGTTGTTAATTCCCCTTACAATACCAAGTTCAAGAATTGTGAAAAATTTCACTTTGTTTCGTCCTGAACTTAATAATCCATCCCTTGAATACGAATCCACTTTAATAAAAGCGCATCACCCTCGAGAGCCTCCATCTGAAGATTTTTAATTAAATAGCGCACCTCGCCGCACACATCGTCAGCGAGAAATATAATTCACTCGCTCGAATTTACCAGAGTGCAGGTCATCCGCCTCAACTCCTGACACCGACGCTGTAACACGCCCCACTCTGTTTATCTCCGCCGCACGAATGCCTAATTCCCTCCGAAAAACACAACGAAAACGTCCTTTTCCCTCATATTACATTTACGGACAGAACCAACAAAAGCGACGACGGGTTAAAACTCTTCGCTTCCCTACTGTATCGATCACGCGGTAATGTGCGGAGCTGGGATTCCATCGACGCGCTGAATTTCTGCAGTGCGACCGTCGTTGATCCCACGCGCCTTTCATTATTTTCTCCCCTTCTTGGGAAAGGCGTCCGTCGACACGAGATGAGAGGAGGACCTCTTTTCCTTTTCGATCCTTGAAACCCGTTTCACACGAGCGGATCTTTTATCAACGCGCGATATACATTCTCACCGTGCGATGATGAAAACTAAGGGGCTACTGCGGTATTGATGCAAGGAAATTGAATTTCGATAGAGGCAGTGGGAATGGTACTCCAGTGCAGATTAGCTGCGAGGAACGGGCTTTTTCATTAGTGGTCGTTCCTAGTATTTATTTCAATTCTTTTTCGGAGTCCACTAAGGACTTAAGCTGGAAGATTAGGTTGGGATTACAGTACATTCATAACTTTCGGGGTAATCCAGCTAGCAGCCTCGTTTATCCACTGTACGGTATTACCTCGGATTACCATCGACCTTCATACGAAAATTTTCGACTGACAAAGATTTTTCGCTGCTTTTCTTTTTTGGTTGCGCGGCTAACGAGTATATTCGTGGATGCGCACGCATATAAATAAACAGATCCGAAGCATTTAAAGATGTCCATAGCATACTGCCCATCATTGCATACTTGTGGAGAGTTTTATTTTTAGTTTTTTTTGCGTATTTAGGCTTTAACATAGGTTTAGCTTAGTCGTAGAACGTCTTTAGGAGAAATAGAAGCACAGTTTTATGCATCTCATTACAGATTTTTACTCTCTAAAAGGTACCAGAATACATAGCTGAGGTAAAGAGTAGAAGTTGCTGTTTTAATTTAATTTATTTTAGGTGTGGTTTAGAACTTATGAAATATGGGAATACGGAAAATTGCATTTCGGATAACGAATATGATTTCAGAGCGCATAGCCGAGGAATTACTAGACTTCATAATTGGTAATCTTTTTGGTTGCAGACTAATCCATACCCCTTGAATGAATTTTCCTTTTCCCTCAAAAAAAAAATACGTACATACGTCCCTTTCTTTCAGGATACCGTCCACCATTTGGCTCAACTTGCTGTTTTCCAGTCTTCATCTCCTTTTGGAGTATCACGTAATAGCAACATCTTTACCATCCTGTCTGACAAATGGTCAGTAAACCTCTACATAGGTTGAAACAAACGTATGACGCTTTTGTAAAAACCTCGAAAAATAACTTTCATTCCACATTTGTTAATTACTCAGCCTTACAATCTTAGGTTATTGTACGAAAGAAGAAAATTGAAGACGCTGTTACCAATAAAACGACTTTTATAATAAAGGTTACCAAGATGATTTGAATTAGTATCATGAAAATGTATATATATTCGAGGAAAGAGAAGAAAGATGTTCAACGGAAAGAGTGAGGCATTGTGCTTTTCCAGCAATTTCCAGAAAATTTCATTATAAAATATTCAACCATTAGTAATTTACATTATTTCGATCTTATCTAATTCAAGTATTACAACTAAAATATCGCCAACTCAGGAATCCTGCAAGTAAGTCCAACGGTACGATTTCCGGGTTTCATATCCGTTAACCTCATTTTGTACTTCATGAATTTCCATTGGCTAGTAAAATTGAAACACATACATACGTATTTCGATTTACATGACCATAGATAGGGATTGCCTCCACCATTCCTTTGGGGAAGCCAAACTTTCAAAGTGTACTGGCGGGAAAATACCCCACTAACATTAGAAGACCATATGTGGATATTTTACCTTAACGACGCTCTTTCGTGCGGAAATCAATTTAAAGAGTCACTTCGGCCTGAAATATCACAGGAAGAACAGAGATGCGCACGGAACATTTTTTACTCCACCGAATCGATCTTTATCAAGTCACATACTTCAGAGATTTTCTTCTGATGCGTCAAGGAGCTAAAATACGGATGTCAAGCGTCGCCTTAATTGTTCTCACAATGAAAAAATCTGGTGATGAAATTTCGATCGCAAGGGGTTTACTAAAGAGTTCTGCGTGACCGACTGAGCCCGAGATCAATCTGTGTCCCCCGTGCCAGGAGGATAAAAGGTATAAATTGGGAGAATTTGGGCGGAA
Organism: Ladona fulva; assembly: GCA_000376725.2. Classification (NCBI taxonomy): domain Eukaryota; kingdom Metazoa; phylum Arthropoda; class Insecta; order Odonata; family Libellulidae; genus Ladona; species Ladona fulva. The sequence continues at coordinate 607,609 of KZ308342.1, read as the reverse complement.
GGAAGGGGTGGAAAAGGACTCCTTTTTTCGAGGGAACGCCCTTCGCCGAGATATAGGGCCATCGAACGGGTTATTCCATAGTCCTTTGAAAAGTCTTTCCCTTGGCTGGTTGAGAACAAAAGGTCCGTACTGTTACGAGGGAGGGGGGTCTCATTTAGATGATGGGCGTCGAGTTGGCACGAAACGATGCTGGTGAGAGTGATCAAATAGATCCGGAAGGAGGTCACCCCAACCCTGCTAAAGATTTTCCGGAGGCCGGACGTCGTTGGTTCGGAAGATGTTTGGGGCCTGCAGATACGCAGGGAATCCTGGTAGCATTCTTCAGTGATGGGCGCGTTGAAAGACTACTCAACTGCCGCTATTTCTTCCGGGGTATGTTTATCTAATGCGGAAAGATATTGGAAAGGGATATATACCGTAATGGAAACATTAGAGGCGTGTCCATTATTTAATGAAATGCACCACTACGTTGTATTGACGGGCCACATGCGAAATATTTCTTGACTACTACATCAGATTAAATCTAAGCGCTCTGAAACGAGAACTGACAAGCCCTCAGTCTTCCTTCTTAATGATTTGATTAATGGAAGAGGCAATATGGAAATCCTTATTTTTGAGATAAAAGTCTTAACTTTAATCACTGTGTTTTCAGTGATAGCATAATTTAACATCTCCCTTGCATAAAAAGAATTCTAACTTTGCTTTGTTTCACGCATTATCATCCTTTTAGTTTTTATCGACGGTCTTCCAAAAATCAACTACTTTTACACACATTCACCGATATTTAGAAATCGTTTTTTCCATAATAAAATTAACATAAATATCATTCTTTTTTAAAGCATTTTCAACGCTAACCTTTATCGTGGTGTTTTAACAACATTTCCCTCCATTGATATCTATCTTACCTGCACGTGTAAAATATGCCTCAGAGGAAAATTTTCCCCTATTTCATTACTTCCAAAAACTCAAGACGCACAAGTTCCCTTCCCTAATTACATTGATTTTTATTTACTCACAGCTTAACATTTCATTTTGTCCGGTAGATGAGATGAAAAATGAACTATAATTAACTTAACTGGTAGGTGGCACTGAAACCACTTTTCTGAAGCGCATCGCACCAAATTGAGGTACGTAATAGCCGTGGCTATTATTTTTTCACTATCAATCACCCAAAACTTTCCTAAACTTGCGTCGTTGTTAAAGTTTTCTGAAGACGGAAAATTTTCACTTTTCATTCCCAACGCAACGATTCTTAATTTCCCTAATTATGTTAGGCCCCAAATTATCTCAGATCTTGAGGTACTCACAGACTTGTCCTTTCGTTTCTTTCGTGTGTTCATTGCATATTGATGGTGATGATGATTGGTTCACATTCGTATTTATTTAAGGCCTTTCGTGGGAACGTGACTGCTTCACTATTAGTAAAATTTTTCGTCACTCAGACAAGGTGCATTCTTTCTATACCAGTAATTTTCATCGCCATTTTAACTGGATATAGAATTGCATTATCTTTACAGAAGAAGAGATACAAATTTAATATTTATATGCTAGAAATAAACAGGTATCTTCTTGATGGAGGGATTAGTTGTTAAACAAATAAATCCGTCTGCCACGCCCTAAAAGGCGGCTTTCAGGATGAATATTTAGATGTAAATAAATAAATAACGTTATTGGGGCGCTAAGGAATGTGAGAAGTTTCTTATTCCCTCTGATTCATGGTTTTCCGGAATATATATCCTAGACAAGGAATGGACAACCTTTTTTCATCAGAAGGCCGCCAATGAAAAAATGATACATTCTATTTTGCTTGCACTTGAAGTAGTAAACGAGAAAGATAAATTACTTTAAATGCATGTATTTGTTGAAAGAAGGTAAGAAAAGACCGCTGTGAGAGCCGGAAAATGCCGCATGTGACCTGAGGGTGCAGGTTTCTTATATCTAACGTGGATCTAAAGGGATTTCTTAAGTTTTGGACGTGCGTACTTTTCAATTACCTCTAAAAACCCCCATCCGTAAACTTCATTACTTATTATATAAAAATGTACATAAAAAGTTTCTGTAATATCAAGCTTGTAGCGAAATGACAAAAACGTGAACTAACTGGAATAAATATGGCTTTTGATAGTTATTACAGCATTTTTACCGTACATTCAACGTTTACTCCAAGGAGTTTTTTTTCAAGCAATGGAAACCGCTGTCCCAATCAAACAGACTTATTTGTCAATTGTATGTTAGATCGATTTATGTTTATCTAAGCAGAATTAGAATCAATATTTAAAAATGTTAAAAGCGTAAGAGGATGAATAAAGATTCCTCTTCGGTGTTTTCAAAATCAGGGGCGTGTACCCTTTTGCTATCTGCTGAATACCGGTTCTGAAATACGTGACTCTTGTGACCCTGACAGGAACTTTCAGCCCTCAATATCCGAGGAACAAACACCACTTCCGGAGTAAAATTATAACTCAAAAAATTTTAGCTGATTTTTAGAGCTACTATACGTATGAGAAACTTTCTCAAATTTTATTTTACTTGATAACGGAGAAAGTACGTAATTCATAAGAAATTAGTCAATTTCAGTGTAAAATGAAGCTTTGTCAGTAGGTGATTCGTTAATTAATTATATACTCAGCTAAAAAGAAATACAAAAATATTTGCACATATTTTAATAAAATTTTAGTGCTTTCCAAAGGAATTTTTAAAACGACTTTCCCTGAATATGTTAACTCGTTGACGAAACAGCTTGCATTGTCTTTTTGTGGAAGTTGCCAAGTGCTATTTCTGCTTTATGCGCTACAGAATTTTTCCGTTAAGAATCTCTTAAGTATGTGCATTTCTAAAATATTTATTTGATGTTTTTGATTCGTTTTATGTGATTTAAGATGTTGGTTCGTGCGATTAAATGAGTAACAAATAAAGACAGAAACATTTCTTCTCTGATCTGGCACTTCCTCCGCTTAAGTTAGAATATGAACAGATTATCATATTATAGATATCAATGACTCTTGTCCATACAGATAACGGAAGCAATATCCCGAGTGAACAATATTTAACCTATCAGCGATCGAATGTCTCACATAATATCGCATAATGTCAAATAATGTGTCCGATATGTGGCTTATCATAATATTGAAAGATCTTGTGGAAGATCGCTGCTTCTTATCGTGAAATCTATTCCACAATCGTTGTAAATAAGCAAAAATTCGTTAGAAAACAATGGATTTTATGCTGTGGTCGTGTTTCGTAGTAGCAAGAATTTGCAAGTTAAATCAGTCCAAACAAAGTCTAAAAATTTAACCATAAAGCATTGCTTAAAATTTGCGCATCTATTTTGATTTATCTGAATAATTTCTTTAATTTTCACTTTTTCCCGCTGTACGCTGAGAAGCGGCTAGTACAGTATCAACGTGTATGTAGATGAAGGAACACATGTTGAAAGAAAGAAATACTTTGTAATTTTCCGCTACAGGTTTAAACCTGCTGTGGAAAATTACAAAGTATTTCTTTCTTTCAATAAGTGTGTTGAGTTCCACAAAGTGACGCTTGGGCATATTAATTTTATTTTAGATGAAGGAAGCTGATTCGTGTTTGAATCTCCGACGAAAATATTGGGATATTTGAAATATTCGTAAAAATCTATCAACTGAAAATCATATTCGTAAATATTCTATTAACGATTCAAATCTATATCTATGATCTTTTTCCTCGACCAGGTTGTACCAGGATATTCTTCGGTACATCTTTTTTAAAGTTTTATGTGAACTTCTATATTTTCCTGATAATGTTTTAATTTTATCTCTCACGATGTTCGGACAGATTTCGTTAACTATGACTTTTTGAGTAAGATTTGAAATGGTTCCCACTTCAGTTTTTTAGGTTAATTCATTATGAATTATCAGCCGTTTCGTAGATAAAATTTTACAATACTTGGCCATAATCCGTTATCATTCGATAGATATTTTAAACGAAAACTTTGATTTTTAAGATGTTTTAATGTTTTTAGCGATCGAGTATTATCTCTAGGTATAACTTGGCAACTGATACTAAGAATTACGTGTGTAATAAGATACAGTAGCGATCCGTTTTAATCGTCATGGAATTTATCTCGCATTTAACAGCCTGAATTATAAGACTTGACAAATTCATGGCAGTTATCATTTATCATGGACACATTTTCACAAAGAAGATACATTTCTCACGTACTTCACTTTGCTTGTAAACATGTTTACATTCCAAGAAATGAAGGAATAACAAGTGTGAAAAATAGCGACACGACTGGGACTCGAACCCAGGTCTCCCACTTTCCGGGCAGGTATTCTAACCACTGAACTACCGTGCTGCGTCTCTCTCACACTGTAAGGGAATGCTTTGTGAGCAAGACTGGCAGTCTCCACATAGTGGCACAACCTGCCGTCCGAGAAATGAAAGCTTACTTAAAATACTTTTCCATTTGTTCCTGTGTGTTTACCATTTACCTTTTAGTACTCTGAACCATAAAATATAGTATGTTAGTCTTCTTTCAGAGTGCAGAATTTTACGGATTCCTTATCAAATATCTTTCTCCGATTTCGATATGATCGAGATTAAGAAAATTTTATCCGATCCTAACGGTTAAAGCACCGAGGAATCTACTGCCAAATCGAAAAAACCCTTAAGGATTCACTTTTTTCGGTATTTACAAAACTACCGTTTCCTCCTACAAGTATAAGTTACAAGATAGTATTACAAGTTGTTAGATGCGATGAATTTGGAAAGAAAAGAGAGCAAGAAAATCATACTTTTAGCTCTCTTTTTTAACACGATGTACTGGGAAAGTATTAATTATTAAATCACATCTTAATAATTTTGGTTAAATTTAATTTGTTGGTCCTTTTCAACTTTCTCGTTAATCGTCTACATCTCAGGAATGTAAGACTGTAACAATGGATAACTAAGAGAACACTTTGAATACTTCGTCGAAGAAAAATATTGACAAACGATGCTCTTTAAAAACAACTCTCTTAAAAATATTGATCAAATTTCACCATTTTAACAAATTAATAATATTCACATATGAATATTACATGAATTAATACATCGTATATATTCTGATTAGAATTAATCACGTAAATAAATGCACATACTCATGCTGTTACACAATTGCATATTGATGGTGATGATGATTGGTTCACATTCGTATTTATTTAAGGCCTTTCGTGGGAACGTGACTGCTTCACTATTAGTAAAATTTTTCNTATTCGCGGATAAAGAAACACACCTTTTACTTTAGCCTATTACTTTATCCTACTTAAGGTAGTAACATTACGAGTCTTAATTTCTTAATACAGCACTTTGTGAAAAAGTGCTGTATGTGATTGAGAAGCTGACAATACGAGGTGCGCTCAAATTCTTTCACATATGAATATTACATGAATTAATACATCGTATATATTCTGATTAGAATTAATCACGTAAATAAATGCACATACTCATGCTGTTACACAAGGGAGTCATGAGTTTATTTCCTTTGGGGATTTAAATGAGGCGAGGAGGAGGAAATGACACACGAGGAGGAAAAACATAAGGAATGGTTGTCGTTTACTTTAATTCGTTCCATATATTTTTTTTAATTTTACCAAGAGCTGATATTTCTTCGTTAGGAAGGATATACTTCCTTGTTCTAGGTGTTACCATAAAACATATTTCGTAATTATAACTTCCATACAAAACAACAAGCAGAATTTTCCTCATCATAATACACGGTAGTATCCGCCTCTTCGAGTAAAAGAAAACATTGAGTTACGAAATTAATAAAGCTCACAATCGCAATTCAGCGGATTTCTGGTAAATCCGAAATCCTACTTCGTAACACTGTTTCGTCGATGGGGAAATCGTGATAAAAGCATTCGGATTCTTGAACATTGTTACGCAGGTGAACAGTCGACTGCCCTTGAGACTTTTGGATTAACGATGTACTTCGTTTTTATCTTCTCCAAATGATTGATCGGTAGAGATAATACCGTGCATAAGATTTTTCAAATCAGAAACGTACTCGCGCGTTTTAAATCTTTCTTCAGTGAGAGTGGAGCAGCAAAACATGGGATGCGATCAACGAAGGGAATCAAGATCCTCAGTGTCCATTAAGTTTTCAGTTTCCTCCTTATGGTCAATTATGTAGAAGTAAAAATGAATCTTTCATCCCCAATTTATTTCAAGAAAATGAAACATTCCAACATTCTTACTACATTTCAGTTTACTTGCGAATTTGTGGAAAAGGAGAAACTTTCGAAGAATTAAAAAAAAACCTCCCTTCATCGCCAAAAATTTTGTGACATATTCCAAAATCGAAGATATTCTTGAATAAAATTTCAAAATTAATTCTAAAACGTTTTAGCTTAAATTTCGACAGACACTTCACTTAAATTAACCAAATTTGAAAAACTCAAAATAATTCCGAGATGCTTCGTAATAAAAGATACGCAAAAGAAGCTTATTATTAAATACTTCGTTTTTCAAAATAAATGATTCAGAAAAAAAATCTTTTACGTGATTCCACTAACTTGCAATAGTCTACATACGGATACGAAAAAATGGGTTTCTCCTCTTCTTCAAACTTTTCCCATGAAAAACTATCTCATGATACGGACCTTAAATGATGTCGGAAACAAACAAGAAATTTCGGAGACTCTCCGAGAATCAAGTCTACTTCCGCATCGATCGACTCCAGACAGAAATACCCCTTGAAATTCCCAAAAAGATTTAAACCCCGCCGTCTGGAAAAAGAGAAAAAATCTGCGGTACTCACCACGAGGACGAAGGTCCCCAGCAGCTCCGCAAAAAACTCCCTCAGCCAAGTTCTCCGAAGACGACATTTTTCCGCTACCTTGTCCATGCTACCGTTTCCCTCCGATCCTCAGGTAACAATGATAGACGCACGTGTGCTTGTTGCTTCTTCAAAAGCGCGACTCCTCCTCAGGGCGGAGCGCAGTGCCCCTTACGCATTAGCTATCTCGTCACGAGATCTCTTCTCTCCCTATCCCCAACACCAACTGATTGAAACTTCCTCTGCACTCCCACTACCTAAACTCTCTCTCCCTCTTTTGCACTAATGCCGGACCCCTTTTTCTCGCTCTAAGCTACGCTATTATCACTTCCCTATGCCCCCTCCTTTCAGCAACTAGGCCCGCTCCGGCCAAGAAAGACTCGCTGACTTTTATTTTCGCCCTTGGACAAATGTCAAACGGTTTGTGAGGATGAGAAGGACCGAATTTTTTCACCTCCCCCACCTCACGACGAGAAGGCGTCCGGAGAGCGAATTCCGACTTTTTGTGACATGAATTTGCGTATTTATAAACAAATTTCGGTTTTATTTCGCTAGGCCAAGTTTCTACGTAATTGGCGGCAACTTATCTATTTACGATAGCTATGTCCAAGATTTTTCCTTCTGTGAGTCACAGATCATGTTGCATTTTTAATCATACATTCATCACAACATTTGTCTGGAAGTTGGCATAGTCTTCACATTTAGGGAAATTGTTAATCAAAATTTCATTTCTTTTCCTAGATGTATGAAACCCTCAGGATAGAGTTGGCTATTTGATAACACAGATTGGTTTCAAGAGACACCTGTAGCCTGCGGGTCGTGGGTTAGACACCCTCGATCTAGGAAGTTATCTTCTAAAGAGAAGTGGGAATTAATTGAGAAAGATCACATTAAAATAGCATTGCAGATTTTGAGATGTTTATTTCCTATTATACGCAAAAATTATGTAATATATTTCTTTGACTTTATTCTTATTTTTTTGTCATTGGTACTTAAATTTTATGTTTCCGAAAATTTTCACTTTCAATTTTTCGAAAAATACAGCCTCATGCATTATGTTTATGTTCAATTGGGTACATTACAATTTTTGCACACGTGTGGGAGAAATTGAAAAGTTTTCAATGCTAAAAATTCAAACTGAATTAACGTTATTCCATCATTTACATAAAGCATTCCTTCGAAAAACTCTCATACCAGATAAGTCACAGTAGGGGGTCACAGTCTGGAGGTCATTCCAGATTATTCACAGTGCTAGATTGCATTATTTTCAGATAAAAAATTCAAAAATAAAGAACGATTATCTAAATGAGCAATATTTATATTTGCTATATTGAAGCCATTAAACTAAGCTTACTGATGCAGTACGCTGTAATGTGTATTGTGTATGAAGACTGGTGCCGATTCCAACTCTTTCTCAACGTTTAAGTGACCTCATGAGAGGTTACAGAAGTTTATTTTCGGTCGCGAAAATATTACGATCGAGACACTGCAGCTCAACAGACTTACTATCTTATCAAAACCTCAACTATTTTGACTGCACAACGTCCGACTTTAGTGGAGCATCCTGTGGATGGTTGCCTCAGCTCTCCGAGCGTTTCCTGGAGCAACACCAAAATTCCTTCTCGGTCCCATCGCTATGCTTAGCATATTGGGAAAACTTCCGAATTTACTCATGGTAAAATATTAATTTTTAGATTTGACAACACTCAGTTGCGAAATATCATCTTACATTTAACTAGAAAATAAAATTTACTCTCTACAACATCTATCAGTTGCCGTGTCACTCTTCATTTGTGCTGATGAGACCCGCTGATGACGCGACTCATCCAAACCCGCCTCACTTATTGAATTCTAAACTGGCACGGAGTTGTTGTTTCCTTCTTTCTTTTTAATGAAAACCTACTTTCTTATAGAACTGTAAGTTGCATTATAATATTCTTAACTCAGCGAAGCGTATCGATGTATATAAGATTCGTAATAGAAGTATTGATTTCAAAGAATCTCTGTTTCTAGATCATTCCTCCACAACCAAGGAACTCTAAATGAAGAAACCGAATGATTTATTTAATTTCCATTTCCTTATAACGCCGTACTACAAGTAAGATTTAATTACCTAGCACTCAAAAAGTATAAACTGGAACTTTCATTCGATTTAAAAAATTCAATTAATAAAGCATATTTTCAACTTTAAAGTAGCAGATTGATTATTGATCACAAAAATATATCTTTGGGAACATTTCATGATGGATTTGTAATCGCCGTTGATTTTATAAGAATTTTAGTTTACTGAGAGCAACATATCGAATTAAACCTGGTTAGCAGGAATCAAAATCCATTCTGTTATTTAAACTGTATATTTATCCTAGTTTGGATGTACTGAAATACGAGAGAAATAACTTCAAATTTAAATGTAATCAATTATTAAGTAAGAATTATAAGCATATTAAACGTTGCTATAGGTATCTATCATAAGAAAAATTGTGAAAAATCATTTAAGTATTTAATGAATCATCACATTAGTTTTCCAATACCCTTCACGGCGCATTCGTGCCGTTAAATTTGATCTCCAGTGATATTTTGCTGAAATCCATTCTAACGCATTTAAACACATTAATAATTATTTATTGAGTGATTGAAAGGAATTGAATATTATCAGTAAATCAAATCTTTTAATTCGTTTCTCCAAATATTTTAAGATAGCTCTATTTCTAAGTAATTTCGCAACTATTATCAATTGAATCTGGCACAAAGTTTTGGTCTAAATCATCTTATCTTGAACACTTAAGAATAACGAAATAGGACCTCCAAGGAAACTGCAAACTTTTGTAGAATTTTTTATTAAAAATCAGAACAAATGACTTAAGATAAGATAGCGATGTAGAAGAATATGAATCAACAGCAGATTCAAGTTGATATAAAGCCGTTTTAAACTTCTGTACATATTGTGGCCCTAATTTTGATCTCCAAAGTAAATTTCCTTTCCCATAGAGATTCCATTTTCTTTTTCCAAAATAATGATTTCACTCCGCTCTCACAGATTTATGTACTTTATCGATTTCAAACAAATACCTTCTTAATTATATCAAATCATACGTAGTAATCATGATGTACTGAAGTTCCTCCAAAATAATTTTTTTAAAGGCCTAAAAATGTAAATAACTAAAAATGATCAATTTATTTGATCCGATAATAATATCAATTAATATAAAATATGAATTTAATTGATTGATTAGATTATTTTTTATTCGAATTGATTTATTTATTAAATAAGACTCATGTTCAGCAGTTGATAAAATATCCGGAATTTTAAACTTTTCCGCTTTGAATGACAATCCTGCATAATATCATGAGTTTCCTGAAAACTTCTTCGAAAACTGCTCTCTTTAAACGAATCACGACGAATCGCAAGTCATATATTGAGAGCTTTCAAGGCTTTCAAGGCATCCACCGCCTTCAGGTGTGTTAGATGCTGGACAGTGGATGGATGGTTAGCGTGTCTGACTTCCAATTCCAAGGTCTGGAGTAAGAATAATTGGAAGGCATGAGCGATCGCATTATCCTTTATTTATGATTCTCAGAAGCAATCGGACTAATTCGAATTTTCTGTTTTGGAAATAAAATAAAAAAAGATACTCTTTAGGAACCCTTCCACTTTCCATTCCAGATTCCATAAAATTAATGTTATTAAGATAGCTTTCTTTTCCTACAAAGAAATATTTTTAGCTCGTTCCATTGAAGTGGTATGAAGTATATATATATATAGTTGGTTTCTTCAGGTAGCTGTAATTGAGAAAAAATGACTTGATATAAATGTTTATTCATTAACTACAAGAACTATAAACCAATAAGTACAATACGAATTATAATTTCTCTTTGTTAATCAATAAACTTGTAACTCTCCCTTAGTACTGAGATAAATAGTTATAGATATTTTCACATACATGTAATTAATAGTTCTATATGATTTGTCAAGTATACAGCAAATTTTCAACGGAAATGAAACATAACTCCAAGAAAACTTTGTGTAAGTTTTGATTACATTCCGTAAATACATACCTTGAAGAATTCAACTGGTTAATTAAAATGTTTTATATCTGCATTATCCTGCTATTTAACATTTAAATGATCTAAGAGTAAGTTCCATTTAAATGTTAATTAAATCTGTCTTCCATACTGTCTTTTGTTATAGAATAATTATGAGAATGTCTTGCGATCTCTGTTCCATCGGTCGCGATTGAAGTGCTGAGAGCCGATATCCATGATAGTTAGTCTTATGTTACCTTAAAATTTTATGTCCTAATGTCATAGATGTACATAATTTCTGCAGTATGAGAAATAAAGTTCTCTAATCCTTTCACATTTGGCATTCATTCAAGGATAGGCGAAAAATAATTATTTTGTGATTGTATTTACTGGTAAAAAAACTTGGTCCTAAGATGGTTCAGTCCCCTTCGTTTGAGTGACATTGATGATTCTGGCTGGTATGTTTCCAGACTAAAGTCACGATTAATTCCATTTAAAGTGCGTAAATTAAACTTCTCTTCCTTGGCTTCAATTTAATTGATCATGTTAATTTCCGAAGGTGCAACGGGAGACGACGTTGTGGTGACTCTCACATTTGAAATCTTTTTTCACTTTCCTTGTAATGCGTCAAAAAAAAAAATGTCACGACGAACCGACGCTCCAAAGAATTTAATTAGGCGATGAAACAGCATCTTCTGCTCACGATGATCAATAACAATTTCAATGTCAAACACTTACGTGTTCTTGTTGGGGCTCATATGCATTCATATGCATTAGAATAATATATGTATGATATCCAAGTATAATGCTAACGAAATCTACGAGAAAGCATTTCCACCTACCAAAGGAAAGAGAATCTCATCCATAAGCTTTATACAAGAAAAGTTATTCTACTCGTCATTCATCAAAAGTCTTTCATTGAAAATATAGATTATTTAGATTCGTATTAAGACTACAATACGTTGAGGGAATTTTGAAAATATGTACACTTCCTTGTTTAACGACGAGGAACATGTAATTTTCATCGGAATAAAGCTCAAGCGCAGCAGAGAACTCAGTTTTCGAGCATGCTGATGTTCCTTTTAGGAGGAAAGGGCATTCAGATTGTGTGGTTGAGCAGCGACAGCCCGGTAAATGTCAAAAGAAAAGTTTTTAAAGGTTAATTATTCCTTTATTACTGATGAAGCGTCCGTGAGAAGAGCAGAAGTCATTAGCATGGGAAATTGAGTTTGCAAAGCAGAAATCGTTTATGAAAACGAAGAAATGTATTATGATCAGATCATATTTATAAGAATAAAAATTTTGTTTGATTTAACTGAAGCAAGGAGTGTTTTGATGCTGTTTCTGATGTAGAAGCGGATGGATAAAAAATCGTTCCGAAAAAAATATCACTTCAAATTGAATATCAGTTTTTCTTACTAGGGAATATGTGCAACTAGGTGAATGTGTATATTGATATACTACCGAAGTTATTCATATTATAAAACATTTCTTCAAAAAAATACCATCCTTTATTAATAATAATGAATTATGAAGTTCTATCTATTCGCGGATAAAGAAACACACCTTTTACTTTAGCCTATTACTTTATCCTACTTAAGGTAGTAACATTACGAGTCTTAATTTCTTAATACAGCACTTTGTGAAAAAGTGCTGTATGTGATTGAGAAGCTGACAATACGAGGTGCGCTCAAATTCTAAGATCTCCAAATTTCTTTCTGATAAATAATAACCTAGAAAATTGGAACTTCTATTACTTATCGACATAATCTTCGTGAAAAATTACACTTTTTCAAAACGTTGCCATGATTCCATTACTGCTGAGAACACTTCTTTAGAGGTGTGTTTTGCCCATTGAAAAATAGCTGGGGAAATCTATGTGGATTCAAGTTCATAGGTCTTCATATTTTATCATGATTGAGAGTAAGTAGAAAGATTTGGCTCCTTTTAAAAGGCAAGGCCTGAAAGTTTTACCCTGAAATCTATATTTGAATATGTAACAGAGATGGCTGCTCCATACTGTGCTTAAAAATTTTGAGACCTTAGAATTTGGACGCCCCTTGATTTTCCAGCGATTTTTCATTGGGGAAAACCCCTATAGATGTGTTCTTACAGGTAAGAAATTATGGCGAAGACGTAAAAACCGTGTCTTTACAAAGAAGTTTCAACTCTCTCGAACAAGTACTTCTCAGAATAAGTTGAAGATATTAGAACTTCACCTTAGAAATTTGAAGACCTTGAACGCACCTCTTACGATGGAACTTGCGAAGCATACCATAGATTCAATGGAATATACCTAATACCCAAATTTTACGTTCCAATATTATTAAATTAATGGCGATGGCTGCAATTCGTGAAACACCGTAACAGAGATGGTTAAGAAATAAAACACAGTAAGTTCCACAAGAGACTTTTTAATATACAAATAAATAGAATATAAAATTTTAAAATATATTGTTATAGAACTTACTAAGTTTTGCTTTTCAACCATCTCTGGTCCAGTATTATTCTCGTATTTTACGCAAGTACTTATATCGTAAATTTAATCATGTTATGATATTATTATTAAAGGCTACTTCTGTTATATTAGATAAATCAGACCTATGAATTAGAAAAGCGATTCTTAAACTAGGGTCAACAGACCCCTTGGGGAACACGAAACAATCCGAAAGGGTTCGTGAGTGTAAATATTTGTCCTAATTAATGTAATGTCACTTTTTCTATAATTTTGTAACATTTTCCTGTTAATTTAATCGATTAAAGAATTTCATTAGTAACCTATTCCTAATTAATTCCATTGCGATATCTAAATAGAATCTCACCATGTATTTAAAAGAACAGAATTACGTGGGTCCGCAAAACACATAAAAAGTACAACAGGGGGACCACAACCTAATAAAGTTTAAGAACCGTTGGATTTAAGCTTCCATCGTCGACTATTTACTATAATTACCCTTTACTGTTATGCAATATTTCATAATAAGTTGGTCCGGAGTCTCAAGCAATCCACTCTAACCTTACGCCGTAAGGCATCTAGGACAATGATTGCTTATGTTATTTACGATTCTAGTTGGACCTAAATAAGGATAAGGATATAATAGAAGTCTCTTCATTAATTTACAGTCAATAATTCCACATAAATCAAGGGCACTGATTTGGCCTAGCAGATCAAGAGCTGGAAAAGTACCCGAGAGAGAAAATATTTACGACCAAAGAGTCTGAAAACAAATACTCGCGAACTTTCTCGGAATCTTTTACCTGGAGCGTGTCAAGCATCCCAAAAATAAAATGAGTAGGTCATGCGTTAAGGATAAAAACTTTCAGAATCTCAGTGTACATTTTCACGAAAATTACAGCCTTGAGAATTAATACTTATTTATCAATGTTCAATTATTATGAATAATTATTGATTTAAAACCGCAAAATGCTTCTAATTTTTACTATTAACTACTATTAAAAATGAATATGATTCAGGTTGCCGTGACCTTTCTCTTAATCCTAAAATCTTAAAATACTAAATGATAGGTTTCTTTAATTTTTAAGCCTTATATTCTTATTTTGCGTATAAAATTCACTGGAACATGTGTTAAAACTTCAATGAAGTTTGAGCTAAGAGTACAAACTTAGATTAAATTCTTCAGTTACTTTCGATTATATGAGTGCTGTTGATTAAATTTGACTTAACTAATGTATATTATTACATTGGCAAGGAATGAAACGGCAACAAATTATCAACATTTTCTAAAAATTCGAGATTGAAAATAAGTTTGCGAATTCCTTACAATAATTACTGAAACGACCTCCATTCTGCTTGGTGATTTTTAACTATTCACATTTTTAGGCATAAAAATTTATTCACTGCAGAGAAATAAAAACTTTTCAAAGATGAAATTCTCTTAAGACTGGCTTGTTTCCGACGATAACCTTCCGGATAGTACAGAGTATTCCCTCCACATACCATTCATAGTTGAGTCAAAGCAAAATAAATGGACAGTATTTCTGGCGTAAATAGCTAAAAGCAGCCATAAAAAACAACCAGTATATCACTAAACTCATTTGTATAAGGAAGTTGAAAATTTATTAATAATTACTTGGTGTTAAGTCTGATAACACGATACTACTACTGGTAAAATGAAAAGGAGAGTTTTTTAACATGGTTTAATTGACAAAACTAATTATTGCGCAAAGTTATATTCACTTCATTTAAAAATTAAGGAATAACATCCTGACAGCCCATTTTTCATTTTCATAAAAATATAAATGCTTCGAGTAAACTTCGTTACTTATGAAAGCGTTTCGTGGAACGGGGCACGCCGGCCAAAAGTACGATATGTTAACTCCCTGCTCCCTCTATAGATGAGAATGAAATAACAAAAAAGCTCATATATCTTATTTTCTCCTTGAAATGCTATTATAGCAGCTTCTTCCTCCTCCTGATGTGTGAAACCTTGATTTCATCTACAGTTGATTACCGGAGTCATATCCTAAATCAGAGCTGATGATTAAGAGAGAAGTAGGGATGGTAATTAGTTCCATAATAATCGTAAACTTTTTATCATTCTATTAAAAAAAGACCACATTTTTCAGAATTTTCTTTGTAAGTCGAAGATGTATTAATCCCTGACTTGTAAAGGAAGGAAAATATCGAAACTTTAGATACCACTCTTAGAACCGTGCGTTTTAAGTTGAGTTCAAAGAAAACATACCTTTATACATAACTTTAAAGTTTTTCAGTGCCAGATTTTCTTACTTTCTATTTTCCTCCTACTTTCCTAGTCCTACTATCCTTGTCCTTCCACTACTACTATCCTTCCTTCTCACTCAATAATTTACTTAACAAAGTTGCTAAAATTCAAATTGGATAACTAAGTGTTCAAAAACAAGAGACCTTTTTTTTCATTTTACTCCATCCTACGTATTTCGTTAGCGTTTCTAAACTGTTAATGCTTCGTGCACCACTTATTATCTGACATCTATATTTTTGTTAAAAAAAGTAATGAGATTGTATTTCGGTTTACACTAAACTAACATACTGTCAGGATGTGGCACATGTATATCTGAGCAACTCGAATGGAGATAAAGATGATAGATTGAAGTAGGAAGGGATGATGAAAATGGATTGGAAGAGAACAGGGTGATACATAAGGTTTGAGAGACGAAGATACGCTTTCAAATGGCAGTGATAAAGATAACTTGAAAGAAAAAAGTTATAAATATTGACAGGAAAAGTTATAAATATTGACAAGAAATCATTCTTGATAAGAATGGACTGAAAGAGGAGTGCTAATGTAGATTGAAAGACGGGAGGGAGATGGGGAGAAAGAGTATGGAAGCCAGAAATGGTTACAACAGCATGAGTGTATGTTGAATACTAAATTTAAAGTTTTCATTCATCTGTCATGGAATTTTTTGCTTCGAAATTCAAATCAGCCAAAGATGAAATGGAAATAGCAGTTTTGCAGAATTGCAATACAGCAGGAAATAACCAGAAAATCAAAGAATAGATCTTTGAAACAACCTGTAGGGTTATATTTGATTTCCAGGATATTACTCGTCCTGCGCTACTGATTTTTCATCTTATATTTTATCCTCATAAGGGAAAAATGTACCATTGCCGAAATAAACGACGTACAGAAATAACTATTTTACCTCAAAGATTATCGCCTTAGCAGTGGCAGTGAGGGTCAACGCAGACCACTGCGATTACAGTACTTAACATAAGTGTTATGTTTGGAACAATACACCCTTTCGTTTAAAAAAAAATCGTCGCATTCACAGTATCATCAAGTATTAATCCTTTTTTAAATTGGTATAAAAAGATGAATATTCTACAAATAATATTTTTAGCCGCGGAGTATCCGTGAATATACGAAAAGCGAAAAGTACCTAACGGCGAAATGGCGACGACGAAACAGCGGCGCGTCTAAGAAATTTTATAAAGTAAGCATTTTCCGCACATTTCCATTCAATCAAAATGAAAACGTGACATCGCAGAAATTGTACTCTTCGATCGATTGAAATTTTTGTCTGTGGCTATGCTTATTTGTTCCAAAATCTATCCTCAATTGGCAATACGTACATCTACATATACATAAGTACCCTGCAAGCCGCCTTCCGGCGTGTGGCAGGGGGTGTAAACACCAAGAGTAGAATTACTTCTTTAATTTATTACTATCGCGTATCGTTCGCGGAAAAAAAGTCTCTAAAACGACTTGTCCTCACGTCTATTTCTCTTATTTTACGCTCACTGTCGGATCGGGCAAAGTAGCAGGGGGGTCGCATAATATCAATTACGTCATCCGAAAATGTATTTCCTCTGAATTTATCTAACAATCGCAGCCTAGCTTCTAATCTCCTTTCTTTCAAGGATTCCCAACCTGCGTCTGTGAGCATTTGCGTTACACTTGCTTCTCTATCGTAGCACTTTTTAACAAAACGTATCGCCTTACGCTGCACTTTCTCGAGTTCGCGAGAGTTCGTTTCATCCGCTGGGTCCCATATACTCGCCGCATATTCCAGATGGGGCCTAACTAACGTGAAATAGCATCGCTCTCTAACTTTTTCATCGCATCTACCTACAATACGCTTTATAAAACCGAGCTTTTTAGTTGCTTTACCGCATATTTTTCGAATGTGTGTGCTCCAGTTTAAGTTATTGGTTAGGGTGATTCCAAGATATTCTACTGAGTCGACTACATTTAAATTCGTTCCACTAATTTTGTACGGGCGGTTCTGACTCAATTGTTTCCTTTCGAAGAAATTTACTACAGAGCATTTATCTACATTAAGATCTAATTGCCATCAATCGGATCAACTGTTTCTCATCTAGTCGAAGTAGGTGCCGCAGAAACATCCTCTTCTGATGCCATTTTAACGTAAATCAAATTTCTTTTTTCATTCATCATTCGTCTGCCTTGAACACCTTTGGGAAGTGAATGTCTTACATCATCATGATTAACTATACAAAAGAGCGACAGGATCTTTCGATGGAGGTTCGCAGTTTCGCCAATCTCGTTTTAACGCTTTTCACCGCATATCCCTTTTCTCTAGCAAATTTGCGAAACTTGTCGCTTAAGAGTTTACGAGGCGTGATTAATTCTCGAGGCATTTCAAAGGCTCACGCCTGGTTAAAATACCCGCATAACATACGGAGCTAGCTGAATTCCCTGCGTCGAATTTTCCGCATGGAGAGACACCAGTTGAAGTCTCAAATGTCAGTCGAAAAAGAGGTTTTGGGTTTTTTTTCCCTGCAAACGGATCAACTGTTTCTCATCTAGTCGAAGTAGGTGCCGCAGAAACATCCTCTTCTGATGCCATTTTAAGTTTGATTGATCGAAACAAGCAACGAGAGCATCCCACATCAGTTTTTCGAGAGACTATTCCCAGAGAACAGGAGGCAGTGACGGATTGATTCGAACTCACCGTTCAATTTGTTGCCTACTCATAATTTTTCCTTCTGTTCTCCGCTATGATGAATGATTGAAATAAAGTTGCACAAAAAAGTCGCAGAAGAGCTAGAGGAAAGAGGCCAGAAGCCATCTTTCTGGAGACCCTTGTAAGGAAGGCTCGAACTTTAAAAATTTCACTCTTGTTTTAGGAAGTGGTAATTCATACCATATTATTTAATGTGTGAATGGAATTTTTAAATTTCGTTGTTGAATTTTATCGTGGGTTTATTTGCCCTCTTGTTGTGCCACGTAAACCTCTGAAGCGTTTGGAAGGCTTTTATAACTTTTGGTTTTATTGTACAGTAAGAGAGTAGGAACCATAAGTTACCAATTATAATTATATAATATAATTAACCACTACTGTAGGCTAAAATTGTATCGTCGTGAGATATTTTAGACCTATATTTGTTAATAAATCCTTTTAAAAAATTCAAATTGAGATTAGGAACAGCTCCTAAACACATATTCTCAGAAAAAAATTAAAATCGTAATTTTTACGTGAACTGCTCTACGTTGCAACGCTGCAGCGTTTACATCGCAGCAAACTTGAAAGTTTCTCCAAAAAATTCGAGAATATCCTTTTGCGTGAAAATTAGCAAAATTTGACAACGTGTATCTTTTTAACGAGTAAAAATAACGAAAAATTAAAAACGGAATAACAAAGTTCAATCTTTTTTTTAATAACTATGCGGTTTCAAGTCCCTCGCTCTAAAAACCCATCTTTGGCCTCTTGGCTATCTTTTTGATTGCTTTCGTGAATGAATTACAACTCCATATCAGTAACTTATTTACGATATTGGTTAACTGGAAGTTTGCTGTTGTTAAAAAATCATTAACAGAAATTTCCAGCCTCGTTATGCTTCAAAATTGGAGCCCGTTAGCTTCGACTTCCTTATTTTTTTTTCATTTTACTCCATCCTACGTATTTCGTTAGCGTTTCTAAACTGTTAATACTTCGTGCACCACTTATTATCTGACATCTATATTTTTGTTAAAAAAAGTAATGAGATTGTATTTCGGTTTACACTAAACTAACATACTGTCAGGATGTGGCACATGTATATCTGAGCAACTCGAATGGAGATAAAGATGATAGATTGAAGTAGGAAGGGATGATGAAAATGGATTGGAAGAGAACAGGGTGATACATAAGGTTTGAGAGACGAAGATACGCTTTCAAATGGCAGTGATAAAGATAACTTGAAAGAAAAAAGTTATAAATATTGACAGGAAAAGTTATAAATATTGACAAGAAATCATTCTTGATAAGAATGGACTGAAAGAGGAGTGCTAATGTAGATTGAAAGACGGGAGGGAGATGGGGAGAAAGAGTATGGAAGCCAGAAATGGTTACAACAGCATGAGTGTATGTTGAATACTAAATTTAAAGTTTTCATTCATCTGTCATGGAATTTTTTGCTTCGAAATTCAAATCAGCCAAAGATGAAATGGAAATAGCAGTTTTGCAGAATTGCAATACAGCAGGAAATAACCAGAAAATCAAAGAATAGATCTTTGAAACAACCTGTAGGGTTATATTTGATTTCCAGGATATTACTCGTCCTGCGCTACTGATTTTTCATCTTATATTTTATCCTCATAAGGGAAAAATGTACCATTGCCGAAATAAACGACGTACAGAAATAACTATTTTACCTCAAAGATTATCGCCTTAGCAGTGGCAGTGAGGGTCAACGCAGACCACTGCGATTGCAGTAGTACTTAACATAAGTGTTAAGTTTNGCACAATTATGAAATTATTAATATTTTATAATTTTACGAGTTATCTAATCTGGTGATCATTTAAATATGACGTCCATGACGAGGGAATTGTTGGGAAACTCAATCATCGTTCCGCACAATCTCCTAATTAATCTGTTGATCTCTGATTTAATGGAAAAACAGTGACTCTATGTAATTTCTTTAGAGGTATTCTGGTTATCGGAAACAATTTTTCATATTTATTAGAGACCTAATTTGTACAAATTACAACTGAAGATGATAATATTTTGTCCGAGGCTGGCCATGCTGTGAGCACTCCACGCCCATGGTATTTTTATAATTTTTGTCTTGAATGAATTTGGTGCATAGTGGTCCAGTTTTTTTCGCAGATGGTTTTCTCGCAGTAAATGATGCCGAACGTTTTCGTGAGACATCTTTCTTCATCTTCCGTTTTCTCATGAATCTGTTAAAGACATTTTTATGTCTTTCTGAACTATATGTAGTCCGTATCGTATAACTGTGTGTAGATACTAACCTTTCTGTTTTCCATTGCATTTTATCCAGATTTATCATTAATACAGTCTGATGCCGTTGTTTCCAAGCGTGAAACAGAGGGGTCCAGAAGACGCCTTTACATAAAGGAGATAATGGTTTCCAGACGAAAGATATGCTGCATTCTAGTTCTTCCAAATTTCCGAACGCAGAACCTCGTTTCGATTTACATCTCCTGGGCGGGCTATCGACTGCTCTTCCAGTGATTGATCCTCCAAAGGAACGATTAATGTCTTCGTGACCAGGAGATGAAGGCTCGAGTAGCGAGGAGAGGGGCCACCATGACGCTTTAAGAGACTTCAACATTTTCCCACGACTCCATTGGCATTCCGTCGATATATACTCTCTCCTGCAGCGCGCTTTAAGTTCGACCAAACATCCGCGCATTCAAGTGAACTTTTACTTTCCACGGACAGAAATGCCTGCATTCGTGGGACTGGGAGTACTGAAATTACAACACTTTGGATGTGGAAGAGTTAGCGGGGTCAGGAGCCTTAGGAAAGATATTCATATTAAAGGCTTGCAGATGCGATGTCCGTCGATCCGCCCTGTTGGTAATGGTGTTTTCTTTTTCTTTTCTCCACCGCGTGCCGGGTCAAGGGCTGCTCGTGAATGAAAGAACCGCTATGGAAAAGAGTGGTGCAATAAGGAATTTTACCCCGCAGTTTTTCTCCGCAAAGGAGGGAAAAAAATCAAAAGCGTATGATGAATTCCATTTTAGATGTCTTTAAAGATGTTTGAGCAATTTTTATTAATTCTCCACTTCGTGCTCGAGGATCGTTTTTTATTCGGGAGAAATGCTAAAGAACTCGCCGGTGAGAAATTTCCACCAGCAGCAGCGAAACAAAAAGGTGTTGTGTACAGTTGAAGAATTAAGTGAAAGCCATATTTTTTTGTTTACAAAAATAACCTCGTTATTCATAGGCTAATTTGGTTCTAAATGAGCGTTTATATCGGTCATAAAGAATTAAAGACCAAGGTTTTGGACCAAAGCTGTAAACATTTGTTGAGCAACGGTCAAAATGTGGACTGAACATTTACGTAGCATACCTCGAAAAGATTTGATTGCTTGGCAATTCATTTTATATTTACTTTGTCACACAAATCAACTATGCATACTATGCATCGTAGCTATCCATAAAAGCTGAGTAATGAAATGGTAACAGTGAAGGAGAGAAATTGAACTGTTTTTTCCAAATTTTTCGCTTTATTATTTACAAATAAGGGTAAGAATTTTGATCTTGACAACAGCGAGGCTTAAGGCAGTCTATGAACTTCAAAACAATTCTAAGGAACCTTAATTATATTTTAGGATATTATCAAAACCAACAAAGGTTTTCCACGTCGAAAGAAATACAAGAAATTGTATACAGCATGTCTCTATTGAGAGTCAAATAGAATTGAGGATGGTTCTGATAGTTATCATGACCATTCGAAACATATTTCATATTTTGGTAAAAATTTACTTCCTTTTCATGTAGCGATGATTTCTTCGTTGATATGATCCGATTTTTGATGCTATCCATTTAAATGTAAGTTCTTATCGTGAACTTCCTTTCCGAAACAATAGGAAAATTGAGCTACATGATGGTCAAGCTGCCAATGTTTGCGAATGGTCGGAGTAGAAAGTGTGTAAACATGTTTTTCTTTGACAAATACTAAAACAAGACACGCAAACAAGGAAGTGTTTGAAATTCAGAAGAATCTTGAAATAACAAAACATATTAAGCGACACTTAATCAGTTCCTGAAGATGGGTGCAGAGTACGCACCCGAAACGTCGACCCTTTGGCAACCCGGTTGGAGACCCGAGAGCTCTTTCTACATATTAAGCGACACTTGATAGAACATCTTGAAATCTTGCGTGTCATGGCGTGTTGTCCTATGGGGTTGCCTTGGCTTTTCTGCAGTATACGAATGAATACCTAGTCATGAATTTTTAAAAAGTGATTCCGATATGATTATTCCACGACTTCCACATGAATATAATTAAAAAAAAAGCGAACTGGAACACTGATTTCCTCCTTCGCTTCTCACTATAAACTCGTTAGAGTTATAGTTCATGCTTTGATATTACCTCCTTTTATAATTATATAAAATACGCATGAAATTATATGGTAACGCGTTAACCTTGAAAAGCTTCTCGGGTGGACATATATTTTTTTTTGAGAAAAGGTCATCGAAGGAGATTCAGTAGTGCTTATAACGCAATAACGCATTTTGTCATTTCTTTGTTTGATACCATCTATACCCAATCAGAACACAACTCTTCGGAGTCGGAGGTTATCAAGTTTTTTTTTTTAATATTACAATCACTCGGTTGTTTATTTTAGTATACTCTCCTTTATTTCGTCCATTGAAGCTCTGGATTCTTTTGCCTCATTTTAACCTCAATAAAGTTCGCTTGGGATTGTTGAATGTGTATTTTAAATACACATCTGACTACAAACTATGAAAGAATATATTTAGGTAAATATCTTCTAAATATAACGTTTTTGTTTATGAGAGGAAGATATGATTCAGAATTACTAACCTTTTCGAAAATGTTGATGTCTTCTATGAAATGTTCATGAATATAATATATCGCATCGCTGATTGAGAGCAAATAGCATAGTAGAAAGAATTTTCTTATTCGCGGGTAAGGACTGTGTACCCAAATAAAATGTTTCCCGTTCATGTTCGTGCCGTTGCGGTATCCTTGAACTTAATTTTTTTATATCAAAGATCACACAATCATGAAAAAAAAACAAATTTATTTCGCTATATTTAGATGCTTGCAATTACTCGCAGATTTTTCCTTGACTTCTATTTAGGGATGGAAGGTGAAATATTTGAGAATATTCAATATACTTTCCGTCTTAACTTGAGAATAATAATTATTCAAAAAGCACATGGAAATATTTGCGAATATCAACATCTTAACAATCGTTTCCGAGGTAGATTTTCAATTTTCTACTCGTTTAAAAATTGATTAACTATTATATTAACTTATTAAATTAATATATGAATTAACAATTGAGGTTAGATGGAAGAGAGGCCAACCTGTGTCCAATCTCTCCTTAAAAAGAGTTCATTTATTCATTTATATCTGCACTTTTGATCAAACTTATTATTGCGTATGTGTTATCCTTAAGTCTTGAATGTCTCTTATAGTTTTCCCCGTTCTCATCTCAAAATAAATAACTTCCTCCTGACCATGAAAATTACGTTCCAACATAGAGTAAGATTACTCTGTGGTTCTAGTTTCACGAAACACCTCATCAAATGAGAAATGTTACTTCTCAAAAGCAGCTTCCCTCCAGTAAGTCATCCCCATATTGAGTAAGCTTTCGATATTTCAGAAGGAATGAAACTTAGTAACTTCCACGGGAATTTCTTTTATTTTCACGACCGGTTTCGTTAACGAATTAACAAAGATGTTAATTCGTTAACGAAACCGGTCGTGAAAATAAAAGAAATTCCCGTGGAAGTTACTAAGTTTCATTCCTTCTGAAATGTCTCCTCCATTCCACCAAGTGACGCTTGACCACATCAATTTTATTTAAGCTTTCGATATTTTCACTTACAAAATCACATACCATAGCAAGGGTAGAGTTCACAGAAAGATACGACTGCTAATTCCTGTAAATCGATTAATTTGATTCATCAGGGATGTCTCATGACAGAAGTGAAGGTTCATAGGCAATATAAATTTTCCTCCAGCAATGATATTAATGAAGATACTTAGCAAAGAGCTGGAGCTAGAAATAGATTTTTTGGCGAGTTCCTTAATTTCTATTGGAGATGAACCCTGAAGAGTGATTTATTTGATTGTCATCCTATCGCCTGTATGTCTTTTTAGTAGACATATTTTCAGAATAATTATAATGCAGCCTTCATTATTAAAATGTGTAAATATTTGGAGTTATTTGACTTTTTGAGACAAAAATCGTGAACCCTAAATATGTATGACGGTAATGATAGAAAGATATTTCCATTCCATAAGAAAAATTAATTTGGAATTTTAAGATGATAATGTTGCTCAATTGGATATATTTTCATTGCTGCAGTTGACTAGTACTTTCGAAATTTTTAGTATATAAGCAAGAATTTAGCTAAATACATTACTATTCACAAACTGAATACATTTGTCGTAGGTAAACACGGAGAGCGTTAATTTTGCGAACTTCACGGTCGCATTATCATAGCTGAATTTGTATTAATGTTATCGCTAAATTTAGTGCGTTCTTACTAATATATCGCAATGTATATAATAAACAGTAACAAAAATACATAAGTCTTAGGTCGTAAATAGCAATCTGAGACTAATGTATTGTTCTTGTCACAATTTTAAGCACCACTCTGATGAAGGTATCCGTCAGAGAGAAACTTTTGGGTCTTCATAAACTGAGGTGATATTTTAACCAATAGCTGGATTACATATATAAGGGTAAATACAGCAATGCAAATATTACCTCTAGCCTTCATATCTGAATCATTTAACTCAAGTTTCTTTTTCTGACTACAGTAATATTAATTTGTCTTAGAAAAGAATAAATATAATTTTCCTGATCTTTGATGGGAAATCGGACTCCGAATTATACGGTTAGGAAAGATTAAGCTGAGACGGTTGGCTCAATACCACTGTGTTTGTAATTGGAAGTTGTTTAATCGTAAAACCAATAGATATGCTCAACACTACATTGGCCTAAAAGAGAGTCTGAAAAAAACGATATCATTTAAAGCAGCTACTGCTGCCTGACCTACCTTTGGCGGCACGTGGTACCTGATTTTCGATCTATTGCAGCACGATTTTTGGAGTAATTCCTTTAAGACGCCCTGTTATCTTGAGGCGGGCGACGGCCTTCCGCGAACGCTTTGTAACTCATTATCTCTGTCCTCAGATTCCAGCCCACTGATAGTCGTCATATCCTGCATCAAACGATGAATAGAGAAGGTTTTCATCCTGAAACCTTAGTATATTATTATTAATTTCTTACGGTGACAGAGGCGAAACATTACATGCGACTGATTTTGCGCAAATGGGCATCCAATTCGTTTCGATTAGCTGCTAATTATACAAACTCAGACACTTCCGAGAGTCGAACTAAACATAATACCGTTACATTACCTTAGCGTTTTATTTATGAAATCACTAACAAAAAGTTCGGAGAATGAGACCATCAGGAAACAGCTGTCTCTATGTTAATAATATCTAATTGCATTTTTCATTTACTCATCGATAATTAGAAAAATTGTAAATACACGTCGTGCTGCGACAAGGCATGAAAATAGCGTGTTTACTTCATAATTTATGTACGCAAGACGACCCCTCGAAATGGGAAAGTTAAACGCATACTATCCGAGGTGTCCCTGGTCTTCATTAACTCGGATAATCGAGACTCTACTGAAGTAAGTTTGCGATTGAATTCTCAGCAGGTGCATTCGTCTCCTTAGAAGGCTCAGTCAGGAATAAAATCCAAGTTTTCAGTCACCATCATAAACAGAAGATCTTCAGGAGTCGATAACAAAAATTGTCTTTCGTTTTAAATCCAGAGGAGCTTTTTTGAATGGCAGACGAAATTTAATTAGCGACGAAGAGATGATTGAAAAGACATACATAGAGTGAAAGCAGATTGATGGTGGATAACATGTGTTTCATGAGGTTAAATCACGTTCATGGTTTTATCATGAGTTCATCCAGTTTTAAGGTAGCGAAACATGGAAACAATTATCAAAAGAATTGTTTTTATGTGGGAATTGTTAATTAATAATGAATTTCATCAATTTCACCATCTTATGCCCATCTTTGACGTAATCACATAGATAATATCACCATTCGACGCTACAGTAAGGAGCCACTTTTGCACGCGTCGTATATTTTCTCAAATTTAATACACTTCCGTCAAAAGACAAGCCATCCCTCCCTAGGATTTAACATGAAAATTGTACGGGAGTTCCGTTACATAGATCAATGCAAACATTACTTAAAGCTTATGAGCAGTAAATCCACCAAAGAAATGTATGAAAAATAGCATGAAGAATGATCTGATTGGTGATGATTTAGCGATTTTCTGTAAAAGTTGCTTTATAACTTTCGACGATGTAATAAAATATTTAAGTTGAATCACTTTCAAAATATGTCTCGTAATTTTGTTTCTTAGTGACCATTTTGCATTGATTAATCCATAAAAATTTGAATCTCACCAGCCACGCAAGCAGTGGAAGAATGAAATTTTTTCTCAATGAAAACAACCCCGAGTATTAATTTTGTTACCACACCCACTTGCCTTTCTGAACAACCATTTAGTAAGCAAAGACCTCCTAATCATTATTATCTTAAACCCTATAATTATATTTGACCAGCTCATCATTTTTAGCCAGAAACTGGGTCTTTGGATGTTTTATAATTACACCTCCGCTGATAGGAGGATGTTTCCATCCTCCACCGAAATCAAAAATGTAAACGATTACCCTTTCCATGGAGATCCTGTGTACTTCTCATTTTTTATCTCTCAAAGCCATAGCTTCTCCGCATGCCATTCCAATTTTTGTTTTTGTCTGTTTAACAATGACTGACTGCTGCGAATATTCAGTATAGATAATATTGAAGTATTATTCCTTACGTATGGTGTGGATGAAGTTCTCGACCTGGTCTGATGAATCGTTGTCGACGTTTCAATGGCAGAGTCAGCCAGTCGACAGCGATTCATCTGAACTAGTGGAGAACCCAAGAGGACTTCATTTATAAATAATATTGCTCAAGTTCAAAGTAATGTTGCATTGGAAAGGACATTAGAATTTACTATATGAGAAGTTAGCAAAAAGTCTTCCTTCATCAGATTCTAGCAATGGAATGTTATTAATTTAATACCTTTTTACAACATTTGTAAGCCTGTTCTAAGGGTTATAGTTTCTGGTAATATCATTTCTAAATTATGGCAATACGAAAAGAATTGAGTGAGAAAGTAGTGAATTATTTCAGCACGAAATTTCAATAATTTGCACTTCTTTTGAGACTTGTTTCCGTTCCATATTTTTGAAATTTTAAGCCTTCGGATAAACCCCATATTAATGTGCTCTTAATACACAACCGTCATACTTAGCTGTTGTTTTCATGTTTATATTTTTGAAAGCGACTTTTCGATCTAAGACTGAACGTGCATCAAATTTTTAATCTTAATCGGATATCTCATTTTGAAAATGCTTTTTCAAATTAAACAGATGAGATAATTATCCCATATAGAATTGTGTATAGTAAATTATATTTCATTAATTATTAATACGTTTGTGTAATATTAAATCCTCCATAAATATATTTCACCAACTAACAACTACATGCGAGGTTCTAAAGTACTGATAAAGCGAACGTAATAAACAGAAATAACAACTATCTGAAATAGATGCTCTGAAACAGATTGACAGTTCAGTTAAAACACGTGATAATATAATCGATGTCTTTACGTATCTGATATTGGTTCGTCGCTCTCCCACAGATAGCGCTCTTGGGATGAGTGGCACGTGCTGCTATCTCATACATCCTTTCACAACTTCTATCAAGCCAATAAGTGAGCGGTTCAAAGAATACTTTCATACTCGTTTAGAAAAGGGAGAGTGGAACAGCGAGCTTTATTTCTTCAAATATCGAGAAATTTTTCCGATTGCTGATTACAAACACATCAGATACACATGCGGATGACATTCCTAACCCGCAATGAAAAGGAGTAAGAAAAAGTTATCGTGGAAACAAAAATAACGGAAAAAAGAAGCAAACGCGGTCATAGGCTATGACCCATGATGTTCTCTGTGAGAGGGGAAAGACACTTCGTTTCGATATTTTTTGCGCTGGGTTATATTAAGACAACTTCAAGGAGGTACCATCTGCGTGTTATATTTAGGATAATTTGTCGAGGTTGACAAAGAGAATTTAGAGGAAACTGCATTTCCACTTCACGCCGCCGAGGGTGACGTCATTGCTGGAAGAAATATCTCTTGAAACGATAAGCTCCGACTCGATCCCCGCGTGGGCTGTGCGTGCGCTCAGCCGACATACAACACCGCTGAGATAGAGAAATTTCCTCGGATTTCCGTGCCTATTCCCATTAAAATCAGAGCTAAAGTAGGAATGGTGCAGTCCACCATCAAGCGGTGAAATACATTTCGAGAACGATGAAGAGTCTCAGCAATGCTCTAATGACCTTCCATTTTGTAACCCGAATCGCAGGAACCGATACTAATTGTAAGCCAAGATAGTCTTAATTGTCAAAATATAATGGCAGGGTACCTATACTTGATTTGCTGGTTATTCACTATCACCTTCACAGACGCCAATGCAGTGATTTTGTTGCTACTAGTAGATATAGCAACTTTTTCCTTCTTTTAGAGATTTTTTCTGTTACAGCGACGTCTCGCACTCCACCCAGCATTATCTGTTTCATATATGCTCTTCCACGTTATCATATCATAACTTGTTTAACTTATTTATCAATGAAAACAACACTGCGTTCACTTGATTATAATCTCGGAGTTTACATTATCTCTTTATTTCGTTTAATATCTGAACTGATATGACATCCGTAAAAGTGAATTTGTGCTGTTATAATTTTTAACTACGTTTTAACGACATTAAAATAATTTAGCGACTCTTAAGCTTTTTTTGAACTATTTACGGTGCATCTAAACAACATTATAAACATTAATCGGCTTCTCTGATCGTCTCTAATGGATACTTTTCATACAATATTCTTTTCCGGAAACGTCGCGTTATTATTTATTTCATGGTTTCCCTCATTTTGCTCGTTTCCATAACGACCTTGGAAATTGTCGAATTTCATTCGAAGTTAAAGTTTTTCTGCGGATTGGTTATAGAAAAGGAAGAGAATTTATTTATTTGAAATGCCACTTGATGACCTAGTTCATTCGTAAATTCGCTCGCTCAGTGAAACTCTCTTCAAAGCTCGCATCCTCGAGTCTCAGAAGCCCGAGGGGTCGCTAGAACGAAGCCCTAATAGAACAATAGAGGACCTGTAAATTAGCACTAAATCAGCTCAGAAATATATTAGATAATCTTAAGGCCACCATGAAAAAATTCGATCGGTGTCAACTGAAAGAAGAAGAGAAATTTTCGATTGAATCTGGGAAAATGCTTCTGTTCCAACACTAATCCTTTAATAGATCCATACAATCAAACGGGAAATAAACAGCAAATATTCAGCGGGAGATCGTTTTGACGCGGAGGAAGGTCGCGTAGTCTACCGAAGGCCTTCTTGTACTCTGCGTCAGCAATATTGTTGCCTCCCTCTGCCTCGCTAAGTCGAGCCGTGAAACGTGAATCACGGACACGAGAAAACTAGACATGTTGAAAGGCCTGCGTATTCGCTTGTCGCTTATAGTGCCGCAGCGGAAAAACAGCTCAAAGGAAGTCTCTCATAGTTCCCTTACGGAAAGAAAAGCGAAAATAATAGTGGCATTTGCAAAAGACGAAGCTTTCTCTGTATCCGAGTAGGATATGAGACCACTAGTTCAATTCTCCCTCAGACGGCGACCTAAAAATCCATTTCAAGGACAGTGAGATAGAGATACAGATGCATTCTAGATGAGGAAGAGAATCGCAGGTTCTCCTAGGCATGGGGGACGGAGGAGATAAGGACGTAATCACAAAAGAGACGGAGATCTTTGTTCTCTGCGAAGGTACTTATGAGGGGGTGTTTTATTGAAGCAGGGAAGGAAAAAGTGCCATCGTTATGAACGAAGAGAATTTACTGCTGGCCAACTGCAATCTCCGATTCTGGTAAAATAATGAGTTTAATGAACACTGTAGCCATTTTATGATTAATTGATCGAGAGTCAACGTGTTAACGATAGATTGAAATCTCGCCCGCTTGACCTGGCGAAGGCAATTTGCGGATCCGATCGTTACTCGAGCAAAGATGATGACTCTATAAAGAAAAGTTAATTAGCAGCGGTTTGCGAGAAAATTGCTGTTTTGCGGAGAGGGAATTTATCTTACATTTGTAAGCAAATGTGGGGTCGAATTGAAAGCGTGGCGATTAGGGCTGGAGCTTTAAACCGCACCTGATTCTCCGCCTTACTTTCACGGGCGGTGATTTTTTAACCGTTCACTGCACGTTGTTTTGATGTCAGATATGTTAATGGGTGAAAGAAAAAAACGTTCCACGCGGCTGTTTTTCTTTCATTCTCGGCAAATGACCATTAGCATTTTTCAGAAAAGAGAAGGACTTAAACAGGTAAACCTACATTTTCATTAAGGATAGGAATTTTTCAAGTTTTCAAGATAGAGAAGAGGTTTTACATATTTATTATAATTTTACGTAGATCGAGCACTAGATAAAGACTACCTGTCGAAATAATAATGTACCTCTTTCGATTGGAATGAAATCTGTACACTAAAAGAGCTTATATAGGGTAAATAATATCATAAAATAAGCTTACTCTATGATGATATCGATCTATTTCTCAGATCTTTATCAAATAAATAACTAATTTAATGAAGGACCAGACAACGAATCATTAAAATTTTCTAAGAAAAACAAGCAAACACGATTAAGAACAAATTCAATTCCCGATTCTATGTTTTTGGTATCTACACAATGCAGTCGTAATTAAAAAATACGAAATGTTCATGAAAATAGAGCTATTCGTCTAAATAAACACATCTATCAAGAAATTTCGTCAATATCACACGTAAAACAAAAAAATCGTGAAATCCTCCTAGATTAGATTCGATAGTTTTTCCTCATATAAAAAATACTTTCCTGACGACTATCGTCGGATGCTAATTACTTGATGCTAATCTACTTAATCTAATAATTAAGCATATAGTTAATCAGTGAACACGCCCTAATACTACGTGATACGCGAACAGCCAAACCTAATGTTCACACGTAACTAACGTTTAACCACGAAATACCGTATTTCTATTTCCAACCATTAATCGAGTGTTTGTCGGCCAATCCGTTAAAATTTTCAAGCAGCTGATCCATCTTAATCGATCAAACGGGGAAGATTCCTAGATACGCCCCTGATTGTTTCACAATTCACCGCTGCTCTATGCTACATTCTGGGGCTATAAGGAGGGTAAATATACGATGACGAAATACTGACATAGTTCGATTGGTGCCACCAGAAGAAGTGGTCGATCTCGTTTGCCGAAGGACACTAGATGGGCTATCCTACGAATAAGCCGTGCAATAGAAAATGTGGTCCACTCTTCCCCTCACTTCGCGGTGACATTCTTCCACGGCAAGAGTTTACGAGCACGAAGAACGGAAAGCACGGAAGCGTTTAAAGGTTTTTAAGAGTAAAATTGGAGATGGAGTCGGCGTGGCATTAAGAGGATGACTTGAGGTGACGACGAGAGGAACATATTTTTAGACCGCGAGGAAAGGGACGCAAAAAGGAAAGTGAATAGAAGGCCAGGTGTGTTATGAATCAAGGATAGATAAAGAGGGCTTGGGGTGAATGTAAAACGGCCTGCTAAACATCACCGTAAAGCTTGGTGAGAGTGCGAGCGGTAATTGCGAAGACATTTTCATGGAAATAGAACTTTGAATAAGGTCGTACTGCTTATCGAAGGGTCCTATCACGTTGTTCATCAAGCCTCAAGCTCCCGTTTGCAGGTTGCATTTTGCAGCATTTATTAGCACCAAAGTTCGCTGACATTTTATAATCGAAGGATGAAGCATGAGATTTGCACGTCCTTTAAGAAAAAGATTTCCATGTTACAATTTTGTTCTTTCACCTTATTCAGCGTGAATTGAAAAGTTCGTTCATTCTAAACTCCATTACAAAAATATATTGCAGTTAATATTTAGCTAGTAATATCAACTGGAACGTATGATAAAGAGATGGGCAGTCTTTTTCTGCCAGTAATAAATTTTTTAAAGATTATGGAACATACGTAAAAATAGCTGCCCCAATTTAAGTTTTAATCGGAAAATGTCGAATAGGAATATGGAATATTAGAATAGACAAAATCGCGATCCTAAGTATATTAATATGATTGTAATATTTAAGTAATGTGAAAAAATTTAGTAATTTTTAAATATTGTAATGATGCTGTAAATTTAATATTTTGTAATTTCTAAATGTCGTATTTGTATAGTATGATGTACTGCCTTCGAGAGGTTTTGGGGGATTTTCCTCCCGAATAGAGTGAATACCAGGCAGATCATTTTCCCCCACAACAATGATTACCACCTTGCCTATTTGTAGTCTTAAAGAATATAAATAAATAATTTTATTTATAAACTAGTAAACGCCCCACGTCAAGCATGACGGAACTCAATTTAGTTTAAAAATATATCTATTATCGTATATATCTGGTCCTCCTTAGCACAAAAAAATTCCGTCGTAAGATCATAATAACTCAATATATTTCTTACCATTATTTATAGTATTTATTTTACTGTTTTCAAGTCATGAAAGCCTACTTTACGTAAATTTCTTATAAAAATTACAAGAACTGATTATCCTCGTGCACATATATGGGATAATTCATGAAATCAACTTTCAACAATGGTCTTAGTCGTCAAACGGATGAGTTGTTTATTTCCCAAAAACTTTACGAAATTTCCGTGTATTTTATCAATGTTCTCGCAATTTCGAATTTATATGAACGATTCACGACTAAAATAAGAATCTATGATAATCTTCCTTTCTTTAGACCTTTAGGACCATTGTTTATAATTTAATTTTGTAAAAGAAACAACCTCTACAGGTAACGAAACCTATTTTACGTACCTTTCTTATGGAGAAGTATACTAACTGATTATCCCCGTGCATTAATATGGGAAAACTCATGAAATCAATGTTCAACGATTGCCTTGGTCGTCAAAGGGATGGTTTGTTTATTTTCGAAAATCTTTACAAAATTTACGTTTATTTTCAAAGTTCAAAGTTCTCGCAATTTTGAAATTACATGAATGATTTACGACTAAAATAAGATTCTACGATTGTTTTCCTTTCTTGTGACATTTGTCTCAATTTCGTAGGACCATTGTTTCTAATTTAATTTTGTAAAAGAAACAGCATCTGCAAGTCATGAAAACGTAATTTACGTTCATCTCTTATGAAACGTATAATCGACTCCAGGGTTCGAACCCGGGCCTTAACAGAGATGATAATAGTTTTCCTGGGGGTTTCAGCATCGTAGGAACACAATGCAGTTTGTTTCAAATCTCTAAGTCATGCCGTCACTGAGATAAATAAGGGGACGGACAGACATTTGCTTAATATATATATATATATGACTAAGCGATGTTATTTTTTCTTTTATTACAGGATTTTTATACGGAATTTAAGTAATTAAAACAAGGTCTCGAGTCGATTTCAATAACTTAAATTTCTCAGTCTAGGTTTGATTTTTGAAATCAAGATAATGAATGTTAGTGATAGAAAATAGTTTTCATTTCATTTTAATAAAGAATCCCTTGTTTAGGGCAACAAAATCAATTTTGAAACCATCGAATTCTGAAACTAAACCTTTGGAATGTTTTAGGTCGAGTCCTGTGTAAAGAAGCTTTACGGGTCTCTAAGAAAAGGAAAAATGCATATTGCTTATATTTAATACATACATAATTGGTCCGAAGTTTCCGACCATAAAATTTCCGGAAATTTAAAAGACGTGAAATAGCTTGCTCGTATCGTTTAGAAAATATTTATTCCTTAAACTTTGAAAAGGATCAATCCTCCCCAAAAGATTTTACGAGAGATAGTATTACACAAAAGCAGCTCCAAGGGACCTGCATGGCAACGAATAATCAAAATGTTTCGTAAGAACACCAACGGAGGCGGGTCGAGTCACGAGTTCTACATCTTAGTCAATTGAACCCGATGTTCCAATTATTACTCTTGTATCATAAGCATAGTTTAGAATTTCAGAACGCTATTCTAGGGGATATTACCGATGTAAATGGTAACTAGATGATTAAATTTATCGAAATAAAAATGTCACATTTTGTCATTCGAGACATTATCATCGTAAAGAAACAAAAACAGACAACGTAAATTCATTCTAAATTCTGCATTACCAAAGAATAATAGCAGGATTCTATCTCGCGACGAAAGAAGCCAAATGGAGATCAGAATAAAAGTAATTAGATTGTTTTTGCACTTTAATCACTATCAACCAGGCGTTACTTTAGTAAATATGTGAAATATTCCTTTGGTCCAATCCATACTGAAATAAATATTTTTCACTTGGAAAAAGTTTACCATTTTTTTTTTATGTTTTCACCTAATATTTACCTCATGACGTGTAGAACGCACTAAAATTCTGATCAGAGAAATTATCAGAGCTGTAAGTAACTTGTAATCTTACCAGTAAAGCAAAATTACCAGTGAAACAAGTCAGAAATACCTCCCTTTGGACTAGACTGACGAAACTTGCCCATCGCAAAGAGGAATAAAGTTTAAACTACTGGAAAGTAAATATTTTCATTGTGGTGACCTTATAAATGTTTGGAGTGAGAATAAAAAATAATCTTTCCGCTGAAAATAGTAACATTCCACATTCTCGCGGGACTGGAATTGAGTAAACATGTGCCAATGCGGAGTTTATGAGTCCACTTGGTAACCAGTTTAATTTATTACGTCGCATGTTAATGTCAGTTCACAAGCACTTAAAAAAGGTAATTCTCAATAGTTTCAATGTTGTAATTCTTGAATTCCCTGATCAAAAGAGGGAACGTCACAACTACATCAATAGTCGCTTTCTCTTTTACCTCCCTAAGAATAAATAAGAATATGTGCAATGAGCGATATTGAGACGAGATATTTGAAATGTATCTACGCTATCTTACTCCAATTTGAAACGGAATCGATAACCAATTCTCTCAGTAAAGCATTAATCTGACTAAACCATTCGCGATCACTGGAAAATTGGCGGTTTAAATTCCTTTTCTTCGATTGGGCAAAACGGCATTTTACAGAAAAAGATAGCAGCAATTCTGCTTTCAAATAAATTCTGCTTGAAGATAAATTAAAATACTCTTTTCAATAGTTTGATTTGGGCTAGAATTCTAATTTTTATGATAATCTAATCAATGGATGTTAAGGTTAGGGTGATGTGACTTTTCTACTTGCTTTTGCAATTCTCAGCAACAATGAAATTTAGATCGAAATTTCTGACAATTATCATTAATTTTCGACGAATAGCTAGAGAAATACAAAGTTTCTTTGAGTAAATGCTGTTGAAAAATCTCACCTTTATACACCCATCTCTCTTCGATGAAATCATAATTTAAAGTTTGTATGTTTACTTACAAAAATCTAACGTTGTTTTTCGGAATTTGAGGCATTTCGTCACAAACGGCATTTCTCCGGCTATCTTTTATCTCTTGCTCGACTCTTTTGCCTGTTCCATTAAAGTATCTCATCCGCGATGACTCCTCCCGAGAGCAAATAATCGAATCTGGGAAAGTCAATCTGAGCAGGAAAACTTGGACATCTATAATCCCATTTAATGCGAAACCTGATTTCCGCTCTTTTGCGAGACGCCAAACGTGCGTCAGGTGCCATCGATTTCCACCATATTATACAAAATAATTATCGCGGCTGGAAATTCGTTATTTTACTACGTACGCGCAGGTTGGGACAACCCCCGTTCCGGATTACTGACCGCGTATTCATTACAACCACAACCTGGAGGATAAGGCGAGAGAGCTGTAGCCGTCTCGTTCAAGGGCATGAAATGCCTCCAACCACCATCGGCTAGGTTTACACCATTGGATCAATTCTGCTCAGAAAATACAGGATAGGTGAATCGAAAATCATTCGAATCTATGCTAGGCGCACCAATCACGCGCTCTCACTAAACAACAATGAAGCTCCAGGTCTCCAATACGGTCGACAATTACCTAAAGAGTTTCCGACCTTCGCGGATACTTCCGGGTGGATGCCGGAATGGATCGATAGTTTTTTTTTTCGCGTGGAAGAGATACTGAAGTGATATGCAAACAAAACGGTAATATCTAACAGGAGACTCTCGGCAGCGGATAAGAAGATAATCTCGACGTCCGCGGCGGGATAAGAATAACGGACAGAAGGGATAGGAATTAGCCTCGTCCAGTTTCCTACCGCGATTCTCCATAGAATGCACAGAAAGGGAAGGGAAGTCCATTTTCCTCATGCGCTCGACTTAAGAAGCCCTTTTGGTAGACAAGCGAAGCCTTTAAAGTGAAGAAGACAAAAATCCCTTATTTTTCCCTCTGAGCCGCTTATGCGAAGAGCGTGGCCATTGGTGAATATTCATGATGCGAGAGTTCTTCCCTCACGTGCTCCGCGGTAGAAAAGTTAGCCCCTGGGTCATTGGCGCAACAATTTAAAGCGTCCCGATAATTATCGGGTGTTTTCAATGTCGATGACGGAGGGAAACCTGTTCCGATTTGAGCTTCTTAAAGGATTCTCCTAATCGCGTGGGAAACTGCTGCCAAGTTCCTCAAATGTCATTTGCCAGAGAGCTTAAATGTGTCATCGCGGGTGATGAAAGCTAAGGTGATAGTGAGTAATGAATACTTTGGACCTTGAACATTACCGTATCTGTGAGAGGAAGGGCGGAATTCCTCCGACTTGCTGCTCAAGAATCGCTCGAAAAATGCAGAAATTATGTTCTTAGATTGCGTTCTATAATTTGCCTGATGGCTAGCCAAGAATAGTCTAGAGAGTTAGACTTAAACGACCGCTGTCCAGCGCACGGCCCGCAGATGATTTCAAATTGGCTCGCTAACCTTTCTGAATAATCCAGCCATCTTCCCCTGATAATGAAATTTGTCCTCGGGAATTGGTCCCGTAAATAAAATAGGGGCAATTCATCGAAATGATTTCGCTGGAAACGACCAACCAATGGCTCTTTCATCAAAGGCGGTGCATTGTATCCAGAGGAAAAAATTGAAGAATTTCCCACATAATTTATGCATAAATGTGAGCAAGTACAAATATTTACTAACATAACCTACCACTAAAGAGTGGTTTATTAAAGGTTATAACTACAGTGTATTGCATACATAATTAATTATTATCGCGGCGCATTACAGTAGTATTATGGCGTACCTCATTGTCAGATATAAATGACATTATTGACGCATGAACCATTAAAGGTTGTCAACCCCTGCCTTATGTCATCGCCCAATGAAGTAATGCTTGTTTCGAATAACACTTATAAATGCGCACTGGATAGCTCGTCAATCTGCTAGCGTGTACATTTAGACGATATTCGTTTCCGGATACGAATGTATTTTTATGCGTAAAATAATAAATAATAAAAATTGTTTAGGATCGCAAGATAAGATATTGGTGCTGTCTAATTCAAGAGGTCATATTTGATCTCAGGTAAAACTATAATTTCAAATGAGGCCTTGCAGTCAAAAGGAATGCATTATAAGGGTTCTTATGAGTTCCTCCTAACGTTATTATGTAAGACATTTAGATCATCACAGTATTATTACGAGTTTTTCTCATTAGAGATATTTCTTCTCCTTGAATTCTCTTCTCAATCTCATACTGCAGTACATACATCAGGTGTCACTGCACATCATCGAATTGGCGACCCACGGACCGGCTGTGGCCCCCCAATTCCTCTCGTATGGGCCACGATGTCCAAGCGAGAGTCGTTTTCCTAGCAAAACTCATGAGAGTCACCTTTCCAACTCGAAAGCTGAAAAGGTGATTCTGCTCATTCCTATTTAGGAGAAAATACTCGGAGATTAAAAAAATACCTGCACAAATTCTATGCTACTACGGAGGTATACACTTATGCAAACAATTACATATTTCCGTACATGAAACTGCTCAAAAGTCAAGACAAACCGACGTAGACGAGTACACGTATCTGTACTAACTGCAAGTACCTTTCCGCCATAGAGTACGTTCACAGTTATTTTCTCCTTATCTTAGGAAGCTAGCTGGAGACAAACGATGGTAAGTTCCGGCAAGAAAAAATAGTAATATTTAAAATATTTGAATATCATAAACTCGCAGGATTTTTTTCGATCACTCATTAAATTAAATCGACAATTATATATACATCCATTATTTCATTTACCTACTTTAGAATTTCCTTTGGATTATATATTAGTCATAAACTTTTCTTGACTTGATTAAAGTTTCTCGATCATTCATGTAACAAATTGATTTCATGCCTAAAATTTGAGAGGGATTATTCATATCGTAACTACGGTATGGCCCCCATGGATTTCTGTAAGATGGTACGAATCTAGTAGTTAATGATCTATATTAATAATCAGTTCGACACCCCTGCTAGAAATTTCCGCACCCATTTCATTGTTTTATAATATTTAAGTGATTTATCATATTCCTAGATGCTCTTTCAACTTTCAAGACGACTAATTTATTTCTTTAAGATGAATTAATCAACTTTTGGATCAATCAGTGAAGTTCACAAAAAAATGAAGGCATTTTATCAATAAAATTAAACTTACTCATATAGGGATGGATAAGTTTTTACGAGAAACACTACGATTTCTAACAGTGTTTAAATATCAAGGGAAAAACCAGTCCTACGTAGGAGTGACAAAACCTGACCTGAAAATATCCACTACAATCAGAAGTGTGAACAGTAGGTATTAAATGAGAACGAGTCATTTTTAAATGCCAAATTCTGATTGTGAGTAACCCATTTTCATCAGGCACTTTCTTCATTTCATCGAAATTCAACAAATTATACAGGGCCGGCTTAGCCGTTATTAGCTGTACCTTAAAACTCCCCGTTGTTCTTTCCCAGCCTTTCCAAACATAACTACTCTTAACTACATACTTATTTATCTTTTCTAAACGCTTGCCTTTTCCACCATTCCCTTTAATCTCATGTATGGTACATTCTAACCAGGGGCGACCAAGAGGGGGGGTTTGTGGATACCTAGCACCAGCGCCCCCAGTTGAAGGAGGCTCCATTTTGAAAACGTAGCTTTATTTTCCAGAGGACAAACAATATATCACTAAAGTATTTTTTGATTCAAATATCATACTTTAATAATAAACGATTATTTGCGTCATGGTAGAGGAGGAGACGAAGGAATAAATGTGCACCCGGGCCCCCATCGGTATATGGCTGGTTTTATAACATTCCGAATTTCCGGGAGATAAATGCGGGTTCGAAATTCAATATTTTAAGACCCGTCTTTCATTGCCACTTTGCTTTAAATGCAGCTTCTTTTCCGCCATACTATAGCGAGCTCTTTCTTGAGACTTTTCATTTTTCCATTGCGCATATCGCTAATACAAAATACTAATGGTATAATTTGCAAATATAATTTAAGTAGCTAAAGAGTGGATAAATAAAACAAAAAAATACTGAATAAATAATAATTACCAAAATGAAATCGCAAATCTTAAGTGACCATTAAACAATTATAAATATTGTAAATTGCATATTACAATTAAGTAGTCGTAATTCACTTCGAAGTAAATCATTCTTAGATTAGATCAGAAACACTCTTTATTCGGCGAGGTTAGGGTTAGTAGTTATGCGGACCTCTCTTCCACCTTACCTCA
This sequence comes from Ladona fulva, assembly GCA_000376725.2. Lineage (NCBI taxonomy): Eukaryota > Metazoa > Arthropoda > Insecta > Odonata > Libellulidae > Ladona > Ladona fulva. The sequence continues at coordinate 567,557 of KZ308342.1, read as the reverse complement.
TGCATCGTTTAAATATATTTTACAATATTAGGGGTGATGAAGTCTAAAAAGGAAAATTTTTAGAAAATATATTGTATTCTTGGTTAACACACGTAAATGCGGACCACCGACCACTGGGGAATGTGTTATTTGGCCCGCCGAGTATTAAGTTTACGAGCCACAGGTAACACATGAGATTTGAAGATGTAGAATTACCTGAGGACACTGAAAACTAATCGATAGTAGGTGAGCAAATTGGTGGAAACTGATAACAAAACCTGACGACAAAATCACTAAATTAGCAACTACAACTCTGAGGTCCCTGTTTATGTCGAGGACTTGCGAACCCTTTGGCCCGACCCTGACTTGAACCAGGCGATTGAATAAACTGCCAGTGGAAAGATTACAAGAACGTTTCGAAGGATTTCGTTTGTTATGAACTACAAGTAATTTTGCAAAATTAATTCCTTGCTTCAAACATTTTTTTCTGTTATTCAAGTAAATAAACCAACTTAATTTTACACGTAGCAATCTTTTCTACGGAAATCGTAAAATCGAAACAAGTTGGCGACCCGCACTGGTATTCTTGAACTGGGAATTCTAGCTGCAAAAAATTTAAAGGCCGAGTCTGTACTTACGATTCTAACATTGCATAAATACCCTCATTAGAAGCTTAATTTACATGCTGTACTATCAAGTAATTTAANAATCTAATATCGTATATATCTGGTCCTCTTAAGCCAGAAACAGTCCGTCGTAAGATCATAATAACTCAATATATTTCTTACCATTATTTATAGTATTTATTTTACTGTTTTCAAGTCATGAAAGCCTACTTTACGTAAATTTCTTATAAAAATTACAAGAACTGATTATCCTCGTGCACATATATGGGATAATTCATGAAATCAACTTTCAACAATGGTCTTAGTCGTCAAACGGATGAGTTGTTTATTTCCCAAAAACTTTACGAAATTTCCGTGTATTTTATCAATGTTCTCGCAATTTCGAATTTATATGAACGATTCACGACTAAAATAAGAATCTATGATAATCTTCCTTTCTTTAGACCTTTAGGACCATTGTTTATAATTTAATTTTGTAAAAGAAACAACCTCTACAGGTAACGAAACCTATTTTACGTACCTTTCTTATGGAGAAGTATACTTACCCATTTATCCCATGCATTAATATGGGAAAACTCATGAAATCAATGTTCAACGATTGCCTTGGTCGTCAAAGGGATGGTTTGTTTATTTTCGAAAATCTTTACAAAATTTACGTTTATTTTCAAAGTTCAAAGTTCTCGCAATTTTGAAATTACATGANGATTAAAGAATAATTATTAATATCAATATATATATCTTCGTTTTTGCAAAACGAACGTCAGTTTACTTATCTAATACCACAAACCTAAGTTGAAAGGGTAAGAAATCTTCAGGAAAATGCAGAATCATTAAAAGGGTTTTTTTCTGATTTTTGAAAGGAAATTCTTTGGATAATATTCATGGATCATGATCAGTTTAATTGTTGATTTAACTCTTTCATATGTGGAATAAGGATTTATGTAAGGAAATGAAACGCAATACATATCGTCTCTCCATTACTGAGCAACAATTTTTAAGTCCACAAAAAATTGACTAGTTTTCCTCGGTAATCCAAGGCGCTTACTTTTGGAGGAAGCGTGTCCTTCGAATACAGAGAAATGAAAAGAAGCAAATCCCAATTGAAATGCAACATTGGAGAAGACCTAATTCGAAGGAATATGCTGGAACATAGAAATATATCCGTTTTAAAGTTAGCGAAGTGCGCAATGGTAATAATAACATTAAGAAATGGTCTAATTAAGCATGCTTAAAGGTGAAAATAAATCGAAGAATTAAATAGCCACTACCCCGCCAGCGATAAGGTAAATATTGTTAAGTTATAATATATAATATTTTAAAGTTTTCTATATATAATATAAGTTTCATACTTCCACAACTAAATCAAATTAATCTTCATTAGTGATTATTTTATGGTTATATCCGTGCTTCAACTCCGTACATTGAAATATTTAGGTATTACTGTTCTCCCGTCACCTACTTTTTTCAACATTTATATACAAGGTTTCCACATATATCCTCTTAAATGCACTGATAATCAAATTTAAGCCGATTTATCCTAAGAGAATATTTCTCAGACCTACCGTTTTTCATATCAGTCGAAACAGTTAATTTTACTGCACTCTTCGAGTAAAAAATCAACCGTAATTAACTTATCTTGATATTCAAACGAGAAAATTCACGAAACGTGATGATTTAAAATGGAATAAATAAGCTAGTTACGTAAATCAATTACTCGATAAATATAAGAACATAAAAATATTAAAGTAATCCCATTGCTGTATAAAAATTTAATAATAAATTACAATACATTTAAAGAGACTTACATTTATTGTGCCTTTGCGATAAGCTTAAAACTAAAGCAAAATATTGCGATCTGATCCAGATAAACTTTCTCTGTAAGGAAGTTCAGTTTGGCGCTGCCAGTGAATCACTGACCTCGTTTATTTCTTGATTGTTGAATATGCAATACAAAAAGCTCTGAGAATAATAACATTATGTGAATAAAGAATACAATCACTTCCACCCGATCACTAAGTTTGAGACAGCTGCGCAAGCTTCTTGTCATCAATTTCGACCAGACAGTACGCTGCTCTTCCGCATGACGTCACTATGGTATGCTGTGGTCGCTATGGCCGACAAAGAGAGGGACTGTAATGGCTGCCTGTCGATGTGACGGTTTCAACAACACAGTATTTGTGTGAAGTATATCGTTACGAACGATAGTGGTTACAATTCACGGGTCTATGAAGGGGAATTTTGGTGTAACGAGTGTGTGAGAAGGTGATTAGCTATGAACGGCTTAAGTTTTAGAGAACTGTGCTGTCTGTTTTGTTGTCCACCGTGCCCATCAAGAATCGCCGCCAAACTGGCATTTTTGCCTCCTGAACCTACATATAATTTTCAAGCCGACGAAACAGGTTCAAGGTTTAGTTTAAATCTTTCCGAGAAGGCAGAATGGCAATATTCGGATACAGAAAAAGAAAACATAGAAGGGTTTATAACTAGGACTTCGAGAGGAAACCAAATAGCTTGTTTATTCGTGAGGTGTAGTTCTAATGCCCGTTTCACAATTTTATTTTCCCATGGAAATGCAGTTGACTTGGGGCAGATGAGTAGTTTCTATCTAGGACTTGGATCTCGAATCAACTGTAACATTTTCAGTTATGATTATTCTGGATATGGTGTGAGTACTGGAAAACCATCAGAGAAAAACTTGTATGCTGACATAGACTCTGCCTGGCATGCCCTTCGAACGAGGTATGGAATATCTCCAGAAAATATAATTTTATATGGTCAGAGCATTGGAACTGTACCTACTGTGGACTTAGCGTCAAGATACGAAGTTGGGGCTGTAATTTTACATTCACCGTTAATGTCGGGGATGAGAGTAGCATTTCCTAACACCAAACGGACGTGGTTTTTCGATGCCTTTCCAAGGTTAGAACTAATATAAGCAGTTTTGAAATTATGTTGTTATTCATACTTTATTTTCACGATTATACATCTTTTTATCACATTTGGATGCTATACTTAAGTATTTTAGGTTCATGTTCTGTGTATTTATAGAAATAATTATATAACATAGTGCTTATCCTTTATAGTATTGACAAAGTATCGAAGGTGACATCTCCTGTCTTGGTTATTCATGGGACTGAAGATGAAGTAATTGATTTCTCACATGGTCTTGCCATCTATGAAAGGTGTCCTCGAGCAGTCGAACCGCTTTGGGTTGAGGTTTGTTCGAAAATTTGTAGACATTTGTGATAATCCGAGTGCTATCTTAAAGAAAACTGAAAGGTTTAAATTTCATGAGTAAACAATTAGTTTATGGTGTGCAGCGGAAGCAAAATTTACATGATATTAGTGACATGGTAAGGTTCTGTTTACACTGGAAAACAAAGTGAATTTTCAAATCCCAAATGTGGCAGATAGTTACCATGAGTTCAATCTCCGTTGAAAACGTTTCGTATTATTTCATATGTTCATGATCCTCATTCCTGGAAGGCGAATTCTGATGCTTTATTAGTTACTTTTGGGACTGTTGAAATATGTATTATTATGGAAATACTCAATTTTCCTCAAAATGGTGGTATTACTAACTTATGCCAAATCACCTGCAATTTATCTATGCTTACAGAATGAAATCATGAATCATAATGAATGATTTAAGAATGCAACTTAATTGCGATTTTATGCCATTATTTTGGTTTTAATTTCTAAGATGTCGAATTACATCTGGACATTTTATAGTCAAAAGACATTTGCTAAATCTTGAATTGGGTTGTTACAAAAGATTTTTGAGTTCTCAATTATCAAGTACTTGCTTTTGATTAATGTTTATCTACTTAATGATTACTTTTGCTTATGGTATTGATTCATTACTATATATATCATTACAAAATTGAGGCTTTTTACATGAACAATTGTAATTTTATAATTAACCCCCCTTGATGCTTGGAACTCGATTGATGATGATGGTATTATTATCAATAGAGTTCCAGTAATACCATCAATATTCAAGAGGGTTTAAAAGATGATGTATTGATAAAATTAATGCTCCTGAGATATTTTTGATTGGTGAGCTGTCTGTTATAAATCTGGAAAAATTTAGCTTGCAGAGAGACAGAAATGTTTGTTCCCTGCTCTCCATTTTTTTGTACGTATATTTGTTTTCATAATAGTTGACATTTTTATTTTGAATTACCCCTGATTTTTTAAACTTTTCCTTTTTATTATCGTACATATTAAAATGAATCAAAACTCTCTTAATTGAGTTTAAGGATGTAAAAAAGTTGTTACTGAAGTAAGGATATATATTTCAGGGTGCTGGCCACAATGATGTTGAGCTGTACATACAATATCTTGAGAGGTTGAAACAGTTTGTATCCGTGGAACTGGTTAACTGACAACTACTGCCCTCTGGTGAAGGAGAAGAAGAAGAGCATACAGTTAGCTCCTGCACCACCAGCTCTGTTACGGAGAAATTACTTTAAGAAAGATATAGGAGTGCTCGATGTATAAATGAAGTACTGAGCCTGCCTTCTTATCACTTCAGACCAAAACCAATTTTGTTTTATAAAAGAGAGGATGTATTGTGTGTTTTTAATGCCATGAATGATTGTGTGAGTCCCATCAGTTGTTTTGATGCACTGAGAGTGTGTGGAGTGTGCATGCGTTTATATGAATGTGTGTGTGTGTGTGACGGATTAATCTGTAAGCAAAATGACTTCAAGGTTTTTATGTTGAGCAGGCGTTATTGTTCTTTGGAGTTATTTTTAAAAGTGGCAGTTACAGTGAAAATTAATAAAAAGGTTTAAGAGTACCTGTGTGCTTGTATTGACTGTGAAGACAAAAATTTGCTGCCAAGAAGTTGTACCTGGACTGTCCATAGCAATGGTTGAATTATGTTCTCTGCCCCAGGGATGCAGTTAATTTTTTAATGATTTTATTACCATATTTGGCTATAGTTTCAAAGTAAATATAATATCTTTCATTAAATAAGCTTAGTTTGTAAAGTCTACTCATAGTATTTATGGTAGAATTCGATAAATGTAGAAAAATATTGTTTAAAATTTATATCCTCCTACTTCATTTAAAGTTTATTCGATTTCGAAGATTATGTTAGAAGTTTGTAGAACATGTAATTATTTTTTGCTTTGTATTATTTTTTGTTCTATTGCATTTATTTGAGCAAAGTTTTTTTTGCCAAAGTTATTGGTTACTATTGGAGCTTTATATAAATTTTATTGTCTATTATTGTTAAAGTGAACTTTGGAAATTTTTTGATTATATTGCTGCTTTTACTTTCAGCTTCTTTGAGTGTGAAGAGAGTTCAATGGAGTGAATATGGTACTCTGAACAATTATGGTCCATTTAAACTGCCTCATTATTGTCACTTGTTGCTTTATCATCCAATGAAAGGAAAGTAGAGGTTGAAGATACCTGCCATTGAGTTTAATAATCAACTTAAAACCATTTCATTATTTCCAGAATTACATTCATTGATATGGTTTATGTAAGGTAATATGAAAGCAGTTGGCACTCTAAAATTTGTTTCCAATTATGAAATTAATGCAATTTTTTGACAGTATTATCACTTAAGTGCCTTACTGTCATTCTGATGGTCCTTGAATGAAATGGAAGTAGTGCTCTGGATTGTATGTAAACAAACTTATCATTTTGTTTTGATTTGTAGTAGTTGTTAATTTTTAAGACTGAGGATTTTATACAAATTTGATGTGATAGGCTTAATCTCCTGCTCTCGTTGATTTTCAAATTGACCTTTTTTTAACTATGGGGTTAGAAATGTTTTCCAGTATGCGTGTACTGTTCATTTTGGGCTATGTAATAATCTTTTTTCATTACTGAAACTAAATTTTGAATATTCCTTTGATCAAGTAACTTTTATAATGCAGCATGACTAAATTAATCTCTTATTTGTTGTGACTTAAATTCATCAGTGCAGCTTCCACAGTTGGACATCTTGGAGTACTTCCCACTCATATGATTTGAAGAAGCTTTCAAAATTTCCCTTAGTTTTGATGTATATATATGCAACAAAATATTCCTAATTAATATCATTGCAGATTTAAAATCATTCTTCAGCACTTGAACTTTGAACTTCCCCTTCTATGACATATAACTTCTTACTCCACATATATCAAAGAATATCCATGGTTAACATTTATTTCAAGTTACTTTTTGTTCACTTTAAATTGATTACTCAGCTTGTCATCTGCAGTGATCAATGTTCCTAAACTCTCTCATTTACATATACAAATATATATATACATATTTTACACAGTGCAATTAGATTATTTTGTTTTAATATCTTGAGATGGTAACAAATTTTTCATTTTCATCATGCAATTATTTAAATGTATGCATTTTGTTGAATCCCTTGTATAGCTTTTTTAACTTGTGAAGAGAACAATTCCTGCATTTTTCAGTGTAGAATACTTAGCTTTTTATGGCTTTGTTGTATTACATCGTGTTCTCTCTATCCCATGTGGCTCAAGAGCAGTGCTGCTCATTCAAAAAATTGAAGTGAAAGTATTCTACCCAGTTTAACTTCCATATTTTTATGTAAATAGTAAACTTCTGATGAAGATGAATCTGTGATTTCATTTCTGAATGCAAGTACTTTTGTCGCTGAGGTTGATGATGAGTAAGTGAAGATGTGAGAGGCATTTTTGTACTGCCAAATAGGATTTGCAAGTAATATCTTGTCATGTAAGTTCCAGTCACAGACCTGTCCAGCCCATTCTTCCATCAGCTGTGGCAATGGGACACATTTCCAGACTGAAGTTTGTGTATTTCATATTTTCATAAGGTGTATCTCATAATTGCCAAGACATTTTTCTTACAAAAATAAATTAATCAGGTATTGCCTTCCCCGAGGGCTATGCACTGTCAGTTAGACAAATTAAATACTATGTATATGGTTTAGGAAGTGCATAAATAAATTATTGAAATCTTCTCATAGTTTTTGTGGTGAAAACATTTTATACTTCTCGGCATCTTCCACTGTGTTAATTTGCAAGGACCCCTATCTTATGTTACTTTAAAAGTGCTTTGACAATATTTGAGTGGAAGAGGGATTTTGTTATTTGGTTACCTAGTACTCCCCAATGTGGTAATATTTATTTGAACTCTTCTGTCGACAAAAAGTTTGTGTAAATGATTGTAGATTTATTTTTAGTGTTACTTAACTGTATCACCTGGATTACTTAGGATCCTTCAATAGGCAAACATTCTCATGGATGTAATGATTATGTAGGTGTAAAGGTCTGTCCTGAAATTAATCTGTGTAACAAATCTGAAATATTCTGTTCAGATCAGTTTTTATCATAAAAAAACTTAATCTTCCTTAAGAAACTAAATGCTAAGGGTTTTCCATTTTATTTTTTCGTTGTTTCTGAAGTTAAGGATTTGTCATTTTCTTATTTTTTTATGGCAGATAAATACAACAACCCCCCCATAGAAATATTTTACTCTTTTGATAGTTTTTCTGTTGAATTTTGGTAATATTTGGAAAGATGAATTAATATTCATCAACTTTTTTGAAATGTATGATTGGTGTCTGTGAGAATATGTTAATTCGAAATACTTTAGAGGTGCTGTTGTAGTATGTCATTGATTCAGAAATCTCTATACCTTGCTGTAGTATATGCTACAAATCCTTACAAGTGTGAATTTTGGATTACTCAAGCATTTATGCTGATTACAGTCATGTAAAAATTATCTATTTTAACTATAAAATTGGACTCTATTTCTTTAGAGAGTGCAATAAATTCTGGCTGTTACTAATTATTTGAGAAAACGGGTAAAGATGAACATTCTAAAATCCAACTGCTGTATCTATTTGGTTTCTGTCCAGCTTTGGCATTTATCAGTCCATTTAATCTCCTTGGCATTTAGACTGCCTTTCAAATTTTTATATTATAAAAACTTAAGCATTAATCAGAGAATTTTTCTTAGAGCATGTTTTAATGCTTCATGATCTCATGAGGTATGTAAATACTGGATGTGCGAGGTGTGATTTGAGAGTAATGATGTAAGATATGAGTTGATCTGCTAAACTGAATTAGACCAAACTGATTTTTCCTTTTGGTTCCAGTATTAATATTATCGCCTATTAAAGTGAAAGAATACACAATTGGTGAAAGGAAAGTGGATCAACTTAATGATGCTCTATGTTTGTTATTTATTCTGGGAAGTCTTTTGAAAACTTAACTAATGCCAGGGTATTTTGTCTGATATTTATGATTTTTGTTTGAGGAAATAGTGTTTCATGGTAAAAACCTTTAAACTGATAGTATGCTTTGCTTTGGATTGTCTGAGGCAGTCAAGATGCAAAATTACTTGCTCTGTACTGAAGATTGCCTTTTGTAGGGACCTTTAGGTTTTGATATTTCAATTCTCTGTTTAACATATTTATTGGCTGTAATTTTTAGGATTCTCTTAAGAATTTGAAACCTCATTATATTGATCTGGAATTTTTATAAATTTTGGGTGTTTTTTTTGCCAATGAACCTTACAAAATTCAATCTTGATCATATATGAATTAAATATACCAATATGGTGCCTTACATTTTGTATCAATTAATGCTTTTCTGTATAACCTTGTAATCAATTTTATGGTAATACTAGCAGATGTGTTGCTCTGAGAATAATTAACCTGCCTTAAGCATTAGTGTTTACAATTAAATTATAATTGCCAATGTCTTAATAACTGGATAACAGCTAGACTTTTTTTAGTGCCATTGAAAGTGAAATGAAATTTATTCAGTTAAGAATAGTGAATCTGCACTCTTTAAACTTTGGTTAAATAGTTAAAGGTTCATAATTAGATCATAAACCTATAACATTGATGTGTTGCTCTGCAGGATACTACTATTACCACTACAATTGAGCACATAAGTAAAAAAGTCTAGTAAATAAATTTTTATTTTGTTCCTTTACATTTGACCTATTTTAAAGTCACGTGTTAATCTGCCAACCACATGACAGCATGCTGAAATACATAACTCCTACATTACATTATCTTAAATTGTCTTAAACTCATCAAAACAGCCCTCTTTCAAATTCAGATTGGAACAAAAAAATAGGATTTCCAGCATGAGCAAATTGTGCCAGCTGATGCATAATTTCATTAGGAACATGTGTGGAATGATTAACAGTAAAAGTATATTTACCTAAATTTAATGTATGAGCTCATTCCTAAAATAATTAACTCATACTCCATGATAACTGGAAAAAAATGCACATTGCAACATTATGTTAAGAATTCTTCAGCAACTGAATAAGTATGGCTACTGCAACCTGAAGACTTATTACTGTACAGTTGTGATTGTCACAGATATATGCATGACTTTCCGTGAATCCTCAATTCTTTTTAGCCCATACACATTCAAGATTAAGTTAAATTCTTGCCCAAAAATGATCACATTCACTAACTTCATGCTCATGCTTGGAAGTGTCATCATTATTAAGGCTTCCTATATCCTATTAGATATTTTGTCTAATTTATTTGGCATATTAGTTATCTTTCTTCTGTCAAAATCCAAATTTTTCTCATGAATTTCAGGTTTACCATTACATAATACGTCATTATCAAAAATGTCATAATAATTTCAGTGTTACCATTCTCAACTAATTTCAGAATATTAAAAAACTCTCAATCTACAATAAATAGGAAGACAGTTAAATGATGTATTTTGCGGGGTATTAGATAGGTAGATTAACACATTATTGGCAAGGTTAGGCCTAATAGGGCCTCTCTTCCATCTAACCTCATATATCAATTTAAAAATATGTACATAGATTAACTGAAAACAAAAAGAAAAGTTTGTGGGGAAAAAATCTTTGGAACTTAAAGTTGACAGAAAAAAATCAGTTTTTTCTTTGTCAACCTTAAGGCAGGAGTAACTAAGATACTCTTGGGATATCTATCTATAAGACGAGTTGATCAGTAGATAAGCATTATTTTATGCTATGATAGCACTGCTCAAGAGAATTACATGAATATAGTCTCTCTTCCAAATAATGACCCTGCCTCCTGGTAGTGCTGTTGGGGGGGGGGTGAGCCTCATGGACTGACTCCAGCAACTGACCCAACTCAACCTGACCTGTCAGGCTGTGCCTTGCACTCCATATTTGATGTTGGCCTCACAGGGGCTGTGCCGCTAGATACAAATGTGCTGAGTCTCCATTTGTGTGGTTCTAATTGGAGAGGTATAACTCTTTATTTTGGGTAAGTGGAGGGTTGCCATTATTCCTAGCAACTTGGAGCTGCCTGGCCCCAGCTGCATATTCTTAGCAGGGTCACCCATGTTGTGCTCCCATTGGTGGGTTAAAAGTGAAAATAATGCTAGTATACCAAATATTTGCAAGTAAACACTTGGTATACTTCATACATTTGGTATACTACTGCTACTGGGGCTTATGATAGGCCCCCTCAGAGCTGCCGGCTGGGTATTACTGTGGGTGTTGTAACACAGATTTATCATATCAGGAAGTTGCAAGATTGGGAGTTTATGGGTTCAGGAGTTAGTTGTTTTATTAAAGTTAGTTCAAGAAGAACTGACAAAGAAAGACCCACTCGGCAAGAAAATACCTATAGAGATTGGGTAGTAAAAAATACCTGCAAAAATGTAATAGAATAAAAATCAATGTACAATGAAACATATTTACACTTCAAACAGAAAAATGGAATGAAAATTAAATAAACTTCAAAATGCATATTGAACAGTCTACATTATTTAATTGAAACATAGTAAATGAGTCTCAAAATGTTTAATGGGCGATTATTTCGACTTCAGGAATAACAACTATACTATTGATAGTTATTGCTCTCTAGTAAAATCTTTCATGAATGAATGAAAAAACAATTGGTTGGCTTATGTTATTTATCTGATTTTCCTGTTGAGAATTAATAGGCACTTCTGACAGTAGTAAATAGAGACTAATCAATCAAATTGGAATCAAACTCAAATTACATATATATCCTCAATCACCTAATCTCTGCAATTGCTTGTGAAGGTTCCTTGTGGACCAGGATTTGCCAACTGGTGGTCCAAAGACCACTGATGGTCTTTGAGAAGCGATCTTTGAACAAATATTGACACGATTTGCAATTTTTATATTTAATATACCCTTCATCAAATGCATCATTTTCGTATGTCTTCTCTTAGTGTCTCAAACATTAGGTAGACAAGAAACAACAATTGCATTACAACAATGAAACTTAATTATTTAATAATATCTTATATTAGTGGTCTATCAGATTTAAAAATGTGAGTTAAGCTGTTTTTGAGGCCTGGAAGATTGGTGATCACTGTTCTAAACTTCTTGAATCCTGGATTGAATCTTGAGGCCTGAAAGTGGCTGCTCAGACACAGTCCATCAACCTATGTACCGAGGAATGGGACAGATTTTTCAGCTAAAGGAACTCCATGAAGCAATTGCTGATGACAAAATATGAAATTTAACAAATTATAGGCATGTAGTCAGGAAGTTGCCAATCTAAAGACTATGGATAATTTTATAGTTCCAGCTTAAAGTGGAGTTAAAGTTCTTACCCCACAAGTACAAGCTCATGGTGAGTTATTCTTCTATAGAAACTTGCAAACATTTATTAACTTTGTTAATGGCTTTTGATGGCAAAATTCTTTCCCATTTCATGAAGGTAATAAGCTCCAGCAGGTTCTTTGATGTCTAATCATTGAAACAAAACATCCTCTACAGAAATGAAACTTCGAATGTTTTATTTTAAAAACTAGTTTTCAGGCTATCAATTTGTATGTTGATCATACTTAGGATTTTGGTCTTTACATAGTGAAAGCCACTTTAACATATGCATACCAGACAGTCCTCCCAACATACTTTTTTGTTGCTTATAATGCTTCAGAGACATTGTGTCTTAGACCACCACAGAATTTGTTTTATTATATCTTATCTGAGTGAATATATTCTTCTGTTATCCAAAGAAATTCAAATTGCATTTATAGTCAAACTTAATGGAGAACTTTACAATATTACTGGCGTATGTGTATTGTAAATTCAGCATATTTTGTTTCTCAAGTGATGATTCCTCCTTAATAAAAACTTGCTTCATTATTATTGTTGGCCTCAGTCAGTGTAAGTAGGTTGTAATTAAAAGAATATTTGCCTACTACCAATTAATTAATGTTTGTAGTGTCATCCACACCTTCTTAATGTTCTGCTATTCTGTATCACAATTGCCATGTTGGTTAGTATTACCAGGTGGAGAATGAGGGGATTAAAGGACAGAGTGAGTGAGAGATGTACAGAGAATTGCATGTATGCTGAGATATTCTTGTGTAGTTATTTTTAGTTAGGAGAATCAAAATGGTTTTATTGCATTTGTGTGGCTTATTCCCTCCAAAATCAGCCATTATTACATGTTGAGTCTATGGGACAATCAATTTTATCTAATTATTTTTGTCTTTCAAGGTAGATGCTCTCTAATATCAGCATAAATCATTAGTTGAAACCCTGAGTTAAACCTGTAAATAAGAATTTTTACATACAAGTCAGTCAGCTAGATTATTTCTGGATGGACTGGTTTTTAGATGTAATTACACTTAGAATGGTAATTTATACCTCTACATTCAGGGATCACTGCCTCTTCATGACATGATATTTTTTTCTTCTCCTAAGGATTTGATTTCAATATTTAGTATATAGTAGCAGCAAATTATGGACATTTTTTCTTTGATTTTCCATGAGACAACATCAAGAAGGAATTCATCTCTTGAGTTAAACTTTTTCAACAAAACCTTCTAATAACTTTATTTTTTGCAAAAAAAACTTATGTTGAGCATAACTTTTATTTTTCATTCTTTGAATGGAAAAATTAGCATTTAAGTTGCATTCTTCTCCTTTTTCTTCAAACTTACCCCTAAAAATAAGGTTAGTTTTATCCTTCTTCAGTAATTTTGTCCATCCATTTGATTAGGGGTTCTTTGCTACTCTATTCTTTTTATTTCAGATCCCTTTTTACTCTATCTCTATATTTAAATTTGGTCTGCCATAATCCTTATTCTGGCATTCATACATAAATCACCTCAGCATAATTTTCTGAACATGTTTTACTATAGTAGCAGTAGTTGTTTAGATAGTACTTCAACAGCTAAAGTCATTTCACTCCCACCAGAAATCGAACCTTGGACTGCTTTCAACAAAGATGAATGCATTGCCCACATGGCTATCCAGAGGCCTCTTTTGTTTTTACTGTAGTATACTCACTGACTTAAGTCAATCATTGATATTTCAGAAGTTAATATTCTATTTCTTCTAGTGATTCCTTAAAATTGTTCTCTGCCAGTGTGCTTTATTTCATTAGTTTACCTAGAGCAGGCTCCTCTTATGCCACCTTACTTTCACTTAATATTCATTCATTAAAATTTTGCCTGCTATATATTATATTGTGTGGTATTTTGTTGTTTAATGAAAGTTTTAAGAAGTAAAACAAAGGGCATTGAGTGAGAAATTCACTGTTCAAGAATCAGTTATAAAGTAGAATACCTATGAGTAAAGGGATCCATAATTTAATTGTCATAATTCAATAAAATTTTACCAATCTTAGAGTTCACAAAATTTAAATCATCGGTATTGGAATCAACCTTGAAATAAAAATTGATTTGCTTTGTTTACTACCTACAAAATTTTGTCATGTGTTTTTGTTATAGAAACTGATGGACATTAAATTACTATTAGGTTATGTATCTATTAATGTTATCTGAGAGGACCTCCCAATATCCTGAGCCAAGAATTTTTAGCTCTGATAGATATTACAACTCAGTAGGTATATTATACCATGAGAGCCATGCCATGCTTCTATCGATGAATAATTTATTCCTGAATCTTTTTCTCCTAAACAAGTAAATGTCATTACTTGATGTTTTGGTAGAACAGCTATTTTCCTTCCATACTGAAAATTCAATGAGTTCTAGAGCATCCTGTTCCAATATGAATGTACATGCAAGGAATTTAAAGGGCATATAGCTATTTGGTAGTTAACTTTAATTTGAAATTTCTTAACAATTAATTACTTATTGAATGCTACCTCAGGAATCAAAGGTATAACACTATCATGTGCATAATAAATAATTTTTGGCATGTTATTAATGAATGATATCATACATTTTATGTTAGACAGAATAATGTACATTTAACAATGTTAAATAACCCGTAAATAAATATGTCAATAAATAAAAGTACTGAAAGGTTTAGTGACTTCTTAACCACATTAACCTATATGGCCCACTGAAGAAAAAATTTTTAATTTTATTTTCTATTTACATACATACATTTCAAATAATAAATAATTTTTATTTCCATATTGTTGGAAAATTTATAAATTTATTTTAATTTATACCTAGTGTGTACCTTCTAAGAAGATATTTTTCATTCCTGGCAGTAACGTTGTGCCATTTTTTATACACATCCTGAAACAGACAATTCCAAAATTACACAAAGTTTTGAGTAAAATATTAAATTTCGTATATAATAATTCACTTTTTGAGTTTATTTGCATTTTGGTTATTTCCGCTTACCTCAGAGAGAGAATGGATCTAATCTGTCTGAATGTGAACGTCCCTTGACTGTAGCCATCAAAGATCGTGGTATATCTTCTTCCTCTGGAGCAGTAAATTCATTTGTACCTGGTTCTCTATGATCTGGTATGGTAAACTGAGAAACAATGTTCTGACTCCAATTGTCTTTGTCATCATCTGGATCTGTGTCCTCAAAAGTTTCGTTTATGTGTCCTTCGTTTTCGTCATCGTCATCCCCCAGTCCTTGCAATTCATCTTCTTCACGGTCGTCCATTGAGTTTGAGCTTGTCTGGCTGAACATATCTAGGGGGTATAGTAGACTGGGTACCACCTGAGTTGGATCCTCTTCATTGGTTCCCGTCTCAGTTACAAACCCTATTTGCATATGGAGTATGTGGCATTTTGCATTAGTGAAAATTTGGATGATATGTTGTCCCTTACCTTTATTTGTTTCCTAAGTTTATTTTCTTTGGATTTTGCCTTTTGAATTGTAGTTTTGTAGGATTGTTTAGTATGTAAATGTCTGTGTTGAAAGTCACTAATGTTGTATATTATTTTTTAGAGTTAAGTCATGTTTTTCAAACAATAATAAATTCTCCATTTACTTGTATCTTAACAGTCTTGTTTTAACACACA
Source organism: Ladona fulva (assembly GCA_000376725.2). NCBI lineage: Eukaryota > Metazoa > Arthropoda > Insecta > Odonata > Libellulidae > Ladona > Ladona fulva. The sequence continues at coordinate 551,752 of KZ308342.1, read as the reverse complement.
CACAGGCAAATGTTGTATCTGAAGTATTATACCTTCCATCTGTAATATTCTGTAGGGTGAATTTTTATGGGGTTTAAAAATATTTGATTCTAAATACTCCTATAACTTGTAAATGTGATTATAACCATAATTTAAATACTAGTAAATTGTGTGAATTTAACAATTATAGATGTATAAAATGACACAGGAATGATAGACTGTGTTTCTGGAAATTTCCTGTTGAATTTTTTCAGTTAGAATATTATAATATCCTCAGCAGTTAAATGAATCAATTCAGTCACCTAAAATCAATCCAAAGAAAACTAGAGAAATATTTTTTCAGAAAATTTCAAACCTACTGAAAGTCTTTTACTCTCCACAGATGAATTTTGTACAATAATCTTGTAAAATTTATTGAGTAAAAATTAACCAATAACTTAATGCCTTTCCATATAGAATACAGATTCATCTCTTCCAAAGAATATACAATTTCAGATATTGTAAGATTAAATTTGCACGATGACTAATTATTGGTCACAAATATAAGAATTTACCTGTATCTCAATATTGGATGAAATAATCAAGTTTTATTTGTGGAAATTTGGAAATAAAATTTAACAGTTAAACCAGCTTCATGGAAAATATTTAATATTGCAGTTTTACCAATGGTTTTGTTCAAAGGGTATGTAATTATCAAGCACTTTACCCTCAATTCAGTTTAAATTCTTTATGACATCTCACATGAATTGTGTATTCTGAAGATTTGCCATTCAGGAGGTTATGGGAAAATAGTTTGTTATTTCATAAGAAATAAATTGATGTTACATTTTCAGTTTCCTCCATTTCTGTGGATTTGTCGCAATCATTTTTAGATATACCACATCCTTACATATCCTCATAATTTGCCCTAATCATAATCTCATAACTACATTCTCTAATAATATATATACAAAATTTTACCAAGCTTTTGATTTTATTTATCAGTAAAATATATTAAGGTTGTGGCACAACAAGTGTAAAATGGTCCATACCTATCCTCTAGTAAAGACTGTGAAATGAATTCAATGCTATAGAAATAAAACATAGCTTTGGAGAAAAATTGTTTTTTTCAGTATTCATCTTATAATTGGGTGAAATGCAATTCTTAAAGATGAAAAGAATTAGACAATACTTATACTCGTTACCACATGATATTTAATAAAACGATCTAGGTTTCGACATGTTGCATCATCGTCAGGTCACCTGATGATGATGCGATGTGACACGTCAAAACCTAGGTTGTTTTATTAAATATCCTGTGGTAACGAGTATAAGTGTTGTCTTATTCTTTTCATCTTGAATAGTTACCACAAAGTTGAGGCCAAAGTAGTGGATTTTGCAATTCTTAAAGGTTATGAATTCTAAACAAGAACTAAATGCAGGCACATCTGCATGGTTGAAATATTGTTAAATGATGAGAAAATTATAAAAACATGGAAAACATGGCTTATTTGATCAATATTGAAGATTTAATGTAATATGATTTAAAAATAAATTCTACTACAGGAATAGAATATCATGCAGAAAAGATTCCAAGATAGAATGTGAAGACATCACTGTTTGTGTAAGTGTACTTGAATTAAGTAGGTACATTAATGTTCATTTCCCAAAGCATGCAAATTTACAGAAAGAGAGGTTTCAATGCTAATGATTTTGTGCGCTTGTTAAATCTCTTTTAGTTTACATCAAATTCATAAATACCAAATAATGAATTGAAGTAAAAATTGTAACTTCATTACTTATTTAAGAGATAATTCTCACTCCACTCCATACCATACTTTTGAAAAGCTTTACAGTAAACTTTACAAAGAAAATCATGCCAGAATAATCAAGAATTATTATTGAGCCATTGTTTTCCCAAGATAAAGATATTATCAGGATAAAGAAAGCAAGTTGCTGTTTTGCTACATAGTTTATTTTTGTCTTACTTGATACGGTTGCTATATGACATACATTTTTTGATGAATAACGAAACTATTTACAATGGTGATTTCTATGTTTATAAACATGATAGGAGATAATGGTAGTTAGTAGATATGTATATCATATACATACTGCAACACTGTTTTCAATTCGATGGTGTGTGTTTTGATCAGATAAAAAAAGAGACACATGGCTGGAGAAGAATTTTTACCAGAGACAGAAGAAAGTCTTGATCAGCATCACCTGGGCAAAGGCGGCAACTCTGTCTACCTTTCACCATCTCTTTGCCACTGATTACCGAACTAACAGAATGGAGATAAGAGTAAGTTAGTCACCTACAAGATGTGAAAACCATCCCCATCATTGGAAATAAGTTGATTAAAAGTCTTTACACATGTATTTTTTATGAGATTAGATATTCTGAATGTTAATGTCATGAAAATAGCTCCTGTATGGTTATATAATATAATTCCAGTATCATGCACATACATTTTGTTGGAAAATTGGAGATGTAGGTGGAGAGAGTTCTGTTATGTATTACATGTTTAACATGTGTTCTTATGCTAATACAAATGAATATTCAGCAATAGGATAAACAAATGCAAGAGCATGGTATACATTTTATCTTATAAATAGAATATATAAGATTGAGATTTAGTAAGGCTCACTAATGATTTTTATGTTCATCTGGCTTGGCATTATTGTGCAGCTCAGATACAGTTTGGTAATTAACTTTTATAAAAATATATATTGGCACTTTTGATATTAGCTTGAATTTAATGTCCATGGCACATTCTTAGATAAGATGTTTAATAAATCCAATTTTTAGTTAGAAACAAATTAGAAGTCAAACCATTAATAAACTCAGTAATAAATTTCTATTCATCAAGTAGTTTTATGGAAAAAATAATTATTTGATTGCAAATGCTTAAAATATGTAAAAGTAAAGAGTATTTAATTATCTTTGTAAATGTGAACTTAAAGGATCATGGATAATATAGATCTTAGTACTCACCATGCTGTGCTTTGAAGTGAGATATTGAAAATATTGGTTGAGGGTATGGAAATCTGTTATTTAACCCAGGCATGGCTGCAACTGTCATGGCTTCTTCTTTGTGTTTAATTTTCTTTCTGCTTGTAGCATATGTGTCTCTCATAAAAAGTGTGCACAATACTATCACAGCAGATAGAAAGTCTGCAACTATTATAACCACCTCACGTCTTTTATATGGAAGCATCAATGAGGTAATTATGCTGACCACCCATATAACCCACATGATACCACAGCAGACAATGATTCCACCCTCAACTCCAATCTGACTACGTCTTTCTTTCTTCTTTCCCATTCCCATGAAGACTTCTTGTCGCCTTCCCTGCCTCCTAATACATAGCACTAGCAGTGATGTTGCTATTAATAATAACAGGTTGTATGACATTGACAACAAGAAGTGTGCCTCAAAGTTAGAAGCTGGAGAGCATCTCCATAATGGTGCCATCCATTGTGGTTCATTCAAATCTTTATCTTCATCTGAAATCAAGGACTTCAGTGGTGAATTGGTGTTCTCAAAATCCTCCAATGGCTCAATCATGGATGCAACTAACAGTAGCCATCCAGTAGCAAGGAATGCCTGTACCAGAATGAGTGCTAGAGATGACATCAAAAGCCCAAATGGATGACAAGAGCTGACTTCTCTAAGGGGTTTGTTCTCAGAATATCTTCTCCATCTGTCTACAACCTAGAAGAAAGATTAAATTTATGGATATAATGAAAGCAACATAAATAGATTTAGATAAAATTAAAGAGTTTTTGTGTACTCTACTTTACCTCTACTAGAAGTCCTGCAAGTATTGTGGAATAAGCTATTCCAGGCACAGATCTTCTTGTGCTACAAATTGCCTCAGTTGCTGACAGTATGAAGGCAAAGTTGGAGCAGAGAAGCAATACAATACCAAATAGTATGAGGATGTTGAGTGGAAAGGATGGAGAAGTGGATCGATGGCCACGGGAAGGAATACATTGCACAACAAAGATAACAAAGGTGACAAGCAGTCCAAATACTGTGAGTGCACTGAGAATAACCCCTTCTAAAGTTCCAGCTCCATCCAAAGGTAGAGGTCGTATAGGAGATGCTTTTGCTGCATAACGAGGCATTTGCTCTGCACAAACTCTAATACATGGCCCAGAATTACATTCTGCTGGAGGGATTTGACTAGAATGCCTGAATTTTAATATGTCCAGGTCAAGGCTGAGTCCTTTTTTGGGGTTCCACCAGCCTATTATCCTCATTTCTCCTCCTTGGACATTCCATATGAAGAGACGACCCAAACCTTCTTCCTCTAGAGCCAATTTAATTTCTCTGTTCAGCTGTGCACGTGCATCTGGCCCACAAGAGGCTATTGAGGAAGCATCAAAGTGGTGAGAGCAATTCTTGTCTAAGAATTTATGCAGGGTGGTCGCAATTATTGTCACTGCTTTTATTGTAGACTTGTAAAGATATGTATGCTCTGATATTCCATTTTCTTCTGCAATGCAATATCTCCCTCCATTGTTACAACTAGTAAGCATTTCTTTAGCTTCCCTATTCCAAGATAACGGTAGAGGAGCATTGTAAGGATTCTTTATACTAAAATTAGTGTTGAGGAGGGAATCAAAGTACTCCTCAAAACCAGGAATATCTCCTTCTTCCTGTCCAACTATTATAGAACCTGCAGAAATTTGCTCCAAGTTATGAGGAATGTTTCGTTTATCACCCCATCCATTACCAGAAAGAAATATAAATCTTTCTCTAAGACCTCCATGCTTTCCTACAAAATCAAAAAAGGAATGTGTTTCCTCTTGAGAATCAAAGAGCAAAATTACAACAGTTGCTGATGATAACTGTTTAAGAATTGAAACTGCAGCACTCAAATCTTTTGCTGTATTTTCTACTGATATAGGCAGAGCACTACCTATGCATATTTCATTCTCAGTTGCACGCATTTTGAAATGGTTCATCATTTTCTCTCCCTGCATTGATGCACTATGAAGTGCTACCACATAGTCCCATTTAAGAATGTTTATAATGCTAATGACAGCTTCAATCTCACCAAATTCATCAACTGACAATTGAATTTCATTGTTTATCATGTTGGGATGCTGTTTATGAGGTTCCTCATCTTCATCCTCTCCATTTATGTTATTTGTTAATTGAGGTATTCCTTGGGCTTGAAGTAAGGGTGCCAAGCTTTCTGCTGTGCTTTTCCCAATTACTAAGGCTGCAAGGGCTGATTCAGGACTTGCAACTGCCTCTGAATTTCTGGAGAAAAAGGTGAAAAGTCTGTCATGAGCACGAGCAGGTTGTGAACAATAATCCCAAAGAAGAGCTCCAAGTTTGATCCCAGGCAAGATGCTTGTATTTTTGTTGATGCGTTCAAGAGCAAATGCAAATGCAGCTGCTGTCTTATACAATGTGATGGATTTAAATGGTCCACAGTGAAGATAATTTGCCCCCTCTTCATGCAGTGGCATAAATGAAAGTATTGAGAATCTTCTATTAGAAACAACCTGCAAAAAAAGTTTGTCATGAGTAGGCTTATTCATGATAAAAAGCAATAATGATACTAAGAAAATATCTTTTATGCTCAATATACATTGATTAAAATTTTATGCTTTTACAAATGATTTGCTATGGAAAATGTTTTCCAAGAGTTTATGAAATAGTTGTCATGATACTGAAATCTATTACTGTATATTAAAGAAGGTCTGCATAGTTCTCCTAATATTATTTACATATTCATTGAAGTTTCATCCTAAAGTAGACACTTGAAAAAGTTTTTCTCACCTCCATAAAATTTTGCTTGGATTCTGGTTGAGTTGATTCCTCCCACAAACCATCTTTTTGTCTATCACATGAGGTACACTGTGAAATAACCTCTGTAATTGGGATTTCTTTGCTCTTAGATTTTTCAATTTCATATGCCTTTGCTCTGGTTATATCAAGTTTCACTACTTCATCTCCCTCTTCTCTATCAGATGATCTGGCTGGCAGTAATAAACTGGAGACATTGCCAACAGAAACTAATCCCCAAACTGCACTTCCAACCTGCCTGACATTTAATACCTGAAAATTAACAACAGTAAAACAGGCTGAATTCTAAAAAAATAGTAATAAAGTATGCAAGAAGATTAAGATATATTAAGTCAAGAGGCTATGAAATGAAAGAAACAAATTTAAGAGATTTTAAAGTGCATTAGATACATGAATCAATAATTACTTGCTTTGACTTGGATTCAGCAAGTTTTTCATGTTAGAGTTAATATAAGGAAAGAAAATTGGAACTTTGCTGTTAATGAATAAGAGATTTAAAATGCTCCAAAAGCCTTTTTGCCAGTGGTTGGTGCCCACCCACTAAGATCAAATCTGGAAATAAGGGATAGGAAACAGATTAACCGGCCTTCTAAGAACCACTTAACTCACATTTAAATAGCCATGTAATCATCTTCAGAGGTACAGGGAGACTAAGATATTTTTTGTTGTTTTTAGACTTGGTGTCAGTGGTTAGGCATGAAGCACTAGTGAAACAGCTTTTGCAGCATTTAAACCTCTAATTAAAATTAATGAATATCCAAATTCTGTATATAAAAATTTACCTCAAGGCCTGCATGAGAATTTTCTCCTCCTTGAGTGAATGCGACACCATTCAACCCAGCCCCAACAAAAGCCATGTGAGGTGCGACTTCAAACAGCCTTCTCTTCACTCTCCCTACATCTTTCATGGCTTTGCAGAGTCCTGAAATATGATCTAAGGAGGAGTGAAATAAGATTAGTTAATAGATTAGGAATAAAATAGACTTCCTATCAAATAATTTTAATAATATGATGACTTGGCCTCAAATAGATCTTCAGTACTTACATACATAACTAATACATTACTTGTAATTCTTGCCATTTTTGAATTATTATTAAAATAAAGCCATTTTCATAACTAAGTTTTCAATTTCTCATTTGAATGTGAAGAATTGTTAATAAAAAATTATGTCATTAATAATTCAGTTCAGAGTAGATCAAAAGTTATCCAATTAAAATTTCAGGGTGGTTTGCATTGTCCTCCATACACAATTTGATTCTTTTCAGACCTTATCCTGATAGAAATTTTACTCATTTGCACTGTTACCCTCTGAGAAAATTGTAATACCTTACAGGTCTGTCCCCCAGTGACTCATGTGAAATATTGTATTAAACTGTTTAAATGATAACAATTTTTTATGATTATTTGGGATTAAATCACGCAAATGTATTTTCTTACCTGGGCATAATTCACGATGAACTGACTCCAAAGCATGTGCTACAGCAAAGACAGCGTTTATTGTGTTCACAACATATGGATTCTGGAAAAATAATTGGTTCTCGTTAATTCCATATATTTCATTTCATTATTCATTTGAATTTATTGTTACTTACTTTTTTCACATAGTAACTGTGAAGATTTCTGTACAAGCCACTTCGACAAGCAGCTCCTCGACAGTGGAAAACACTCGCCCAAAAATCTGGGAACCATGGATTTTGGATATTTGAGCTTATGTTAAGATCTTTAAAGTGCTTTTCAAACTCTTCAACCCAGCCTACTTTTGGTCTGAGTATAAGGGCTCCTTGTGCTTGATCTCTGAAATGTCAAAGAAAAATTGCTTCATTGTCTACAGTTTCTTTTCAAGAAATCATATGACAGTCATAGTGATTCATAAATTATGCACATGGTATTAAAAGGTTTTCTGTCACATTGGTGAATCACTCTCTTTCCCTATAATATATAGTTATTATAAATCAATTGATCATATTCTTTACAAATAATTAGTATATTTTGAAATTTACCATTAGAATACTTTCTAGAATAATTGGATGAAAAATATTGTATTTTTGCTATTAGATGATATTCACCTGTGTGTTTCATATACATCTTCAGCTCCTACACCAAGCCATATTATTCCTCCTGGTGCCATCTGGCCATTATTTCGCAATGTTCTAGCTGTCCTTAGTAACAAATCCACTTCTTTTGGAGGTAACAGCAGGAGGACGGCTTTCACTCCTTCTTCTCTTCTCTTTTCAACCTGTCTAAGGGCTTCTTTCATAGACTGAATTCCTAGTTCATCCCCAGTTTCTGTAACTGGCAATCCATATGCTGTTGCTAGATGAAGTCCTCTCCCCCTTGCTTCTTTCTCAACCAATTGGAATATATCCTCATATTCAATTCCATCTTCAAGATATATGGCACTAAATGAAATCCATTGAAGTTTAGATAATAGTGCAACCAAAGCTGATGATAAAGCAGAATTTCCTGGAGAAAGTTGCAGAGGGTAAGGAGCATGCTTTTTTCTGCGCCGCAGGACACTTCCAGTAGCTTCTGGAGCTAGCACTGCTACCCCTAATGGAGCCAGTATGTCTACTGCAGGTTTGGTAACTTCAGTACCACCCCCTGCAATGAATGCGACCATACGAGAGGCTGCTACTGGTTTAGACAATGTCTGACTTCCTTTTTCTCCTGCCTCAGCTTCTCCAACTAAGTTTGCAACATCTCGGGCAGTTTTTTGTGCACTGTTGCAAGTATCCAGAGCAAGTGCAGCTAGTCTGACTGATGGTGGAAGGAGAGAGCCATTCCTGTTGGCTTGTTCTACTGCCCATAGAAGAGCTTCAAGTTGAAGCATACCATCTGTGCTTACCTCACTGCTGCACTCAAGAGGTCTTGGGGATGGTTCATGAACACCTAAGGCAGCAGCTAGATAAAATGTTTCTATTACTTTACTATTCCCAAACTCATTGTCCTTATGAACAATGCTGGTGGTCATTCTATCCATTGATCTATGCCTACATCTTTGACAATGTTTAGCACACTGAGATGCCAAAGTTGAAACTTGAACTTCATCCCCTGAGTCACGATAAGTAACCATATTTGTTAATGTTTTGAGCTGATTTTGGAATAAGCCAACCTGGAACAAATGAAACATGGAAAATTTTTGAAGTTCTTTAAATCACAAATATATTTAATTCTAGTTTTCTCAGCAAATGATAGCATAAACACAAAATTTACCCATTTTCACTCATTCTACCAAAACATGAATGTTTAAGATTTATAGATATTCTCTTTTGATGAAAACTTACACTTTCATAGTAAACATTTCCTAAAGACCTGCTACGTCCTCTAGGCCCTCTGCGAAAGTTAAGAATTTCTACTGGTATATCTCCAGCTCCATCAGCAGTCAGCCTGAATTCCTCTCCAGATGTGCCATCAGCTTTCTCAGAAGATGCATATCTAAGATATGCATTTACAGCTCTATTTACTGCAGCTCTACAAAGAAATTAGTGTCTTTTTATGCCTAATGATATATACTAGTTTCAGTTTATGCATCTGTATATCTTATTGGTCTTGAAAATCATTAATGAGAGATATAGTTTAGAAATGAAGAAAATATCTTCAATAAATTACACTAAACAAATAAATTTAGATGAAGTAGGTATTGCTCAATAAGCACTCTTTCACTGATGTCAGAAACAGTTTGTTCCTCAACCCCGAATAAGGTGATATTTCTAAATATGAACTTAATAACCAAAGGATCCTGAATGTTTTAAAATTCCTTATCTTCATTTAAAATATCCTTTTAAAAATTGCTAGTATATTTTAAAAGCTGTGGCATTGTTTTTACAATGTTTTTATATCAATATTACCTAGTTTGAATGATTGAATGCATCAATGTGCCTATAACAGAAGTAGTTTTCACATTAAAATAAGTCTTGAACTTAGCTCAGTAGCATTCCAAAATATTTGTATGGTGTTAGAAAATTTCTGGAGATACCACAGTTTTACTTAGAAGATCATGTATTAGACACAAGGAAACCAACATCAATACCTAAATGTAACCCTCTAAATGTTAATATTAGAGATTTGTTGAAAAAAATGTGTTTTTATCCTTTTGACTATTCTTGTCATAGAAATAGAGGTTCTATGAGTGTTTCTATTGTTTTGCATGTTCAAGGGCATAATTTTTTCACTCCAGAATTATTTTGGACTTATAAAAGCATAGAAGTTTTCTGGCTTTCTAATGTCATCTCTGCAATCACTTGAAATCCATCTTTCATAGTAATTAAAAAATTAGAAATTACCTGTTTACTTTAGCCGATGCTTGACAGAGACCATCAAGGCTAGCCTTGGAACCAGGACATAACTCCTTCCTGGCACGGACTATAGCTGATCCTATTGAGAATACTGCTTGTACTGTATTAGCATCAGCTGGTCTACCAGATTCAAGTACTCGGCGGCATTCTGGTTCCTTACATTGTAGAACCTACATTTAATAAAATCGAAGATATTATCCTCTTGAATTTCATTATAAATTTTACAGCCTCTTTATATAAAGATGTATGGCATAATATGCACCTCATGCACATAATTTTGCAACCAAGGATTCTCATTTTCCCGTGGTCCATTTGGTCTCACTCTCCTCAAATGTTGCAAGAACTCCCTCACAGGGCGATGTAATGGACTGCAAAAATGAAAATATTTTATATTCTGTTAGTGACCACCCAATAAGTCATCCATATCTCCTAAAATTTGAAAATCAAACTCATTCTTAAAACAGATTTATATGATGTACTCCAAGTTATCTAAAAATCTTTCATAACTAAATCTGAGAAAATTATTTTTTTATTGTCCATTTGAAATAATGTTATCTTCTAAATATTACCTAAATATCAGTGCTCCTCCAATTGCATTTCCATATTCCTCAAAAATTTCTTTTGCTTCCCCTTTTGGACTTGCCACCAACCAAAAAACATCTTCTCTTCTCAAAGATCCCTGAGCATGTGCTGTACTCATAGCTTTCATCACACTGCGTGTATCTTTAGCATTTGTCCAGAGAGCTACTCCCCTGGCTCCGCTTGCTCTAGCTCCAACTAAATTAGCTGCCAGATTAGTAGTTGTGCTGTTGTCCTGTGATATTCCTACCTCAAGGGCTATGCATATGCCAGCATTGTCAGCTGCTTCCCTGAATGCATGAAGTCCAGCTTCAGATGCTGCATCTCCCTCTGAATACACAATAGTTATGTAGCTCCAACCAAGGTATTGAAGAATGCGGATGATTGATGCTGATACCATGGTTAATGGAACTTCCACCTATGAATGATTAAGCATTGTTATTCTTTTAAATATCATATTTTAAAAATATAACTAAACAATAATCGCAGAAATAATTTATTTATGAATATCTTTGATTAAAGAAGTGTTTAAGTGATTGCTGTAAAATAACAGGGAAGTTATTATATGAATAATTATATTGAAAATCTCTTTTTTTTCATATCAATTTTAAGAGAAAAATATTAAATTCAAGGGAAGGTTAAATAGGTTTATCTGGAAACCACCTTTATCAAGACTTAAACAAATTAAAAAATTTCCATATAAATAAATTTAAATATAAATAATGTAAAATTTACAGAAAATGTGGTTTCAGAATTCATAAGAATAATGCCCATGATACTTTTCCTAGTAAGTGAAAATAAATATGAGGGTAAATTGAGAGTAGGGTTAATTGATTTTCTTCTATTTATAACCGCTAGCATAATTTTATTTTTTCCCTTGCCTCCGGAATATTTGATCGTACCAATCATTTTGAAATCTCGTCCCCATTTCTAGCATGAGAAGTTGAATCTTGTGAATTTTGAGTTAGTCATTATTTTTTAAAACCTTCATTATCTCAAAATTGGACGTTCAATTATCTTGGCCTTAATATTAGTGTGTAAACAGATGGAGGGCTAACAGAAAACTCTAAAGCATGAGCGTCCAAGCATTTATCTCCTGTGAATCATACTATCTCTTAGAAAGACTGTGGGCTGGGGATAACTTAATTTTTCTATTTTAAATAACAATAATTCATCAATTATCGGCTTTGGGGTTTGTTACAATGATGGCTTAATTGAGTTCAGAGCTAATTTTCTTGGAAGAATAAAACAAAAATGTGCTTTCTTTCCATTTTAGTTAGCAGGCGTTAGGTTGGAGAATTGTGTGGAGCGTTCAGGAAAGAATTAACCGCAGTTTATGCACCCGTTGTCAAAAGGAATTACTTCTTTAGAGGGAATTGAACCTTGTCTCTTTCTATTCAACTCAAGAAAAATTATTTTAATTCACAAAATCGCGTAATCGGAGTCGTTTCATTTTTCACGATACCCACCTGCAAAGAGAAATGAGAGCGGGGCTCTTCTCCAGAGGATGCCTCTCCGGTCGCCAAAGACGTGACATTCAAAGCACTGAGGACCCCAGCAGCTGCTTCTGCATCTGGAAGCGGCAAGGCATTAACAGCAGCAACCACATGGGGAGGGGTTCTGCCGCTTCCGTCGGATAACAATCCAGCTGGCAGAGTGAGGGACCTCACTCGTGAAGAGCAGGTATCCAGGAGGATGGCTCCCAGTCTTGGACTTCCGGGAGACGAACTCTGGACCTTCTCATTGAATCTTCTCAGAGCCCACATGAAAGCCTCGACCTGCCTCACGGTTTCCATCTTCACCTCCTCACCGCAGCTGAGCTGACCTGTACCCGGATTCCTTAGCGAGAATATGCCAGCGATGTAAAGATTTTGCGGTGAAGGGACGAGTAGTAGGGGTGTTGGTGAGGAATCCTTGTCTCCGCGATGCAGATCTCCTCCGAGACCACCCTCGACGCGTCCCTCCCGCACCCGGAGGCACCCTTCGCATCCTCCCTCTTGGTCTAATTCCGAACAGCTTATCGCCTCAGGTTGAAATTCCGAATCGAGGACTTCGATGGCTTCCAGATGGTAGGCGTAGACCTGAGTACAGAGGGAAATGAAAGTGTCTCTGCCCGTGTTTTATTACGTCCGGCGTAAATAGGTGACGAAGCCGTTATTTGGGGGTGGTGTTTCCTCGGCCGATAATTCGGGAAAATTACGCCGTAAATCATTATGGTTTTTTATTGGAGAAACTTCTCCCTGAACCTGACTACCATCAGCTCCAATTTATTTAGTTTAGTATGAGGGAGCCCGTTTCCTTCTCCGGATTTAATTTTGGGTACGGACGAAAGCGGATCTTTCCTTTCATCAAAGCCCACGGGAGATCGTTCGTCGTGTAATCAGCGCGATGCTAATAAATGCGCATCAGGTTAGACCCAGAATCTATTCTGCTGTTGAAATTAAAATTTAAATAAAGCCTTGTTTATGTAACAAAATTGATGAGAGCAAATAACATCTTAGTTAATGGGAGTCTGAGACTAAAATATTTTCTCCTCTATTCATACCGAACGATGTGGATTAGTGACCTACTACATTAAATTTGAAGTTTAGTTTCTGCATGTAAATTAATATCACTGCAGTAAACTTTATGATGTCGTCAATTGAATTAAAATCATCGAGAAAAATTGTATAAACTTTAGTAGGCATATCCTTAGAGGCAGAGTATACGTAGTGTACGTGTTTAAAATTGTTTATAACCATTGTTAAATAACGTATCTTCCGAAGTGGGAGGATCACATTTTTTTTAAATTCCTAAATTAATCATAGTTGAAACTACTTATGTGGAAGTCATGGCAACTTCAGCTCTGAATGCTCTACACTTGCCGGTATATTTGTAGTTTTCAAATAAAATGGTAAGCGTTTATATATTTTTCGTTCCCGAAGTCCTTTTCGCAGTATAGATTGAAACAGAAATGCAAAATTCCCCCACTCGCTTTCGATTGCTGCCATTATATAAATTCCTTCCCTTTACCGTCATAACTCATTCGTTAGGAGTCAAAAAAAGGAAGAGACTTCATTCGATTTGATTTTACTATTTTACTTAGAAAGTCAGTCCTAATGAGATTTAAATTTTAGTATGAACAATTTCAGGGAACAATGAAGACGATGTTGTTTCCTTATACCCCTTTTAGATTTCAAAAATATGTTTTTGAATCGATGAACTATTGCGGAAGAAATAAACACCTATATTAAAAAAGTTAGCAGCTGTAATGTGACAATAATAGCTGTGCGCGATATTTTACCGTTCAATTTGAATGATGTTAGTCAAAACCTTTCTCTCAACATTTTAATTCGTATTTTCTCTTGCGTGTTTGAGAATGAGAAATCGGATATACATAATTATATTTGAGCGAAGTGAGGTTAAAAATAATCCTTTTCGAGGCTCAAAGAACTTCGGAACATTGGAATTTTAAAATTTTTTAGGAGTATTTCTCTTAAATAATTTTCTTCCAAAGGCGGAGTATGTATCCTCCCTCTTTCACTATTTTAAGAGGATATAAATTTAATCGTCTCAAAATTTAGAAGAAATATCGGTATATTCTCTATATTCCTTAAAATTCCTGAAAATTATTGAAAATTGAATCACAGAAATTATTTGCTTTTTAGTATTAGGGAGGGTTATTTTATTTTAAACCCTCAGACTCATAATTACGGATTAATTTAGCCATATGAAGATAATGGCAAGATGTCTACCCCGATGTGATGCATCAATCGACAAATTTCATTACATGTGTCATTAGTTTTAATCACCAAAATACTTTGAATGGCGAAAAGTATGTTCCATTTAACCGCTACACTTTTAAAAATAGTGATGACAGTGAAATCCTCACCTCCTTCGGCAAAACTTCGCCGCTCAATCCCAGTCTGTAGGCCACCAAACCCATTCTCGCCGCCGCCAAATGACTGGGGTCGCCGGTCTTGAGTTTGCCGCCGACAGGCGCGCCTGGAATCACGCTCCCTTCCCCTCCATGTTCGAACTCTAAAGGATTCAGGTACGATTCAACGAACTCCCTCCTCTGCATGTCAATGAGCGCCGAGCAGGGACCAGGGGTGTGACCGCAGGAGGATTCCCACGCACTGCGCAATGCGTGGGCAAAAGTGTGAACAACGTGTATCCCAGCAACTGCGTTCGATGCCCTTGCTAAGGTCTCTTCTGGGCCCTCACCATCTTCCGCCTTTGTGTCGTGACAGCGAGGAAGGTCACTTATCCCTGGACCGGCCCATCCTGGGAATCTGCATCTTCTTCTCCTCATTTCGTACTCCATCAGCCAATTGGTATCAGGTGCTCTTTTAATGTCCCCTCTCCGAATCTGCCAATACTTTTCGAATTCTGGAATCGACGCTGGGGACAATGTTATGGCGAAGGACTCTCTCTCTCCCATGTACCTCAGTTGATCTCCGGTCAGAGGTCGTGAGAAGAGCCATTTAAGCTGCCTCGAGTCCTCTTCCGTTGTCAACTCGTGCATCATCTTAAGGACTGGATCAAGGTCATTGGGGTTGAGGAGGACCAAAACACCGAGTCCAGAAGGTGCGTTTTGTTTTTTGGCGTTGGAAGCCGTGAAGATTGCGGTCAGGGACCTGCGAATTGAATCTCCTGGTTTTTCGTCTTCACCTCCGGAAACGTCGGCAGCGACCAAGAGACACATGGATGCGTCGGTGGAAAGACGGACGACAGTACGGAACATTCGGACGCTATAGTCGTCTTTGGAGGAGTATAAGATGGCAGCTCTTCTCCATCCAAGCTGCTGGGCTAGCATGCTCAGAGCCTGTTTAAAGGAATTAATAGGGAGAAAACATGAGCTTTTTCTTATTAACGGAGGAAGTTTCCAATATTTAGAACACTTGTTGAGCTGATAAGAGAATAAAAAACATTTGTCTCAAGTGGACGCCTTGTTACGATACGTTTCCGCACACAAATTATGCATACGAACAGGGTCATGCCGAGTTATATTGCCACCTGAGGCGAGATATCATACACTGCCTTTTCTTTTATTCTCGAATGTTTTTTTGATTTTAATCAAAATACTTACTGAGAATCGTATTTTTTTCTAAATAAAATATATTCCTTTAGAGAGTCGTCTGAGGCGGTTGCCTCGTCACCTCATATATTCTGACAATATTATTTAAATATTTTATACTTATTCATTATTGTATACTTATTAATTTTTTCAATACCGTTCAGATTGATCAATATTTTTGTTTCTATTAATTTTTTGATCCATTTTCTTGCTTGCAATTCAAAATAGTTTAATA